>CM059192.1:70204771-70794771 GCA_030323885.1 Branchipolynoe longqiensis
TGTGGCCATCCACCACCACCTCTCCATCCACCCCCACCTCTCCATCCTACCTGCGCCACCTCTCCATCCTATATCATCCTACCTACCCCCACCTCTCCATCCCACCCGCCACCTCCCATCTCACCCCCACCTCTCCCAATCCACCCCAACTCTCCATCCCACCGTCCTTCCTCTCCATCCTAAACGGCCCACCTCTCCTCCAACCCCCACCTCTCATCCCACCCCCACCTCCTCCATCCCGACCCTCACCTCTCCATCCACCTCCCCACATCGCCATCCTAACCCCCCACCTCGTCCATCCCACCACCACCTCTCCATCCACCCCTCACCTCTCCATCGCTACCCCCCACCTCTCCAAATCCTACCCCGCACCTCCTCCATCCCACCCCACCTCTCCATCCACCCCCACCTCTCCATCTGCACCACCACCGTCTCTATCCCACCCCACCGTCTCCATCCCCACCACCACCTCTCCATCTCACCCCCCCGGTACCCTCTCCATCCCACCCCACCTGCTCCTCCACTCGCACCCTCTCCATCCACACTCCCCACCTCTCATCCTACCCCCACCTCTCCATCTCACCCCCACCATCTCCATCCCCACCCCAACTCTCTGCTATCCCGACCCTCTACCTCTCAATCCACCCACCTCTCATTCTAAACCCCCACCTCTCCATTCCCAACCACACCTCTCCATCTAACCCTCACCTCTCCATTCCCATCCCCCACCTCTCCATCCCACCCCCCACCTCTCATCCCACCCCCCTCCTATCCATCCCACTCCACCTCTCCATCCCACAACCGCCTCTCCATCCCACCCACCTCTCCTTCCCCACCCCACCTCTTCCACCCCACCCTCACCTCGTCAATCCCACCCCCACCTCTCCACCTAACTACCCCACCTCTCCATCCCAGCCACCACCTCTCCATCTCACCCTCACCTCACCATCCCACCACCACCTCTCCATCTCACACCCTCACCTCTCATTCCACACCACCGTCTCCATCCCTACGCCCACAAATCCATCCCACCCCAACTCTCCATCCCACCCTTCACCGTCTCATGCCTACCCCCACCTCTCCATCCCACCTCCCACTTCTCAACTCACCCCACCTCTCCATCCCCACCCCACCTCCTGCACTCTCCCCCCACCTCTCCATCCACCGCGCACCTCTCCATCCCATCCCCCACCTCTCATCCCACCCCACCTCTCCATCCCGCCCCACCTCTCCATCCCAACCCTCACCTCTCCATCCAACCACCACCTCTCATCCCACCCCCACCTCTCCATCCCACCCCCACCTCTCCATCCCACCCTACCGTCTACATCCCTAGCGCATTCCCACCTCTCCATACCCACAACCCCACCCTCTCCATCCCACCCCCACCTCTCCATCCCACCCCCGACCTCTCCATCCCACATTCAACCTCTCCATCCACCCCACCTCCCACCTACCGATCCCCCACCTCGCCATCCCTCACCACCTCTCAATCTCACCCCCACTTCTCCATCCCACCCCACCCCATTCCACCCAGACCTCTCCATCCCAACCCACCTCCGACATCCACCACCACCCTCCATCCCCCACCATATTCTCCCATCCACCCCCGACCTCTCCATCCACCCCCACCGTTCTAAGTTCATTCACCACATCACCATCCAACCCCACCTCACCATCCACCGCCACCTCTCCATTCCATCCCCAACTCTCCATCCCCACCGCCCACACCTCACCATCCACCCAAACTCTCCATCTCACCCTCACTTCTCCATCCCATCCCCATCCTTCTCCATTTCCACCACCACCTCTGTCTCTGTCCCACCACCACGCTCTCTAGCCACCCCCACTCTCCATCTCACCCCCACTCTCTCCATCCCACCGGCCACCTCTCCATCCCTCCCCACCACCCATCCAACCCCCACCTCTCCATCCCACACCATCCTCTCCATCCCACCACCACCGTCACCATCCCATTCCCTCACATCTCCATCCACCCCTACCTCTCCATCCTCGCCCCCCCCACCGACCACCTCTCCACCCCATCCGTTACCTCTCCCATCCCACCCCCACCTCTCCACGCTCCCGTTATTGCCCCACCTCTCATCGCCACTCCGACTCTCCATCCCAGCGCGCCACCCCGCCGCTCGTCCATCCCACCACACTCCTCTCCATCCCCACCACCCTCACCTCTCTCACTCCATCCCCACATCCTCCATCCCCCCCAAGCCCCCACATCTCCATCCCACCCCCACCTCTTCCACCCCACACCCACGTTCTTCAATTCCAACTCGCCACCTCTCAATTCCACCCCACCTCTCCATCCCACACCATCCTCACGCCTCATCACTCTCCACCCCCACACCCACCCCCCACCTCATCCACCCAACGACCCCACCTCTCCATCCCACCCGACCCCACCTCTCCATCGCTGATGTACGCTGATGTACACTGATGTACGCTGATGTACGCTGATGTACGCTGATGTACGCTGATGTACGCTGATGTACGCTGATGTACGCTGATGTACGCTGATGTACGCTGATGTACGCTGATGTACGCTGATGTACGCTGATGTACGCTGATGTACGCTGATGTACGCTGATGTACGCTGATGTACGCTGATGTACGCTGATGTACGCTGATGTACGCTGGTGTACGCTGGTGTACGCTGGTGTACGCTGGTGTATGCTGGTGTACGCTAGGGCACACTGGTGTACATTGGTGTATGCTGAGACAAGCTATGGGTACGTTATGGGTACATTTGGCATAAGTAGTATTCGTTAAAGCCCGCTGGTGTATGCTGAGATAAGTTATGGGTAAGTTTGGCAGAAGTCGTATTTTTTAGCATATTCAAAATTATGCCGTATGACAGCTTATATGTCGGCATACGCTGATGCAATATGGCATAGTGTGACAGGGCCTTTACAGTACCATAGCATAGATTCCTCTAACCATATCTGTGCCAAAAATATGCAATAACTGTAGTTACACAATGATGTCATACATGCTGTTCAACACACTGTCACTTCCAAGTCAGTTCTCATACCGGCCAGTGCAACATCTCATTCTACGGTTTTGACCTAGGATGTAAAACCCCATGTACATAGCCACTCCCTTTCGGCAAATGCCTCGTTCATCGACATCTCATTCTGGTCTTTGAGATAGGCTTTTGTTATTGCATCATGTCCTGCTGCTTTAAGCAGGCGATAGTGAGTGACACATACACTAAGTTTTCCTATCTGTCTGCCTGCTCTCCAAGCGTATTATCAGACACCAGTTATTGCTGTGGTCAGTGGAGCTCTCCCCCCACACTGCCAGGGGACCAGATGGCCTTCAACAACAACTTACACTGGCCATGGTATTGCGATAACACAGTGTTTATATTCAGAAGTGTTGGGACAGTTGGTTGGTTGTTGGAGTTTTATGTCCGGGCTACATTTAAGGTCATATCAGGATGAGTACAGACTTGTGGCAATGCACACTCATGACAACTTTGTAGTGATGCCCCACTGGGAGACCAGGCCGTTGGCACCATGACCTAATATCCCTCTTAGTCACATTATCCTGACACTGAGCCAACCAGTCCTTGCCCTATTCTAATAATGCTGAGCCCCTGGCTAGGAAGCGACAAGTATAAATCTTTAAGTCATTGGTTTGATTCGACCAATGGGTTCGAATCCCACAATCTACCAAAATGGGAGATGGACACTCAACTCATTCGGATATCCCGTCTGGTCATGACTAGAAGTGGTGGGATGTGAGGATGGTGATGAATGGTAATCTGGTATCATGGTGGCAGAGTGCTTCGTTTTAGAAGTCATAGGAGGTGAGACGAGCTAGTGATAAATGATCATCTGATATCATGAAGGCATAGACCAGACGGGACTACCCAATTAGCTGAGCATCCACTTCCCATGTGAAAGGTCGTGGGATTCGAACTCACCAGTTCAAATCAGTGTACATCCTTGGTGGTCATGGGATGTGAGACTATTGATAATAGATCGTGATGTATAATCTATTAAGCCAATACAGTATAACCCTGTTAAATCAAACTTGAAGTGACCCTAGAAATGTGTTTGGATTAACCGATCATTGGTTTAACCGAGCTTTGGTTTCGACTTTGACTTGGCTTTGGCAAAAACGTGGATGCATTATGAATGCAATATACAATATTTGTGGACACTTTGATTATTGTTTTTTTATGCATATACAGTATAACCTAGTTAAACCAAGCTCAGTTAAACCAAACGATCGGTTAATCCAAACTGTTTTCGGCGGACCGCAAAATACTACAATTTATCATATAAAAAAGTCTCAGATGACGTTATAACCATGTGAAAGTTCGGTTTAAGCATACCGGAAGTGGGCTGGGGCCCGACAATTTTGTTTGGATTAACCGATAGTTTGGATTAACCGACTTTAGTTTAACCAACTTTTTTATGTGATAAATGGTAGTATTTTGCCGGGCCACCGAAAAAAGTTTGGATTAACCGATTCTTTGGTTTAACCGAGCTTGGTATAACGGGGTTGTACTGTATTATTTAGTGGTATATTCCTCAGCGTTGCCTGTTTGCTCAATGTTGTTCCTATGTGTATTTGTCGGTAGTTCTCTACCTTTGCTTATCTGCTGGTTTAGGCACTGCTGAGTGACCTGGATATCTAGCCAATTGCACGCAGGCAGGTCTACTTTATTCTGTAACCACATTTAACTTCAATGATCGGAAGGTCTTTTCGTGGGTCCAGCCAGAGGATTTCTTGCTTCAAACTGCATTCGTTGTTGTTGTCCTTGACGGAAGAATTTAAACAATATGTGATATCTTGATAACCCCAGAAGTCATGGGGTGTGATACTAATGACAGTAGATCACGTGGTATCTTGATGGTGCAGTGTATAACTACAGGAGTCATGGGGTTCGAGACTAATGACAGTAGATCACGTGGTATCTTGATGGTGCAGTCCATTGTCTCAGGTGTCACGGGGTGGGATGTGAGACTAATGACAGTGGATCACATGGTATCTTGATGAAGCAGTCCATAGTCATGGGGTGTGAGACTAATGACAGTAGATCATGTGATATATTAATAGCACTGTCCATAGTCTCAGGACTCATGGGGCGTGAGACTAATGACAGTAGATCACGTTGTATCTTGATAGTGCAGTCCATAGTCTCAGGACTCATGGGGCATGAGACTAATGACAGTAGATCACATGGTATCTTGATGGAGCAGTCCATAGTCTCAGGAATCATGGGGGCGTGAGACTAATGAGAGTAGATCACATTGTATCTTGATGGTGCAGTCCATAATCTCAGGAATCATGGGGGTGTGAGATTATTGACAGTAGATCACATGGTATCTTGATCGTCGTTTCCATTGTCTCAGGAGTTATGGATGTGAGACTAATGACAGTAAATCACGTGGTATCTTGATGGAGCAGTCCAGAGTTATGGGGTGTGAGACTAATGACAGTAGATTGTGTGATATATTGAAAGTGCTGTCCATAGTCTCAGGAGTCATGGGGTGTGAGACTAATGACAGTATATCACATGGTATCTTGATGGTGCAGTCCAGAGTCATGGGGTGTGAGACTAATGACAGTAGATCACATGGTATCTTGATGGTGTAGTCCAGAGTCATGGGGTGTGATACTAATGACAGTGGATCACATGGTATCTTGATGGTGCAGTCCAGAGTCATGGGGTGTGAGACTAATGACAGTGGATCACATGGTATCTTGATGGTGCAGTCCAGAGTCATGGGGTGTGAGACTAATGACCGTGGATCACATGGTATCTTGATGGTGCAGTCCAGAGTCATGGGGTGTGAGACTAATGACAGTGGATCACATGGTATCTTGATGGTGCAGTCCAGAGTCATGGGGTGTGAGACTAATGACACTAGATCACATGGAATCTTGAAGGTGCAGTCCAGAGTTATGGGGTGTGAGACTAATGACAGTAGATCACATGCTATCTTGATGGTGCAGTCCAGAGTTATGGGGTGTGAGACTAATGACAGTAGATCACATGGTATCTTGATGGAACAGTCCATAAGTCTCAGGAGTGAGGGACTAATGACAGTAGATCGTGCGGTATCTCGATGGTGCAGTCCAGAGTTATGGGGTGTGAGACTAATGACAATTGATCGCCTGTTCTTCGGTAGAGGAGGCTATGTGGTTATCGTGGAGTGCAGATGGACTGCTGCTGTCACAGTGTCTGCCCTTGAGACACTGTGATTGCCTCCCGTGAACGATTCCCTGCACACATCGAACACCTTTGGAAAAGAGTAATAAAATAACAACAACAGAATAAGTCCCACGCAATAAATAGTCAGGCTCCCTTCTGGAGACATCTCTCTAAAATATAGCAAAATTATGGCAATCTCCCGATTTTGCGGTTTAAATTTGTAATATCCCACCAAAGAATCATCTTAGCTTTTATGTCGAAATGGTCTTGAATGAGCGAGGTCGCTCATTGGGTGTCATTGCTGGACATGGCAGGCTCAAGGCCGAAGCCCTCCCCCCCTGCCACTACTGTGGTGGTGGTGGTGGGGGGGGGGGGGGGGTGAGTGATGAGGGGGGGAGAGGGGGGGAAGCCATCTTCCCCCCTCCAGCCTATATAACAACTCCTTCCAGCCATCATGGCCAGGCACTATCCTGGGGTCTTCCGGAGCCACCGAAGCTGGTCAGTCTTCTCCAAACGCCCACACTGACCACTTCCCACCTCCAATTTTACCCACCCACCCACACCTGCAGTTGATTGTGCCCACAACAATCAACAAAACCAAAAACCAATCAAGCATTTAAACTAAAAAATAAAGAATACCATCTAATGAGCGACACCCGCGCAGTTGACAGATCACGCCTGCTTAAATGTCACATTTCTGATAATTTACCCTCTACTGTTATCTCATATTTTTATCATTAACTATTGCTATTGTACGTTAACGTAATTGATTACTCGTTTGATAAATCGTTCACATGACTCATATGCCCTCATCACATTTCATTTTCTCAATATATCGGGGCCTTCGCTCGTTCGCTTCTTGCCCAAGGATACACAGTCAATGTACATCCCACCGGGTGGGCAGCACCCAAATAAAAGCCTTGATTAACCCACTCATGCCTCTGAGTCAGCTGTGTCCGTGGGCAATGCATTAGAATGAATAATTTTGTATCACTTTTTGTCAGGTTTTTTTTTCTCGAGAAGCCCCCGACCATCCTTTGCGAAAGGGCAATCTCCCCTCCCGCACCCTCCCCCCTTCGGCAATGCTACGCTACCTGTTTACAATTTGTGTATTAGGGAGATCTCCCTATTTACAATTTGTGTATTAGGGAGATCTCCCTATTTACAATTTGTGTATTAGGGAGATCTCCTTATTTACAATTTGTGTATTGGGGAGATCTCCCTATTTACATGTTGTGTATTAGGGAGATCTCCCTATTTACAATTTGTGTATTAGGGAGATCTCCCTATTTACAATTTGTGTATTAGGGAGATCTTCCTATTTACAATTTGTGTATTAGGGAGATCTCCCTATTCACAATTTGTGTATTAGGGAGATCTTATTTACAATTTGTGTATTGGGGAGATCTCCCTATTTACATTTTGTGTATTAGGGAGATCTCCCTATTTACAATTTGTGTATTAGGGAGATCTCCCTATTTACAATTTGTGTATTAGGGATATCTCCCTATTTACAATTTGTGTATTAGGGAGATCTCCCTATTTACAATTTGTGTATTAGGGATATCTCCCTATTTACAATTTGTGTCTTAGGGAGATCTCCCTATTTACAATTTGTGTATTAGGGATATCTCCCTATTTACAATTTGTGCATTAGGGAGATCTCCCTATTTACACTCTTATCTACTTGGCACCTCTGAATAGATCTATTTTGTTGTTGTTGTAATTAATTTATTGACCTACACCAACTTGTGACAGTACGCTCTCATGGCGACTTCATAATGTTGCTCCACTGGGAGACCAGGCTGCCAGCACCATGACCTGATATCCCACTCAGTCACATTATCCTGACACTGAGCCAACCAGTCCTTTACCTATCCTAGTAATGCCGAGCATCTGGATAGAAAGCGACAAGTATACATTTTTAAAGTCATTAGTTTGATTCGACCAGGGTTCGAACTGGTGGATTCGAATCCCACGACCTACCAAAACGGGAGACAGATGCTCTACTCATTCGGCCATCCTGTCTGGTAACGGACAGCAAGGCGGGAGGACGGACTATGCTGCTAATCGGATATCACCAAAGATGACAGCTACATTATGGACCAAATGAGAAAGGATCAAACAAATTCTGTTCTTAATAAATAGATGCATTTTAAAAGAGCCCTCCACCTCATCGTTCACAGTCAATGTAAATGAGCTGAAAGACCGCATTGTTACTGCCTCTACTTTTGTGGAAAAAAATTGAGATCATATTTTGGCTGTTTTTTGGGGTTTTACGTCCTAGCAGCATCTAAGGTCATATCAGGGCGGGCAATAATAATAAATAACAAGAGGGATAATAATTAAGATTATACAAGTATAGACAGGCGGAATAATATCGAGGGCTATTATCGATGTAACAGCCATGCTGAGCTTTCCGAATATTGTATTAGTATTATGAATGATTATTGTTCTTGTATCAGCTGCTGTGCGCTGTGTGCTGCTGCCCTGTGATCCATTCACCCCGGATCTGCTGTGCTGCACTTGTGCTATAAATAGTCTCAGAGCCGCGAATCGGCCCCACTCCCCTCCAGAATAAAGCTTTTGTATTTGTACCGGTCAGGGCTTTTGTGCTCTCTAGCAAGAGGGATGATAAAGATGTCAACTCACTGTTTTTCTGTTTGACTTTTCTTTGTAGTCCCATTTTATACAAACAATAATTATAAATAATAATTAGAGATGATGTCTATTTCTACACAGAATTAATGTAATATATAACAATTATACACCACAGCAGTTATGTTTAGACCAAACCGTACCTGGAAACTGCAGAGGATGCAAATTGTTATCGTCGCTATCCGGAAATCACTAGTTGGCGTTGTGCCAGGATAGTATAGCGACGTGACAAGTCGATGTTTGTCGTGCTATGACCTTATTACATGTTACTGGGACGAAAGACCCTAATAAGCATAATCAGATTCTCGGTATTTTTTCCCTTCGTCTAAAACTGGAATATGCCGGTTCAGTTTCCATAGACACGCAACACAATTTCATGCTGCTGAATTTGATCAGTTTTATAATTAAAAGAGAAAGAAGTTTATGCTGCACTGCATCCCGCCTCTCCCCCCCCCCCCCCCCCCCCCCCCCGACACACATCTGATAACTGATTGCCATGGTGTAAAGTCGTCGGCTGGCAGCTGTAGTTGTGTAGGCATGATAATATGAAATCACTACAGGCAAGTATAAGAAAGGTAGAGTATAAAGTGTGCAGGAAGACAGAGAGCTTGCACCCTCAGGTTTATTATTATATAGTGGTTGTGGAATCCAAGATGGCCTGTCACCTGACCAGATCCTCCAATCAACAGTAAGCATTTATATATTCACCAATTAACAGTAAGCATTCTAGTATCGATGCCCTGTCCTGATATGACCTTAGATGTTGCTAGGACGTAAAACAACAACAAACAAACAGTACCGATGCCGTGGTTGTTTTGGCTCACCTGCTCTGTTGTGTCTGGGTGTGCAGTGATCCGTATCTTACAGTTGGGTGGGGGAGGGGGTTGTGAGCAGAGCTGCTAACGCCCTATCACACTAACAGTAGTGCCCCTCTCACACTATCTATAGTATACATAATGTCTATTTAATCTCAGTAAAGAATCACCAGCACTACACAATACCACATGACCAGACGGGATGGCCGAATGAGTTAGAGCGTCCGTCTCCCTTGCTGGTAGATCGTGGGGTTGTGGGTTCGAGTCCCGGTCGAGTCAAACCAATGACTTTAAAATTGATACTTGTCGCTTCCTAGCCAGGCGCTTGGCATTATTAGGATAGGGCAAGGACTGGTGTGCTCAGTGTCAGGATAATGTGACTGAGTGGGATACGAGGTCATGGTGCCGGCCGCCTGGTTTCCCAGTGGGACAGCACTATAAAGTCACCATGAGTGCGCACTGTCACAAGTCGGTACCTGTCCTGATATGACCTTAGATGTTGCTAGGACGTAAAACAACAAACAAACAAACAAACAATACCACATACCTTTGGTCAGATTACACCATTTACCTCTTATATAACATTTGTAATCCCATATAGACCAGTGCACATCACCCACCAATGTGATTTTAATCGGAATATTTTACAATGGGTTATACCCCCCCCCCGCCCCCGAAGGGTCTGATTTATGTACTAATGTTACTTTATTGCCATCATAATTTCGCTACCTATAATCATCATGCATTTTATATTTAATGCCAACTTATCCACAATCCGGTGAAAAGAACCCATGGGGCCATTTTTATATATAATAGGCCTAATGCATGTTTATATACATTTTGCACTTCCTCAAGGTTAATTTAGTGCAACTACGTTGTCTCAGTCATAACCATGCAGAAACTTATGGAAATGACCAGACTGGATGGTCGAATGAGTTGAGCGTCCGTCTCTCGCTTTGGTAGATCGTGGCATTCAAAACCACGGGTTTGAACCCTGGTCGAGTCAAACCAATGACTTAAAAGGTTATACTTGTCACTTCCTAGACAGGCACTCGGCATTATTAGGATAGGCCAAGGACTGGTTGGCTCAGTGTCACCATAACATGACTGTGTGGGATATCGTGTCATGGTGCTGGTGGCCTGGTTTCCCAGTGGGGCAGCACTATTAAGTCATCATTTGTGCGCACTGTCACAAGTCGGTACCCGTCCTGATATGACCCTACATGTTGCTAGGATGTAAAGTAACAAGAACAGTTTTGCTGCTGCTGTCGGATGGTAGGTTTGCTGGTGGAAAAGGGAAAGTTTGTTTTATTTAATGACGCCTATATAGTGTGGTATGCAGGTATTGCAGGTATTGCAATACCTCAGGGAGTTTGACGCCCCTGCCCTGCAGAGTTCTAAACCACTGCCTTGTTCTTGACAGAACCGAAGAGTAAGGGAGCAAACCCTAAACAGAAAACCATGTCACTGTGGCAGCATTAAGGGCAATTGATGTATGGAACGCCCAACATTTCCCGACCAGCCACTGCAGGGACAAATAGTTTTGCGCCTGTCTTGACATGTTCTTGCCAGTGTGAAACCTATATTTGCTCCCTGAGAGAGTGCCGCTGGTAACTTGCAAATGCCAGCAGCACTTCAACACTTTTGCAGGCAGCTTTCATGAAATATGAAAAAGCTGCATGCCTTCATGATGCATAATTTGCATTCAATCATGAGGCTAACCTGGAAGGACAAAGTGACAAATAAGGAAATACTCGAACGGACGGGGCTGCCCTCTATGGAAGATCTTCTGATCAAAAAGAATCTCCGGTGGACTGGACACCTCATGAGGATGTCATCAGACAGGCTACCAAAGCAGATCCTCTATTCTCAACTGTCTTTTGGTTACAGAAAGAGAGGGCGCTCTCGTCTCCGGTTCAAGGATACCATCAAGAGAAACCTGAAGCTGAGAGACATTAAGACCGACTCATGGACATCACTCTCACAGCTGAGAGCTAAGTGGAGAGCGGCAGTCAAGTAATGAAAGCAGTCTTTGTCGCATCGTGACCGACAGCATGATGATATAGAGCACAATGATTTTTCATATCATCGGCTATTGGACGTCAAACACATAGTCATTCTGACATATTTCTGTGGAGGAAACCCGCTGGCACCACATAGGCTACTCTTTCCGATAAGCAGCAAGGGGTCTTTTATATGCACTTTGCCACAGACAGGACAGGTTTGGTGGTGGAAATGGTTTATAGCCCGATGAAAATGAAAGAAAGAAAAGCACCAAAAAAAAGCATCACACATGGTTTTGTGATTGTGGTGCCCTTTGGCAGACCACAGCCATCGTGCTTAAGGGGGTGTCACATTACGGTGTATGGCGGGAGCGTATTGAAAACCTACGTAAGTCCTGCGGGTGCCGGCCTATCATGACCTTTGGTGACCTTTCGGGTGGGTTTGAGTATATGTGGAACCTATGAGGAGCGTACGAGGAGCGTATGAGGAGCGTACGAGGAGCGTATGTGAGTGTACTGTGAGATGTTTTGACAGCTGTGATTGGCATGTGGAGCGTATGCGTAGCGTATGCGTAGCATATGCGTAGCGTATGCATAGCGAATGAGCATATGAGTAGCGTATGAGTCAAGACCGATGTCGAGACCTATGGCATACGCTTTGAATATGCTGTGCGTACGCTGTGCGTACGCTGTGCATACGCTAGGAGTACGCTCCCATACATAACTCGTAGGTTATGCGTACGCTACATACGCTAGAGATACGCTAGAGATACGCCGGTGACGCAAGTTGAGCATATGAAAAACCTATGCCCGCGTACCCCTAGCGTACGAGGAGCGTACGCCGGCGTATGAGGAGCGTATGCCGGCGTATGAGTAGCATATGAGCGGCGTATGGGCCATACGCCCTCATAGGTCGAGATTTTTTTTAGCATGCACAACAAAATTTGGACGGACGGATTTATGAAAGCGTATGGCGGCGTATGCCTCATACGCTTCACATAAGCCGTCACCTGGCGGCGTATGAGTAGCATATGAGTAGCGTATGAGTAGCGTATACGGCGTATGCCGACGTATATGACGTAATGTGCCTACGCCGCCATACGCTCCCGCAAAAAACCCTAATGTGACAGCCCCTTTAGCTTTGCCGTCAGTGTGGCCCCCAATTGACGCCCCGCATCCTGCTGTTTGGACATCCCGCCGATCCAGGACCCAGCTGTGGACCGCTGTATAGTGAGATTACATGTAAACACGGCGAGGTCACTTGGGCGTGTTTCAAAGTCCCCCGTGTGTTGGTTGCTTGGTTGTTGGAGTATTGTGTCCTAGCAACATCTAAGGTCATATCAGGACGGGTACCGACTTCATGACAGTGCCCACTCATGGTGACTTTATAGTGCTGCCCCAGTGGGAAATCAGGCCACCGGCACCATGACTTGATATCCCAGTCAGTCACATTATCCTGACACTGAGCCAACCAGTACTTGCGCTATCCTATTAATGCCGAGTGCCAGGCTAGGCAGTGACAAGTATAAAATTTTAGATCATTGGTTTGACTGGACAGGGAACCGAACTCGCGACCTTCCGCACGCGAGGCACGTGCTCTACCGATTAGGCCACCGCGCCCGGCCTCCCGTCTGTTGGGCAGTGGTTCACACTCCTCTCGCCTCGATCTGGTTAAAGCGGCAGTTAGTCCGATGAAAACATGACCATGAGATGGGATGGCCGAATTAGTTGAGCATCCGTCTTCCATTTTGGTAGGACATGGGTTTCGAAGCGATGGGTTCTATACCCTGGTCGAGTCAAACCAATGACTTAAAAATTAATACTTGTCACTTCCTAGCCAGGCACTCAGCATAATTAGGATTAGTGGAATGAGGAAGACCAATTGTCCGTGATTGAAATTTCCTCAGCACCAGAAAAAAAACGATCAAATTTTCAAAATCAAAAGAATTATTTAGATTTTATTCTACATATCTAACTTACATACGGATGCACTTATTAAACATTTGTCGCCACATAGAAGGGAATACTGAGGCAATTTAATAGAATCTGTTACTGCAGAGAACCTATGGTGTCCGAGTTTTGGCATGCTTGCCAAAATTTATTCAGCATGTTTGCAGTTCAAATATCTAAAAAGTTAGCCATTTAAAATGAAAATTACTTCAAACTAAAGTAAGGTAGATTATATTCATAACGATCAACCTGATATACTTATCTCAGAGAAAATGACAGCAACTCAAAATTATCGGACTATGCAACTTTAAACGAAAACCTCTGTGTTTCATGTTTTGTTTGTTTGTTATTGTTTTACACCTTAGCAACATCTAAGGTCATATCAGGACGGGTACCGACTTGTGACAGTGTGCACTCATGGCGACTTTATAGTGCTGCCCACTGGAAGACCAGGCCACCAGCACCATGACCTGATATCCCACTCAGTCACATTATCCTGAGACTGAGCCAACCAGTCCTTGCCCTATCCTAATAATGCCGATCGCCAGGCTAGGAAGCGACAAGTATCAATTTTTTAAGTCATTGGTTTGACTCGACCAGGGTTCGAACCCACGACCCCACGATCTACCAACACGGGAGACGGACGCTCTAACTCATTCAGCCATCCCGTCTGTGTTTCATAGCAAAGCAACCGATGTTTACTTTTTCTACTGGGGGGTCGTTAAACAAACAAACAATCAAAATCAAAGCAAAGCAACGGGCATTGGGTAAGTGTTAGTAGGCCTTGCCCCCGGTGCACCAGAACGAGGCTGGCGGGCCAATCTTATTACGGCGAACCTATATACCATACCTTTAGCATGATGGACGAGGGAATCTGCCACAACCGACACTCGGGGAACCAGCGAAGGACACCAGGGTAACCAGCGCAAGACACGTGGGTAACTAGCTGCGTGTTGCCGACGCTGCACTAGTCCTAGTAGAACATTGTGTCAAAGCATACTCAAAAATACAACCACCAAAACGCACACAAAAAACTCACACCACAGCAACAATTATGTAGTGGTCTGCGCTGAGATCTCAGGCAAGGAGCCACATAGAGTGGTAGGCATTGGTAGTGTGGTGACATCATGGAGCCTAGGTGGTGTAATGGTTAGCACACTGGCCCGGAATGCAAACATTTGTGGATTCGAGTCCCGCTTTAGGCGCAATAGTTCCCATTTTGATCACCCTCCACGACAATTATTTAGATAGTGCGTTACTGTTGAGGTCATTGAAATAACACCTCAAGCCAGCCCATGTCTGGTCAAATCACCCAAACCATTTCAAATCATTCTTAAACTTAAGCCGTGTTCACACGGGCAATGTAAATTGATTCATAGGATTCGACTTGCCTAGTTCGGCTCACATTTCGCATGTGAATGGGCGTCTTAGTCGAATTAGGGCTGAATCGATTCCTGTGATCCGCATAAGCTAAACCACTTGTAGAGGTCGATTACGTGAATCGATTTCTGTGAATCGATTTATTTTGCCCATGTGGACGCACTGAGGCGGATTAAGGAGGTCACACTTTCCAGTCGCATATTATATAATTTAGTCTATGAAACCGCTAGCTGGGCACAGATATTTTTTTCATCATTTATTTTTAGGGTTTCACTGCCCAGCAGAAGTTTTGACCGTTCCAAACCAATACGATTCAGTACATACATATCTAGGTCGAACCCACTCTCTCGTGGTGACGTCGCCTAACCGAAAACTGGCGCTGGTCAGACTGGACTTGCTCATGTGCAGATATCGATTTCCGGCCCAAGTACTGCCCGTGTGAACAGGCGTCTAAATCGATTCATATGATTCGCCTTGGCTGAATCGCTTTAGATTTTGCCCGTGTGAACACGGCTTTAGAGTTGCATAGTCCGATGGTTTTGAGTTTCTGTCATTTTCTGAGTTAAATACATTAAATTGATTGTTATAGCCTCCCTTACTTTAGTTTGAAGTAACTTCTATATTAAATGTCTAACTTTTGAGATATTTGAAGTGCAACCATCCACAAATAATTTTGGCAATCATGCCAAAACTCTGACACCATAGGCTTCTGCAGTAGCATGTTCTATTAAATTGGCTCTGTATGCCCTTCTATATGGCGACAAGCGCTTAATATGTGCACCAGTATCTAAGTTGGATATGTAGAATCAAATCTGGATAATGGTTTTGAAAATTTGATGTTTTCATCGGACTATGCAGCTTTAATTTTCATGTCCATGTATATTGCTTTATAAATATCAAATTGATCTTTATAGCTTTGTATTCATCTATATATATATATATATATCGATCAGTATTCATATCAATGAATATAGAGGAAAACCTCTCTAAATCGACCGACCTTGTGACCGACTTTAAGTGGTCCATTTAGGGAGGTGCTCGGTTTAGGGAGTTAGAATATGGTTACAATGGTATTGTAAATAAAAGCGATGGCAAATAAAGCGATCGATATAGGAGGTTGGTCGATCTGTGGAGGTGGTCGGTTAGGGAGGTTTTACTGTATATATATTTATATCAATAAAAATAGCGGACAAGTTACCACATTTGCAGACAGGGGGCGACACAATCGGCCCTGTTACATAGTCGATGAACAATTAATAATAGATCAGTACAGTAGATGACTTAAGGCATGTTTACACGGGCAATTGTGAAGCGAATTAGACAAAGTGATTTATATGAAGCGAATTAGAGGCGCGTTTACACACGGAGCGGTTTAAGACGGAAATCGATATCTGCGCATGAGCAAATCCAGACTAACCAGCGCCAGTTTGGGTTCATCGATGTCGCCACGAGAGAGTGTGGGTTCGACCTAGATATGTATGGACTGAATCGTATTGGTTTGGAACAGTCAAAACTTCTGTTGGGCAGTGAAACCCTAACAATAAATGATGAAAAAAATATCTGTGCACAGCTCGCGGTTTCATAGACCAAATTATATAATATGCACTTTTGATCGACCGGTAAATCAACAAACTCAGGTCTCGACTGTGCATGCGTGTGAGGTGGCTAAGCTAGTTAGCTTCATATAAACCACCTCGCAAGGTGGTTTACATATACCGATTTATATGAATCGATTCAGCCCTAAAACGCCACAGCGTCGCATTTACACGGCAAATGTAAATCGATCTAGGCAAGTGGTTTTATATGAGGTGTTTTAACTCGCCCGTGTAAACACGGCTGTAGAATCATAAGGAGTGAAAGCTTCTGATTAATTATATCTGCATGATTATATATTCATTGATATATGTATATATATTACAACATACATATGTATATATACATAAAACATATCTAAAATTATATGCAATAAAAGTATTTACTCTAAGAAGTAATTATTTCAACATGACATCGTAATAACACATTTGTGCAATTGTTAGTAAGTCACTCCGCCGCCAGGGTCGCATCGACAGCCTACGCCTGCCAACCGGAAGTTCTCCTAATGGACGCGGGGACAGCTAATCTGAGCAGCCATTACGGGTACAAATTTACTGTAGTGTAAAATACTGGCAGCGTTCTTTATAGCATCCGTGTGTTTGTCACGTGCATCCGGTATGCCGCGCCGCCATTACCATTGCCCGGATGGTGCGCCCGCATACGTGACCTGGGACCAGCACTTCCGGTTTGACTAGAATGGTGGCTGTGGGGACAAACGGGGCCGATAGATGGCGGCACTGTTTAGAGTTGGACCGTTCGATACTGGCTGGTTTAGGGTGGAACAAGGAGGGTAAGCTACCTAAAGCTAAGATTCCATATAGGTGGCATGTGGCATGTGGCATGCGGCATGTGGCATGCAGCATGCAAATGCGAATGCGAATGCGTATGCAGCATGCGGCATGAATACCAGACAGACACAGCGATGAAACATTGTATATAGTGTATGGTGGTATGCAGCTATTGCAGGTATTGCAACACCTCAGGGAGTTTGACGCCCCTGCCCTGCAGAGTTGTAAACCACTGCCTAGTGGTACAGGTTCTTGACAGAACTGAAGGCTAAGGAAGCAAACCCTAAACAGAAAACCATGTCACTGTGGCAGCATTAAGGGCGGTTGATGTATGGAACTCCCAACATCTCCCAACCAACCACTGCAGGGACAAATAGTTTTGCGCCTGTCTTGACATGTTCTTGCCGGTGTGAAACCTCTATTTGCTCCCGAGAGAGTGCCGCTGGTAACTTGCAAAAGCCAGCAGCACTTCAACACTTTTGCAGGCAGCTTTCATGAAATGTACAACCGCACGAGAGCGGCAGTCAAGTAATGAAAGCAGTCTTTGTCGCATCGCGACCGACAGCATGATGATGATGATGATAGTGTAGCAGTCTTTACTGGCCTCTCAAACAAGGAGCCACATATACAGGTGGGGGTGGATAATGTGGTGACACCAGGGAACCTAGGTGGTGTGATAGTTCGCACCCTGGTCCGGAATGCAAGAGATGTGGGTTCGATTCCCGCTCTAGCCGCAGTATTTCCCATTTTCATCACCCCCCCACCCCCCCACCCACCCCACAACAATATCATAAAACATGCTTTTCTGTTCATGAAGAAGCCTCACACTGTGTAACACTAGCCTTTCCATGTTAAAATAAACTCACAGCAATAAAACATTCTTTCTCACAAATTCAGTGCATCTGTTTAACAATTATTATTATTATTATCCATATCTTGTCATTCAAGACAAAGTACTTTCAATGATCAGACGCGATGTGGCCGATTACGTTGATCGTTCACTCCGGTTCTGGTAAGTGCTGGGATTCGAACCACCAGGTTCGAACCCTGGTCGAGTCAAACCAATGAGTTATCAATTGATTCTTGCCAGGTGCTCAGCATTAGTATGATAGGGCAAGGAGCAGTGTAATGAGGAAGACCTATTGTTCGCGATTGAAATTTCTCCTGCTTAATCAACTAATGAACAAAAAAACACTAAAACTAAATGTCTACAGTACTTCCTGTCTATTAATATGGGCCAACAAACAGAATATTTACAGCCGTAATTTATTTCACGAATATATTTTTATTTTGTTTGGTAAAACAGTTTATTCATCAGAATATACATTTTCTTTCGGCGCCGAGGCACTGGTCTTCTGACCGTTTACATTACGTTGTAAATAGGTAGATCAGCTGGTACTTAGAGAGGGCATATTAGTAGAGTGTGAAGGGGTTAGAATTGTGAAGTTTATATGCAATTGGACAGTTCATTTATTCGTTTTCCTTGTGATAAAGGTGCAACGAATCATTAGTCATCCATTACTGATTTGTCACATTTGACCTGCATCGTGACCTCTATAACACCTCGTATCCCAAGGTCACCACCCATCAAAGTAATGATGAGGTTCAACATTGCCTCACTTTGGTGATGAGACGAAGACCAATGTTTCCAAGGTGATTTTAGCATATATAATATTAAAGAAATATTTACATGGCATTTTGTATGCTATTATTTTTAAGGAACATGGAACATAACATCTTTTTCTGGAATTTTTCTTTTTTTCTTAATACAAAGTGTCGATAAATGAGAGTTTTTTCTTCCGATAAGCACCCTCTACAACACAGCCCGAGCAAAGCGGATTTCCTTTGGTTGAAATATGACCGAAATAATGTGATTCTTGGTCCTCCCTAGATTCCATCTCAGTGTTGTGGCCGTATCCTAACAGCAATAGACGAGATCACTGTTCTGACTGCACATGCGCTGAAAACGGTGTTGGCAGCAAAGCAAATGAGAATGGCCATTGAGTTTGTCGATACGCGTAGGGAAAAACTTCGATTTTATTCAAAATGAATAGAATTACATAAAAATTTGGCATAAACATATATGCACACATGCAATATAATGATCTGATGAATATAGCTAAGACAAAACTAGCCACAGTTAAACATTCTGAGCTAAGAAACATACAATTCCACACAAAGCAATCAGTGATATCCACATCACCATTATTAATTCTTGTTCTAAGTATTAAAATGCCAAATGTGTCATCATACACTTGTTTCAGAGAAGTATATAACCAATATCTGATTAACCCTACTCATTTTCCAGTTCTACATATGTCATTAACCATAGCATATAAATAAAAACATTAATAAAATAAGTAAAACTGACTGGCTATGGCTCTAACACTAGTCTGAGTGCCCAGATTTGTCTAAATCTAAATGCACATGGCATAGGATGTGCTGATTATATTGATGTAAATGCAATGCTGGATAAAAGATTAATATCTTAATTTATAATATATATATTTTTTAGTTGGTATTCTATGTTTCAAACAAGAGCTGAGATGAGCTGAAGCTAGCACATATATTATATAAATATTTTTAGTTAGTGTTCTATGTTTCAAACAAGAGCTGAGATGAGCTGAAGCTAGCATATTTCACAACTGCACCCAGTGTATTAGCATGTGCCATGTGCTTCTCGCGGGTTTGTTTTGCTTTAACGCATCCCACAATGCACCGCGCCGCTGGAATGGTGATGTAGTCTATTGTTACATTCTGTGAAGCCACCGAACGCGGTGGCCGAATCGGTAGAGCACGGGCTTCCCATGCGGAAGGTGGGGAGTTCGAATTGCAGCCGAGTCAAACCAATGACTTAGAGAATTGATACTTGTCGCTATCTAGCCTGGTGCTCGGTATTACTAGGATAGAGCAAGGAATGGTTGGCACAGTATCAGGATAATGTGACCATGTGGGATATCAAGTCATGGTGCGGGCAGCCTGGTCTCCCAGTGGGGCAGCAATATAAAGTCACCATGAGTGTGCACTGTCACAAGTCGGTACCCGTCCTGATGTGACCTTAGATGTTGCCAGCACGTAAAACTCCAACAACCAACCAACAAGTATCAGGTTAATGTGACTGTGTGGGATATCGGGTCATGGTGCGGGTGGCATGGTCTCCCAGTGGGGCGGCACTATAAAGTCACCAATGGTGTGCACTGTCAGTATCACAAATCGGTAGCCTTCCTGATATGACCTCAACCATACACATAATTAGACGCTGTACATTGCTGATTTCTGGATCTATGCGAGAACCAATCGCTGGGATTCACAGGCGATTCTCAGATGCAGAGCCGGCTAGTACCAATATCCACTCAGGTAGTGCTGTTGCAATAGACCTATTTCATGTGACGTCAGCACGTGTATCTAGGTCAGTGCGCGCGGTGTTTGGCTGCAGGATGACACACTGTCACACTGCAAACTCAATGGCTATGAGCAATCTTCATAGAGAAAAGGTGAAATATCTCTAAACCCACACCACCCAGAGACAAACCACTTGGTACACATATAGAAAAGATATTCAACAAATAGATTATATTTAATTCATAAGGTTAGGGTTCTGGATTTCTATTAATTTTGAATAAAATAAACGTTTTGTACTGCACGTACCGGCAAATTCAGTGCATTGTCAATGGCAGTGAGCAATCTTCTTACAGAAAAAGTGAAATATCTCTAAAACCACACCACCTAGTCACAAACCGCTTGGAACACATATAGAAAACATATTCAACGAATAGATTATATTAAATTTATAAGGTTAGGCTTCTGCATTTCTATTAATTTGGAATAAAATAGACGTTTTGCACTGCGCGTACGGCAAACTCAATGCATTGTCAATGGCAGTGAGCAATCTTCATACAGAAAAAGTGAAATATCTCTAAAACCACACCACCTAGACACAAACCGCTTGGAACACATATAGAAAACATATTTAACGAATAGATTATATTAAATTTATATGGTTAGGCTTCTGCATTTCTATTAATTTTGAATAAAATAAACGTTTTACACTGCGAATACGGGCAAACTCAGTGGCAGTGTGCATTCGTTCTGCAGCCAAGCTGCGTGCGCATACCCGATTTTTACAAACATTGAAAGGGGTCTATAGGTCTCTGTTGTTCTTGTTGGATTTTTTTTTAAGAGACAAAAAAACACGTTTGTTAAAAGATAGGACTAGAATTTTAAGATTTCCAGCAATGCGACTGCATGGGCATGTTTTTGGGGCATTTGTGCTGAATTTGTGACCGAATGGGTTGAGCGCCCACTTCCTGTGTGGCAGGTTGTGGGATTCAATCAAACCTCCGAGGTTTGAAAACCCTGCGAGTCAAAGTAATGACTTAAAAGAATTGTATACTTGTCACTACCTAGCGAGGCGCTTGGCATTACTTGGATAAAGCAAGGCGCAGTGGAATGAGGAAAACAAGTTGTCGGTGATTGGAATTTCCACTGTTTAATCAATGAATGTAACTTTTCTTAAAAAAGAGCAAAAATCAAGTGGAAGGCTAATATGCTGCTTCTTTTATTTGCGACATTCTTTTAGTTTAAATACTTTAATGGGATCATCATTATAGTCATCATCCATCATTATAGTTCAAAGCTATAACAATTACAAGTGCAACATCTTCCCCCCCCCCCCCCCCCCCCCCCCACCAGATTTTCACATGGATGCCTAATGGCCGGTACACACCTACCGTTTACGATCGTTTTTCCGCACCCACCTAGCGTATACGATCTAAAACTGCCCAAAAGTCGTGAGGTGTACACTCCCCTAGCACACCTACCGATTGCGATTCGCGATTTTTAGGGCTAAAACGGTAGGTGTGCGCTAGCCTTACGATTGCGATTCGCGATTCGAAAAATGAATCGGCTCGTTTTCAGTTTTAAGCGGATCGGGAGTTTTAGTGCGCGAATCGTAAACGGTAGGTGTGTACCGGCCATAAGCAGATTTGGTTTATTAACCCCATCCCTACACGCCAGCTACAATATTAAACTGTGACGTGTCCCATGGATGAGGAGGTGGGATGTGGGGGTAGGGGTGCGGGTGGGGGCTGGGTGTGTGTGTGTGCGGGGGGGGGGAGGTAAAAGGAATGTAGCCTGTTTCCTGTCACACAGTCCCTATTTAGCAGAGGCTAATCTAGACGTCAGAGTCTCGGGTGGTCCCCCCCCCCCCACCACCACCTTTTTTTTGTCTCGATGTCCATAGCTCCTCGCCCCCCCCCCCCCCCCCCACCGCCCCCACACCTTCTGCAAAGGTTTGGCTCTTATAATTTATATATATATATATATATATATACACATTTGTGTGTGTATATGTATATATATATATATGGGTAAGGATCACGAAAAGAGGCCAATTGGTGGAAGTTGTTGGCGTCGAGCATGGATGTCGGCGTCGATCGGTATTATTATAATTTAGCATTGACATAGGCGTTGGAAAGTCTTTAAACTTATCCTGAATGTAAAGGTCGAGAAAATACAACAACCTGATTTCTTTCTAGGATAATATAATATAAAACAAAGAAATGCACGACACTTTAAGAATTGCGACGCCGACATCTGTTAAAAAGTTGTCGGCGTCGATCATTGGATGTCGGGATCGATCGGTATAATTATGATTTATCATTGACAGAGGTGTTGGACAATTTAAAAATTTATCCTGAATGTAAAGGTCAAGAAAATAAAACAACCTGATTTGTTTCTAGGATAATTTAATATGAAACAAAGAAATGCACTACACTTTTAAGAATTGCGACGCCAACATCTTCACTTGACCACCGATTGGCCCGTTTTCGTGAGGCTGACTCATATATACACATATGTATATATATATATATATATATATACATATATATATACATATATATATATATGTATATGTATACATATGTGATGTATAATGCATTATACGAGTATAAATTCTAAGGGAACATATATATGGAATATAATAATACTATACGTATATAAAGTGCCGGAGTAAACGTGTAATAATAAATATATTCTCCGTGAGCTTATATATATTTTGTGATATCTAATAATGTCCAATCGAAACGGACGCTCTAACTCATTCGGCCATCCCGTCTGGTTCTCCTACCGAATAAGCATATGGAATTATTCCATAATGCTTACCCTACCGAATAAGCATATGGAATAATGAATAAAACTACCGGCACTCCGCGGTCAGCTGACCCTGCTGGGTCCCCACACAGCTTTTCGTGCCCAATCGACTCTGATGAAAGCCGCCCGTAAAGCGTGATAATGCGATTAATGCGGGCGAGTCGGCCTGTTTACTGAGACGGCGCTGTGCAGGGGTGGGGGGGGGGGGGGGGGCGGGGGGGCGGGGGGGGGGGGGGCGAGGGAGTGGGGGGGGGGGGGGAGAGCGGAGAAGGGTCCACAGCGACGAAAGGAGCAAAAACTGGTGACCACTGGGTCATATTGAGCATACCCTTGCAGGAATAGTTTCCCATTCTTTAAGTCCTGATATTGTGTGATTTAAAGAGAAGTTGATGTAGATAAATTAAAAATATACTTCAAGCACTTTAATCTGTGCAAAAGATACATATATATGTGTAACTATGTCTGAACAAGAAACTACTAAAAAAATAATGGGATCTTTCCATAATTTGAGCCAATCAGAGCTGTTCTTTTCGATTGCAAATGGCCGCCCCTTATGGGTGCCGCCATTTGCAATATGTTATAAGCCCATCGTTTCGGTGGAATAAAGTAATAATAAAGTAATAATATTGCATTTGTGCACCATGTTTATGCCAAATTGTTCTTTATTTCTTTTAATTTTGAGTAAAAATTCTATGGCAGCGAGCATTTGTTTTGATATATTATTAACCAATCGCTGACCCCGAATACCTTTGTAGTGGAAACAAGTTCAAACGAGTTCAACCGTGGCTGGTTGGGTCGCAGCCATGGCTGGGGGCCATATGCATGGAGCAGTGTTAGGAGGCAAAACGCGTTTAGCGTGGGATTTCTGGTTTAGCGCAGACACATTGGTATGCATGGATAACACCACACGTGCTAACACTGCTCCATGCATATGGCCCTGGCAGGGCGGGTCGTGGCGGGCGAGGATAAGGTGGGGCGGGGAGTGATGGGGAGTGATGGGTAGTGATGGGGAGTGGCGGGGAGTGATGGGGAGTGGCGGGGAGTGATGGGGAGTGGCGGGGAGTGGCGGGGAGTGATGGAGAGTGGCGGGGAGTGGCGGGGAGCGGCGGGGAGTGGCGGGGAGCGGCGGGGAGTGGCGGGGTGTGGCGGGGAGTGATGGGGAGTGGCGGAGAGTGGTGGGGGAGTGGCGGGGAGTGGCGGGAGTGGCGGGGAGTGGCGGGAAGTGGCGGGGAGTGACGGGGAGTGACGGGGAGTGATGGGGAGTGAGGGGAGTGGCGGGGAGTGGCGGGGAGGGGGATGGCGGGGAGTGGCGGGGAGTGGCGGGGAGCGGCGGGGAGTGGCGGGGAGTGGCGGGAGTGGCGGGGAGTGGGGGGGGACGGGGAGTGGCGGGGAGTGGGGGGAGTGAGGGGAGTGGCGGGGGTGGGCGGGAGTGGCGGGGAGTGGCGGGGAGTGAGGGGGAGTGGCGGGGAGTGGCGGGGGGCGGGGGGAGTGGCGGGGAGTGGCGGGGAGTGATGGGGAGTGGCGGGGAGTGATGGGGAGTGGCGGGGAGTGGCGGGGAGTGGCGGGGAGTGGCGGGGAGTGGCGGGGAGTGGCGGGGAGCGGCGGGGAGCGGCGGGGAGTGACGGGGAGTGACGGGGAGTGACGGGGAGTGGCGGGGAGTGGGGGGGCGGGGAGTGGCGGGGAGTGGCGGGGAGTGGGGGGAGTGGCGGGGAGTGGCGGGGAGTGGCGGGGAGTGGCGGGGAGTGGCGGGGAGCGACGGGGAGCGGCGGAGAGTGAAGGAGAGTGACTGAGAGTGACGTCGAAAGACGGAGAGTGAAGGAGAGTGACAGAGTGACGGGGAGTGACGGGGAGTGACGGAGAGTGAAGGAGAGTGACGGGGAGTGACGGGGAGTGACGGGGAGTGACGGAGAGTGACGGAGAGTGACGGCGAGTGACGGAGAGTGACGGAGAGTGACGGGGAGTGACGGGGAGTGACTGAGAGTGAAGGAGAGTGAAGGAGAGTGAAGGAGAGTGACGGAGAGTGACGGCGAGTGACGGCGAGTGACGGCGAGTGACGGCGAGTGACGGCGAGTGACGGAGAGTGACGGCGAGTGACGGCGAGTGACGGAGAGTGACGGCGAGTGACTGGCAACGCCGGGGAGCGAGGATGAGCGACAGAGAGCGAGCAGGTATGATCGGGAGTGACCGGGAGTGACCGGGAGTGACCAAGAGTGACCGGGTGTGACCGGGTGCGACTGGGAGTGACCAGGTTGAACGGGAGTGACTGGGTGTGACCGGGTGTGACCGGGTGTGACCTGGTGTGACCGAGAGTGACCAGGTGTGACCGGGAGTGACCACCATGTGTGACCTGTGTGACCAGGAGTACTCGGGAGTGCCCGGGAGTGCCCGGGAGTGACCGGGTGTGACCGGGTGTGATCGAGAGTGACTGGGTGTGACCAGAGTGACCGGAAGTGACCGGGAGTGACCACCGGGTGTGACCGGAAGTGACCGCGTGTGACCGGGAGTGACAAGGAGTGGCAGGGAGTGACCGGGGGTGACTGGGAGAGACTGCGTGTGACTGGGAGTGACCGGGAGTGACCGGAATTGACCGCGGTTGACCGCGGTTGACCGGATGTGACCAAGAGTGACCGAGAGTCGACAAAACAGCCGCCTAACACAACAAGCAGCTAAGAATGAACTGAACGATTTGTGTCTTCTCCTCTTCTTTGACTTCTTCTTCGCTTTCTTCATGAGGGGCTTCTTTTTGCGCGAATCTTTCTTCGGTTGTGGCCCCTTCGGAATAGTCTTCCCATTCTGACTCCTCGTCTCAGTCCTGAGGTGCCTTGCTGGGCCTTTTCTTGTGCTTGCCAGCTGTAGAGGGTATCATTTCCTCCAGTTTTTGCTGTACTAATCTGGAAACCTGTTCACCGAGGTCCCTATCAGCTGTGCCGGAACCGGTTTCATAACCTCCTCCATCCTCAGAATCCCTTTGTTCTGGAGAGGGCGACCTTTGTACCTGCACAGGCGGCATTCCGTCCTCATCAGCACTGAGTGCATGAGTTGCCTCTGCCTTACTCCGCTTCGTAGCCATTGCTCCTGGACTGTGAGTAAACAGAAAGAAGGATTAGGCATTGTCTTAGGTGAAATAGCACACTGATAATTAGAGTATAATTATACTAGGTGTGTATTTTATGGCATTAAATTTATGTTTAACGCAGGCGTATGGCTAATAGACAGTCGCAGGATTAACGGTATGGATAACCAACTGGTCCTAACGAGGGGTAGGGACCAGTGTAGCAGTGCCCTCCCACACTCTAAGTACCTATGAACTTTTCCCACCTGTGGCTTTATTCACCAACAAGTTGAAGAAAATACTTTAGGACTCAGAGGTACACCTTAATGAGAATAACAAAATGGGGAATCTTAAAGAGACCCACGGAATGAATACCTAACGATGTAAGTGGCTCCTGCCAAACATCTCTCCATTCGACAATGGGTGGCTGTTAATTAATAACTGAACAATGTGTAAAATATTCCGATACTCAGCAAGGGGGGAATGCAAATGTTCTATTACTGATCGGTGTTCGTGACTAGGTGCATATATATATATACATATATATATATATGGGTTGGTGGTGCCTGAGTGGGATGTAAATAGACATAGTGGTGCTGGCAGATCTGGATGTGATTGCACTCAGGGCCTAGCCCTTCTGCTGGGGTAGGGGTCACCACACTCAAAAGGTCAAGGTTGGTGGTGGCCAAGGGTCCATACAGCTACTGGTGGTGGGCAGACCACTGGTATCCATGGAGACCAGGATTGCTGGATTCCTATTGGTAGGACCAATGCTCGATTCATATTGGTGGAAGGAGGTGGTATGATACTCTACAATGAACCCATGTAACTATATTAACAATAAACCAGAGTTGCTGGACTCTCTTCTCTTATACTTTACTCTCTTCCTTTCTCTTTGTCTGTATTGTTTTCCTCATATCCTATGTACACAGCCACAATTCCGAGCATTGGATTCTACAAATGGATTCATTGTTCTTTCGATCATAGCAATTACGATCAAAACTAAGCTGTGAAACAGTAATAACTTATTGAAAAGTTTCAGAAAACTTAGTACAAGAATGCTAACATGAACTGAACCAAAGTATCGATTTAGAAAGATACTAACCTGTTTTGTTTTGTAGTAAATGTAGAAACACTGCCGGAGCTGCTCACAACACATCCTCCTGCTGTGAGCTGATTATCCTAATTGCTGGACCCGGATGTGCTTCCTTCTCCCTGGGCTACGAGTAGCCAGTGGCTTATTACCGAGGTAAAATATATATATATTCCCCTCTCACCCTCCCTTTATCTCAATTCTCCCTCGCTATAGATAACGTGGAATAAAGACAGAGAGATGGAGACAGACACTGAGACAGACAAACATACAGAGTGACAAAGGCACAGAGAGACAGAAACAGAAGGATTGAGGCAGAGAGACAGAGAGATAGATTGACAGAGAGATAGAGAGATAGAGACAGAGAGAGAGAGCGACAGAGAGACACAGAGACAGAGACAGAGTGACAGAGCGACAGAGAGATAGAGAGACAGGGATGAAGAAACAGAGATAGAGAGATAGAGACAGAGAGACAGAGACGGACATAGAGGCAGATAGACACAGACAAAGAAATATCGGGACAGGGATAGAGTGACAGAAAGACAGAGACACAGATACACAGGCACACATACACACATACACACATACACACATACACACATGCACACAGACACATAGAGACACGGGAACATGGAGACACACAGACACACAGACACACAGACACACAGACACCCAGATACACATACATGCAGACACACATACACACAGACACACATACACCCAGACACCCAGACACACATACACACAGACACACATACACACAGACACACATACACAGACACACAGACACACAGACACACAGACACACACAGACACACAGACACACATGCACACATACACACAGACACACAGACACACATACACATATACACACATACACACATACACACAGACACACATACACACATACACACAGACACATAGAGACACGGGAACATGGAGACACACAGACACACATACACACATACACACAGACACACATACACACATACACACAAACACACAGACACACATACACACAGACACACAGACACACATACACACAGACACACAGACACATACACACATACACACATACACACATACACACAGACACACAGACACATAGACACACAGACACACATTCATGCAGACACACATACACACATACACACAGACACACATACACACATACACACAGACACACAGACACACAGACACACAGACACACACACATACACGCAGACACACATACACACAGACACACACATACATACAGACACACAGACACACAGACACACACAGACACACACAGACAACGAGACAAATAGAACGGCGTGCGCACACCGGGGCAGGCTAGGGTGGACGTGCAAATGAACAGTTGACGTATGAAAATAGAGCGCGTGATTGTATCCGATACGTTATTGCTGCGTCATGGGTTTGCCACAGCACTTCCGGTATGCGTACTGACATCCCGGTGTCGCGGTTTAGATTCTCAGTGGGTTTAGAGTGTACGCTGGGGGTTATGCACAAGCGCGTATTCGATTAACACGACCGGGGCGACTCGGACCACCCGAGTTTCTAGAAATTCAAATAGAACACCGCAAGTGGAGTTGACAAAAGCATGTGCCTTGTGCAAAAGGTTTAACCCACCTCTTGGCTGGGGTTGTCTAGGACCGATGACGTCACATGTGTGCGTCAAAAAGTCGCTACGATCACCCGAGTTGATTGATTGAATACGCTGAAATGCCGTTCGATTTTGACGCATGCGCAGAACCCCGAGCGTAGAATCTAAACCCACTGAGAATTTAAACCGCGACACCGGGCACCAGCGCGGCGTCTCCCATCTCGCGCCGGACGCTGTTCTCGCGTGACATCACTCCCGCACTCTGTGTAACGAATGCCTTTAATGCGTCTGCGCGTCATGGTCCTGCTCTACGAATAATTTACTGACCTTTTCATCAAAATTTAAATGCAATTGAGAACCATATGTGGAGATGTTGTCATACACAGATATATATCATATATATATATATATATATATATATATATATATATATATATATATCAATCAATCAATCAATAGTTCCATCCTCTAGTCGAGGGTTGGATGCAATGGTTCTCCACTTGTCCCGATGTTGTGCTGTTCTGATAGACTGTGAATAATTCAAGCCTGTCCACTGTGAAATATTTGTAAACCATGATGTTCTTGGTCTCCCTCTCCCTCTGCTGCCATTCACCTTCCCTTCCAACAATGTACGGTATATTGAACTCTGACGAATGATGTGGCCAAAATAAATAAGTTTCTTTGTCTGTATAGTGGCAAACAAGCTTTTCTTATTTTTAATTTTTCTGAGAACTTCTTTGTTGGTGATCTTCTTTGTCCATGATATTTTCATCATCCTTCGATAAGTCCACATCTCAAATGCTGCTAAACGTTTGTACATTTTCTTAGAGATTGTCCATGTCTCTGCCCCATACATTAGAGTAGACCACACATAACACTGAAGAATACGCTTCCTTGTTTGTATTAATATCTTACTTGATGTTAACACTCTATTCATTTTGGAGAATGTTGTTCGGGCTATTGTTATCCTTCTTTTAATTTCTTCCTCACATCTCCCATCATTTGTAATCTTTTGTCCGAGATATATGAATTCGGATACTTGTTCTATGTTTGTGCCATCTATGGTTATATTAACATTTGGTTTATCTGTCTTTTTACTTATAACCATTGTTTTGGTCTTCCTGGCATTCATCTTCATGTTGAATAGTATTCCAGCTTTATTGATTCTATTCACTATATCTTGTAGGTTTTTCTCACTGTCTGCTAGTATTACACTGTCATCGGCATATCTAAGATTGTTGATGTTCATGCCACCTATTGTCACTCCCTTGCAATCTTCAATGTGTCTGAAAATCATCTCTGTGTACAGAGATGATTTTATACCCTATATATATTTAGACCCTATATATATATGATACTCTCTTACAAGCTGTACATTATTAAATATACTACTACTAGTGCCATCTCTTTCTTGGAGATATCATTATATAATTATGCATAATACGTCCTGGCAACATCTAAGGTCATATCAGGATGGGTACCGACTTGTGACAGTGCCCACTCATGACACGTTTATAGTGCTGTCCCACTTGGAGACTGGGCCATTGGCACCATGACATGATATGCACTCCTGAAGTCACATTATCCTGACAGTGTGCTAACGAGTCCTTGCCATATCCTAATACTCCCGAGTACCAGGCTAGGAAACGATAAGACAAGTATGAATTGTGTAAGTCATTGGTTTGACTCGACCGGGAATCGAAGTCGCGACCTTCCGCACGTGAAGCTTGCGCTCTACTGATTCGCCCACTGACAGATAGATTCTTACTAGCTATTAACATCCCTAGGAATGCACATTTAATGACATTTGGTTATATTTGCACATATACAATATATATATATATATATTTACTAGGGATTGTTTGTTGGAGTTTTACGTCCTGGCAACATCTAAGGTCATATAGCGAAATGGCAAATGGTAGACAGGAAGTGTGAACACTTATTTGTCTCTCATTTTTGCTTGAGTGCAAGTAAATAAGCAACACAAGAAATAATTAGTAGCATGTGGTGAATAAGGGGTCAAATTTCCCTGGATCATCAGCCCATGCTTTTTCTAATCTATTCTTGAATGAATATATTGACTTGGCATTAATAATCATACGAGGACGGGTACCGACTTGTGGACAGTGTGCACTCATGGCGAGTTTATAGTGCTGGCCCACTGGGAAGTCAGGCCGCCAGCATCATCTTTACTGGGGATGGCTAGTTACCGAAATACTAATAGAAAAAAAAGACACCTGTATATATTCTATGCCTGTTTGTAATATGTTGAAATGCATTGATATTTCAGGGTCCACTGACCGAAATGCACTCTGGGATTTGAAGGCTAGAGTTACTTACTAAACGCCCATGTCCCTAATGGTGGTTTAGTCCCTCAGCTCTCGGGAATTCGCGTCGACCACAGCTAGGTCTGCTTCGATGCATATTGAATGTTCGTCGAGCCTCACACCCTATATTTGGCAATAATTGATTAACATGCTTCAGATATTACTATTCAACTCACATACGAAGCTTGTATAGACTACATCACGGTTCTGACTGCGCATGCGCTGAAAACGGCCTTGGGAGCAAAGCAAAGCCATATGGCCATTGAGTTTGCCGATACACGCATTGAAAAACATCAGTTTTATTCAAAATTAATAGAAATCCAAAACCCTAACCTTATCAATTTAATATAATCTTTTTGTTAAACATGTTTTCTATATGTGTTCCAAGCGGTTTGTGCCTAGGTGGTGTGGTTTTATCAATATTTTACCTTTTCTGTATGGAGATTACTCACAGCCATTGACAATGCATTGAGTACTCTGGCTATGGCTCTAACACTAGTCTGAGTGCCTAGATCTTTCTAAATCTAAATGCACATGGCATAAGATGTGCTGATTATATTGATGTAAATGCAATGCTGGATAAAAGATTGATATCTTAATTTATTATATATATTTTTTTAGTTAGTATTCTATGTTTCAAACAAGAGCTGAGATGAGCTGAAACTAGCACATTTCATAGCTGGCCCCAGTGTATTAGCATGTGCCATGTGCTTTTGGGGGGGTTGTTTTGCTCTGATGCATCCCACAATGCACCGCGCCGCTGGAACCGGGATGTAGTCTATTGTAGAACAACTAATGCCTGGCATTAATACGTAATAACAAGGTTCATTTGTACCTAAAGCCCCAGTCACACCGGATTTTGAGCCGGACCACCCCCAGACCAATCGCCCGGACTGTCCCGGACCGCCCCGGATAAAATCACCGTTTTTTGCCTCGCTTATACTATATATTCCCGTATATAGTACCTACAGCAATCTACAGGAAACTGCTCCCCTTTTCAGTCATTTCAAGTTCTTTCGGTGGCATTTCATTATTCTTCTATTGTTGTCACATGACTCTCGATGAACCATGTTATTCCATCAAATAAAGAGAAATGGAATATAGCAATGCATAATTTACATAATCGGTTTATGACAACGCTTACAAAGTCTCTGCCAAGCCTTCTCCCACAGGGGCCTTAAAGCATTGACCTCCAGATGAAATCACTTGACCTTATGTCAGTAGGTCAAAGACCACTCACTGCCTCTACTTCTTGGCTGTTACCAACTGGACGTCAGCCATCAGCCATCAGCCATCAACCATCAGCCGTCAGCCACCAGCCATTAGCCATCAGCCATCAACCATCAGCCGTCAGCCACCAGCCATCAGCCGTCAGTCGTCAACCATCAGCCGTCAGCCGTCAGCCATTAGCCGTCATATGTAAATATATATATATATATATATATATATATATATATATGTTGCCGGCCTCTTGGAAATATGAGCCAGGCCTCCAATGACGGTTGTACTCCGCAGTAAATCGTTGGGGACAAGCGTCAGGTCGGCTGCAGTTAGCCTGGTTTAAAGCCTTGCATGAGACCGGATAATAAAGACTTTTCCCGGCCGCAGGATAAAAACAGTTCAGCCAAAAACATTCACAGAAACACTCACCCTGAGCAGGTGATGCTAAATTCAGGTGATAACAGTCCATTTTAACACCCCCTTCCCCACCTATGCCATCTATGCCCACCCACACACCAACATGGTTCTGCCATGGTTAAGAGGTGTGTGTGTATATATGTGTGTGTGGTTTTTTTGTTTGTTTTTGTTTGTTTGTTGTTGTTGTTTTACATCCTAGCAACATCTAAGGTCATATCTGGACGGGTACCGACTTATGTCAGTGCGCACTCATGGCGACTTTATAGTGCTGGCCCACTGGGAGACCAGGCTGCCAGCACCATGACCTGATATCCCACTCAGTCATATTATCCTGACACTGAGCCAACCAGTCCTTGCCCTATCCTAATAATGCTGAGCACCTGGCTAGGAAGCAACAAGTATCAATTTTTAAGTCATTGGTTTGACTCGACCAGGGTTCCAACCCACGATCCCATGTTCTACCAACACGGGCGACAGACACTCTAACTCATTCGGCCATCCTGTCATGTGTGGGGTGGTGGTGAGGGGATATGGGAACACAGTTAAAGCTGCATAGTCCGATGAAATATCAAATTTTCAAAAACCACATTTGATTCTACATATCTAACTTAGATACTGATGCACTTATTAAGCATTTGTTTCTGCATAGAAGGCAATGCTGAGTCAATTTAACAGAACCTGTTACTGCAGAAGTCTATGGTGTCAGAGTTTTGGCAAGCTTGCCAAAACTGATTTTCCATGTTTGCACTCAAAATATCTCAAAAGTTTACCATTTAAAATAAAAGTAACTTTGAAATAATGTAAAGTAGATACTAGTGATCGATCTAATATATTTATCTCAGAAAAAATACAGAAATTCAAAACCATCGGACTATGCAACGTTAATGGTCAGTGATGGTTTTTTTTAGCCAGTATTTGGGGATGGAGTATTTCCGTTGCTGTTTGAGAATAGACTAAGCACAACATTTGTATACCGGAAATGATTTATTTTCACTCCTCCCTCACCCGATCCAGTCGAAAAAGAAATACTCTAATTGAATGTCCTGTTGCTTTGCTATAAATATAATAGATCACTAGATGGTTTCACTACTTCCACAAAGACAGAGCTAACAAAAATGGCGCCATTTTGGAATCAATCGCCTCATATCCAATGTATGGTAAAATGTTCAGCAAGGTACACACACACAGATATATAAAGAAATGTATATGTATGCTGTATACGAATTATATGAGTACAATACCCTGGAATATCCCTCCTTTCCCACTGCCCTCACTCAGTTCATGGACTGATGGAGTCTGGACTAGTCATCTACTGCTCCAGCCTCCCCAACCTCAGCTCCGATGGTGGCGCCACCACCCGCTTCACACTGTAACTGCCACTCACTGTACTGCTGAAAATAAAGATAGGTCCGTCCAAATATGACCATGGTTTTGCTAGGACGCAAAACCTCAACAAGCAGAGGTACATATATATATTTGCATAAATATGCACAGACACAAACAGACATATATTATGCACATATAGAATAAGTCAGTAGTCGAATTGGTATATAAAACTTAAAAGGTCAAACTCTCGATTACATTCAAATCAAACATAACCTCAAGAACATACCATAATTCCTAGGGAAAGCTAAAAAAATGATTAAATATTTGGTACATCAAGAGAATCTAGGTTAAAGTTGCATACTACAGCATAGTCCAATGAAAACATCAAATTTTCAAAACCAAAACACTTATCTAGATTTGATTCTACATATTCAACTTAGACACTGGTGCACTTATTAAGCATGTGTTGCTGCATAGAAGCGCATAATAAGTCAATCAATAGAAACCGTTACTACTGAAGACTGTGGTGTCAGAGTTTTGGCGTGCTTGCCAAAATTATTTTGGCATGTTTTGATGTCAAATATCTCCAAACTTAGCCATTTAAAATTAAAGTTACTTCAAACTAAAGTAAAGTAGATTATAATGATTAGTATAATATATTTATCTCAGAAAATAGCAGAAACTCAAAAGCATGGGACTATGCAACTTTAAATTCAGTCAATTTCTCTAGAAAAGCCACTGCTTTGCTGAGACTGAGGCATCCAAGGATTGGGAAACGATGCCAAGGTCCCGCCTCACCCAGGCCTAAATCAATGGACATTCATCAGTGCCAGGTTCTTGAGGGGAACACGTTGTAGAATAGGGTCAGGCTGCCCCCGTTAAGTGTAAAAGTCCGTGACTGCAGCCACGTTATGTCGGTGTGTACGTGTCAGCGGGCTTGTTTACGTGAGGCTGGTCGGTAAAACCCCATATGTAGGTGCATGTAGTGTAGGACAGCTTGCATGGACTGTATGCTTATATATGTGTGTATATATATATATATATATGCACCAATATATACACACATACATATATATATATATATATATATATGTATATATACATATATACACATATACGTACATATATACATATATACATATATACATATATATACATATATACATATATACGTACATACATATACACATATACACATATATACATATGGGTCGTTCTCAGAAGTTGTGTACCAATAGTGTGACATCAGTACCAGAAAATCAAAATGCTGCCAAAGTCCTATAAGCAAGTTTCCTCAATGTGTATGTCCTTTTGCATCTGAATAATTGAAAATAAACATATTCTGGCATTTTTTAAGTAGGTCAAATGATGCTCACACCCAATAAATAGCAGTATAGCATGGAAACCAATCTGACTCCAAAATCAAATATTTTCCACACAAAACTTGACATTTTTAGGACATTTCACATGCCACTTGCTTTATAAACAGTAGTAATAATAATTTGAAACCTCATTGCTATGGTTTTGTCTTATTTGTGAATATTAAAGAGAAAAGCAAGAAAATATTAGCAGAGTAACGGAATTAGCAGAGTAACAAAGTGGAAACAAACAATTTTACACAAATGTTCGGCTCAAATTTCAATGTTTAGGGGCAATTTCAGGATTTATCTTTTACTATACCATAACTGGGTCCATGCATAGTGTCAAATGGTGAAAATAATTCCTGTACTGTATCTGTACTCAGTGTTTGATACAGAGTTTCATAGTATTTGCAAGTGGAAACGAAATGTTACGATGTTAATGACTCCAGAAAATGTTAACTATTTCATCATTTAAAATTTTTTTTTTAGAAATAAATGTCTTCAACTTAATGAAGACATTGTATATGACCATTTGAAGTGAAATGAGCTGTTGTTCATAGGTTTTCATTAAGTTTGTGACACTTTATTTTCAATGCTGTTGACAATGTCACAAATTAGTGATGTAATTTTCTATGTATTTAGCTACATCCATCCCAATAAGATACATAATACACAATATTAACATTTACTTTTGATCTAAACTATCTCCCACATTATTTGGCTAACTGATGAAATCTAAATATTGACACTCCAATAAAGGGTTTCTTTGAAATATGCATTTCTAGTAGACTACCTCAAGTGGTACACAGCTTCTGAGAACGACCCATATACACATATACACATATACACATATACACATATACACATATACACATATGCACATATACACATATACACATATACACATATGCACATATGCACATATGCACATATACACATATACACTTATACACTTATACACATATACACATATACACATATATACATATATACCTATATACATATAGGATGTATAATGAATTATGCAGGTATAAATACAGGCGGAGTTTCATTATTATTTATTATTTCGTATACTTTGTTACTTATATTATTGTCCAATCGGTGACCTGCCCGGGATTTGCCCCGGCTAGCCGGGCCCGAGCGCCACCACCGGGCGATATTTGCCCCGGGCAGTCACTCTGCCGCTACATTTCAAACATATAAACTTCAGCGCGAGTGTCATGTAGAGCCCCCCGGATGAGGGGGTGTGTGAAGGAAGCCGGACCCACCCCACCCAGAAGGGGGGGGGGGGGGTAGTAGCAGGACACTTACAGAGATTATTACACGCGATAACAGTCTTATCACTATCCATATAGATATACATATATACACATATATATAGATATATGTACATATATACATATATATACATATACACATATATATCCATGTATATATATATATATATATATATATATATATATACATATATATATATACATATATACACATATACACATATATGTGCTCTATAATCTATTATGGGAATATAAAGAAGGGCACTACCAATACCATCTTCAGATATATTTGTATTAGAAATCGCGACCGTTGACATCCGGAATACTATTCAACATGAAGATGAATGCCAGGAAGACCAAAACAATGGTTATAAGTAAAAAGACAGATACAACTAAATGTCAATATAACCATAGATGGCACAAACATAGAACAAGTATCCGAATTCATATATCTCGGACAAAAGATTACAAATGATGGGAGATGTGAGGAAGAAATTAAAAGAAGGATAACAATAGCCCGAACAACATTCTCCAAAATGTATAGAGTGTTAACATCAAGTAAGATATTAATACAAACAAGGAAGCGTATTCTTCAGTGTTATGTGTGGTCTACTCTAATGTATGGGGCAGAGACATGGACAATCTCTAAGGAAATGTACAAACGTTTAGCAGCATTTGAGATGTGGACTTATCGAAGGATGATGAAAATATCATGGACAAAGAAGATCACCAACAAAGAAGTTCTGAGAAAAATTAAAAATAAGAAAAGCTTGTTTGCCACTATACAGACAAAGAAACTTATTTATTTTGGCCACATCATTCGTCAGAGTTCAATATACCGTACATTGTTGGAAGGGAAGGTGAATGGCAGCAGAGGGAGAGGGAGACCAAGAACATCATGGTTTACAAATATTTCACAGTGGACAGGCTTGAATTATTCACAGTCTATCAGAACAGCACAACATCGGGACAAGTGGAGAACCATTGCATCCAACCCTCGACTAGAGGACGGAACTATTGATTGATTGACATCCGGGATGCCTATCGGGCGGTCAGCATCCACCCATGGGACCGTGACAAGCAAGGCATTTTCTGGGACTTTGGGGAAGACCCAGTGTTCCCAAGTGACAACAGGCTATGTATGGGGCTTGCCTCAAACCCATATGTTTTCAGCAAGCTCTCCGACTTTATAGTATGTTGTGCTGTGAGGGAGGGTGTTGGTGATGTTGTGAACTACCTGGACGACTTTTGCATAGTGTCTAGGGACTTTGAGTCCTGATGTGCGTCTCAGGCTATTCTCATAGAAATCCTCAGGAGGATGGGATTCAACATTAGCTTCCCAAGGTCACCTCCCCCACCTCCAAGACCAGGTTCTTGGGCATCAACATTGACACTGGTGACACTGGAGATGACCTTGCCTGAGGACAAGCTGGTTAAAATGACCGAGACACTTGTGTTCCTGGAGGGCAGGAAGAAGACCAGAAGAATCCAGCTTGAGCGCCTGGCGGGCCTGTTGGCACACTGCCCGAAGGTGGTCCACGGGGGACGCACCTTCTGCAGGAGGATATATGACGTGGTTAATGCAGTGGCCAAACTGCACTACAGAGTCCATCTCTCGGGAGGATTCTACGAGGACAGGAGGTGGTGGTTGGTCTTCGCCAGAAGGTTCAACGGTAAGGCAAAGACCATCGGCAGTCACACCCCTTATGTGAAAACCTAAAGCGATGCCTCAGGGGTGGGGGGATTTGATACCATCCATGGTAGTGACTGGCGGGTAGGCGCCTTTGACCAGGAAACGGGGGGGGGGAGGGATTCGGTACCATCCATGGTAGTGACTGGCGGGTAGGCGCCTTTGACCAGGGAAGGGGGGGGGGGGTATTTGGTACCATCCATCATAGTGACTGGCGGGTAGGCACCTTTGACCAAGAAACGGGGGGGGGGGGGATTTTGTACCATCCATGGTAGTGACTGGCGGGTAGGCGCCTTTGACCAGGAAACGGGGAGGGGGGAGGGATTCGGTACCATCCACGGTAGTGACTGGTGGGTAGGCGCCTTTGACCAGGAAACGGGGAGGGGGGGGATTCGGTACCATCCACGGTAGTGACTCGTGGGTAGGCGCCTTTGACCAGGAAACAGGGGGTGGGGATTCGGTACCCTCCACGGTAGTGACTCGTGGGTAGGCGCCTTTGACCAGGAAACGGGGGGGGGGGGGATTCGGTACCATCCATGGTAGTGACTGGCGGGTAGGCGCCTTTGTCCAGGAAACAGAGAGGGGGGGGGTGATTTGGTACCATCCACGGTAGTGACTGGCGGGTAGCACCTTTTGACCAGGAAATGGAGGGGGAGGGGATTCGGTACCATCCATGGTAGTGACTGGCGGGTAGGCGCCTTTGATCAGTAAATGGGGTGGGGGGGATTTGGTACCATCCACAGTAGTGACTGGCAGGTAGGCGCCTTTGACCAGGAAACGGATGAGTCCATCAGGAGCCAGGTCGGCCACCACCATGCCATGCCAGACGCAGCCTGTGCGGGGGCATACATAAACATCCTGGAAATATGGGCACCTTTCTGCGCCGTGCAGACATGGGGGGCCAACACTGGCGGGCCAGCCAGAGTGGTGATGATCACGGACAACGAGACGGTCTGAGCAGCTCTGACCTCAGGGAGGTCGAAATCCAAGAGTGTTATGTACTTCATTCGGAGGCTATTTTGGATAGCAATCAAGCACAATTTTGACATTCAGTCTGTTTATGTTAGAAGTGCCGACAACACCATCTGTGATGTCTGAGCTGGTGGGGCATAGCGGATAGTATGGACCACATACGGGCAGCAGATGGTGCACACATGCTTTGCTGCAGCCACATCTTCACAGCACTCTCCGATTCTTCTTCTTCCAGTTGCAGCGCTGCTGAGGGAGAAAGGGCTCATCCAGCTCCAATACTACGCCCCAAACTCCATTATGACACAGGGCATTCTTCAGGAGTTTGGGGGTCTATTTCCCCACCACACCATGGCCTCTGGCCCAGACAGCCTTATACTGGGTCTGGCTGGCCAGGACACTTAAATATATGTCGGTGGTGAACTATCTCAGTGGCCTCAACTTCTTCCTGATGTCAGAATGGGTGGAACCGAGCGACTATAAGGATTCTGAGGTGGCCTCTACCTTGAAGGGCATCAAGCGGGAGCGGGGCTGCCACCCAAAACAGGCAGCCCCCATACTACCCGGCATGCTCAGATGGATATTTGCTGGACTGACCTCCTTGGAGGGACACACCGTCTGCAGGGCTGCAGTGTTGTGCACGGAGGAAGTGCCAGGTGGCATCTTCGGAGTCATCACTTCTTAGGGGAGACTTTTCCTTTCTCCCATGGGGCATGCTGGTATGGGTGGGGCGCTCGAAGACGATACAGGTTTCAGAGCGGAGATTCCAGTTGCCAGATGCCTAGACACCGCCTTGTGTGATGTGCTGTCCATTGGATGGAGAGACACTTCAGGGAAGTCCCTGCCAGGCCACAGGCCTTGGCCTTCTGGGTCACCACACTGTCACGCGCATCAACGGACCTGCGGTACTCGGCATACCAAGCAATGCTGAAACATTTCTGTGAGGCGGCGAGCCTCGACCCAGCCGACTACTCATCGCACTCACTCAGGAGGGGGGGGGGGGGGGGGGGGCTGTACATGCCTATCCCTGTGTGGGGTGACACTGAAGGAACTACGAGTGAGAGGGAACTGGGCCAGTGACACTTATCTTCGCTTATTTGCAGACACCGCCTAGTGTACGCCTTATAAACAACATTAGAGTCTCCAATGCACTGTCAGCTGCACCAGAGACTTTATACTAAGACTTTCGGGCTGGGGGCGGGGGGGGGGGGACCTTGGGGTCTCTTGGAAATTATATATATTCCTACCAGAGAATATATACTCTTTCTCAACCACGTCAGTCTTGTTGTTGTTTCTGTTTAATGGGGCCAACTGTTTATGTGCTCTATAATCTATTATGGGAATATAAAGGACACTACGATCTTCAGTTATATTTGTATTGTTATTTGCGAATGACAGCTAGTGTATGCCATTGATTAGTTCCAGGTTTGGCCATGCCGGCGCCACCTGTCAGGGGCTCTGACCACCTATAAGCCAGCTGTGTCTGGTCGTTATCGCCTCCAGACCCACTCGGTTGGTCAATTTTTACTTTAGGTGGGAAATTATCTATATTCCTGCCAGAGAATATATACTCTTTCTCAGCCACGTCAGTCTTCTTGTTGTTTCTGTTTAATGGGGCCAACTGTTTATACATATACACATATATATACATATATATATACATATATATATACATATATACATGTATACATATATATATACATATATACATATATACATATATACATATATACATATATACCTATATACATATATACATATATACATATATACATACATACATATATACATATATATACATATATACATATATACATATACATATATACACATATATATACATATATATATATATATACATATATACATATATATACAAATATTTATACATATACATGCATATATACATATATATGTACATATATATTTTTTTGGTTGTTGTAAATATGCTTATTCTGCTGAGTGAGTCTTTTGTCAGTGCCGAAACACTGGTCTTCCAGCGATTTTTCAATTCAGGGTTATTTACACAAAAGGTATATAGAATAAGGTATACAATAAGGGTTGAATACACAATTTGCAGCATGTAACACAATGATATTCTGTAACCCAAAAGTTCCATACCAATATGGTAACAGTAGTGTCATATAACTAGATCAATATTATTAGTCAGATCAATGTGAATATTTACATAGTATTTAGAATGTAAGCAGAAATATTCTTCTGTATTCATTCGGTAAAGTTGTAGTAAGTTTTAATGTAGGGTCGGTTCAGTTGGAGTTAGACAAGCGGTATATAAATGTCAGTTTGTTAGAAATATTCTAGTGTTACTCTAGTGTAGTTAGTTATGTGAGTTCATGAATTATGCTGTTGGGGTGGGGTGGACCAGCTGTGACCAGTGAAGCAGTGGGACCAATTCTAGTGCATTTAGGTCTTAAATTTTACTGTGACTGCATAAGGGCCTGCCCAATCCAATGTTCTCTTAGTGAGTTTTTAAATTCTAGGTAAGAGGACACTGCCCTGGTTCTGGCTGTAGGTTGTTCCACACCATGCTGCCTTTGTAAATTGGTGTGGGATCAATGTGTGGGATCAATGCATGGGTCAATGTATGGGATTAATGCATGGGATCAATGTGTGGGATCAATGCATGGGATCAATGCATGGGATCAATGCATGGGATCAATGCATGGGATCGATGTGTGGCATCAATGCATGGGATCAATGCATGGGATCAATGCGTGGGGTCAATGCATGGGATCAATGTGTGGGGTAAATGCAGGGATCAATGTGTGGGGTCAATGCGTGGGATCAACACGTGGGATCAATGCGTGGGATCAACATGTGGGATCAATGCGTGGGATTAATGCGTGGGATCAATGCGTGGGATCAATGTGTGGGATCAATACGTGGGGTCAAAACATGGGATCAATGTGTGGGATCAATGCGTGGGATCAATGTGTGGGATCAATGTGTGGGATCAACGTGTGGGATCAATGCATGGGATCAATGTGTGGGATCAATGCATGGGGTCAATGTAGGATCAATGTGTGGGGTCAATGCATGGGTCAATGCATGGGATCAATGCATGGGATCAATGTGTGGGGTCAAAGCCATCGGGTCAATGCGTGGTGTCAACGCATGGGGTCAATCCCATTGTAATATTTACTGGAATGCCCGGCCGTCAGAGCCCCAGAAATACCACTTACTCTTCCCAGGTGCGTTCTGACAACTGTCTGTCAGTTCACACCTGATGCCCCTCTCCAACAAACTCATAAGCAAGAAAGGGAAGACAAGTCGTGCAAGATTGACAGTGAAGAGATTGTGCTTTATTGGTATCAACTCCTGATCACCTACTAGTGACCTAGCACCATGACTCCTTATCTTCTCTCCACACAGCGCCTCATTACTCTCTTTAGCAATCAGTGCCTACAGCCCATTGAACCGGAGTCCCATGGTTGTTGCACACAGCTCAGTTTGTATATGAAAGGGGGAGCCTCAGACAGAGTGTCTGGGTTCCTGGCCAAGAGAAGTGTGTGTTCACTTCAAGAGTCCATCCAGAAGTCCCCCTCCAGAGTGTCTGGGGAAAAGTATATATAATAATCTATCTCAGAATGAGGCTTGTGTGGTCAGGTGGGGCAAAGGGGTGCAGGTGACTGGGCGTCCCACAGCCAGCCAATCAGACACCCTCTACAGCCTGGGGGGAGGGGGGGAGGGGGGGGCGATGCCCTAATAGGGGCTGCTGTCACTCAACCCCAGCTGCAGGTTGTGTCCATGATGTATGCAGAGTGGCTGGGTGTGCTTGCCCATCTGTCCTGTGGTAACAGGTAGTTGCAGACAGTTACAATAAATATATATATTAAAAATGTCCTCCTCCTCCACTTGCACCCTTACTGGTGCATAGAGGGAACATTTCACCAAACATTAACTGTCTCTTATATAGGAACATCTCGTCATAATTTTGGGCACTATGTATTAACATATATTTCAGATAGCCTAATATGTCACACAGCGAGTGGGGCACCCATTGCTTTTCTATTACATAACCTTGGTCCCCACTCCGTCACCCGAGGGTAATAATACTCTCTGCCAATATATAATTCCGAACCGAAAATCTGTATATTTTTACACCACGACCAGGTCTCCATGTAGATCCTCACCAAGTCAAACCAAAGACTTTAAAAAAAAACAATTGATACTTTCCACAACCTCGCCTGTACCTTGGCATTAGCAGGATAGGACAAGGACTGGTTGGTTCAGTGTCAGAATAATGTGACTGAGTGGGATATCAGCTCACGATACCAGAAGCACCAGAATCCTAGTGGGGCAACATTACGCAGTCTGCCAGGAGTGTGCCATTGCGCATGGGCGAGGGAGGACACGGTGAGGCCAGGTTGGGAAATACATGGGTTTCCATAGTCTAGCGCTCAGCTATTCAGAGAGGCCATACATATTTTGATTGGTTGGTTGTTGGAGTTTTACGTCCTGGCAACATCTAAGGTCATATCAGGATGGGTGCCGACTTGTGACTGTGCACACTCATGGCGACGTTATAGTGATGCCCCACTGGGAGATCAGGCTGCCAGCACCATGACCCAATATCCCACTCAGTCTCATTATCCCGACAGTCCTTGCCCTATCCTATTAATGTTGAGCCCCAGGCTAGGAAATGAAATGCATCCATTTCATAAGTCATTGTTTTGACTCGACCGGGATCCAATTTTTTGGTCATATTTTGATGAGCGATACATAACAATGATTAAGCGATATGATTATATATGAAAGTATGAAATGATCTATTAATTATAATGTCTATACATTTATATATGCTGCCAGCCAGCCTGCCGCCCCCCCCCCCCCCCCCCCCCCCCCCCCGCACGGGGAGTGGGACGTATCTCAGGCGGGAGAGTATCCACCTGTGAAGTTGTGGGTCATCCGATCGATCATGCTCAGTGGACACATTATTTGCAGTTTGGGCTATTTTCCGTTCCAACCAGTGGTCCACAACTGGTTCATCAAAGGCTGTGGTACGTATTGTCCTGTCTGTGGGAAAGTGCATATAAAAGACTCCTTGCTGCTTATCGGAAAGAGTAGCCTATGTGGCTCCCGGAAGTGGGTTTCCTCCAAAGAAATATGTCAGAATTACCATATGGTTGACATCCAATAGCCGATGATAAAAATCAATGTGCTCTATGAACAAAAACATATATATGTGATGTATAAGCATTATGCGAGTATAAAGCCGTGGAATAGATTTCTATATATTATTATATCAGATTATTCTGATATTATATTATTAGCCAATGGGCTCTCTTCATGTATTTGCTCCTTACTCATACAGGTACTGGTGGCTCCACCACCGTCCGCCCTTAACTTCCGGCGCTAACATTGTCACTTGCGCTGTGACAATACATATAAATTCATCACGGCATATATATCTATATATATACATAATGGTGAGTAAGGCATTGATTGGTGTGGTGGGGACCCGTTCGGGGCGCCACTTATCATAATATGGAATGATTTGTAAGTGGAAGGAAATGTTGGTCAAAATTTAAATTTGCATAATTGTTATGCCATCATATATATATATACATATATATATACATTTATATGTCGTCCGATGTGAGTGTGGGGTTCGCACCCACAAGGGCGGCGCCACCGGTCATGAACATGAGGAGGAGGAGGCAGTACCTAGAATAATTGGTCCAATATAATATATAACAAATAATTCCCTTCCGTGCCTATACTCGCACAATGCGTTATGCGTCACATATACATATACATGTATAAATGTAGACATGTCTAAATGTAGACACGTATACATGTAGACATATATACATATACACATATATATACATATACACATATTCACATATACAGATACACATATACATATGCACATATACACATATAGGGCCTATACATACATATATGGATAGGCCTACAGTAAAACCTATCTAAATCGACCCACCTTGGGACCAACTTTAAGTGGTCCCTTTAGGGATGTGGTCGGTTTAGGGAGTCAAAATATGGTTTCAATGGTATTGTTGGGATCCAAATAAAGCGATCGATATAGGGGAGCGGTCGATCTGTGGAGGTCGTTGGTTATAGAGGTTTTACTGTACATACATCTATATATATATATATATATATATATATATATATATATATATATATATATATATATATATATATTATATTGCGTAGCCCCCTCCCAAAGAAAAGTAAACCATGCATCGTCATTATACCGATTGGTACATGGACCAAATCGATTTGAGGCAATTCGTGGGCAGGGTATGCATTCGGGTGTTTGTAATTGCCCGCATAGGCCTCCAGCGCTATATATATGGTGTATATATATACTGTGCACATAATATATATCGTGTATGGGAATCGCTTCGCTGTCACGTGACAACACATTGCACCAGGCTGCACTAATGTGGACTCATCACCATTACTTGGCTGTTATCATAATGAAATGTCAACTGATTACCACATAGACGTGTCAGAGCTCTCGCGCTCATTTATATATATATATATATATATGAGTCAGCCTCACGAAAATGGGCCAATTGGGGAAAGTTTTCGGCGTCGAGCATTGGATGTCGGCGTTGAACGGTATAATTATAGTTTAGCATTGACATAGGTGTTGGAAAGTCCTTAAATTTATCCTGAATGTAAAGGTAGAGAAAATACAACAACCTTATTTGTTTCTAGGATAATTTAATATAAAACAAAGAGATGCACAACACTTTAAGAATTGCGATGCCGACATCTGTTAAAGTTGTCAGTGTCGAGCATTGGATGTCGGCATCGAACGGCATAATTATAGTTTAGCATTGACAGAAGTGTTGCAAAGTCCTTAAATTTATCCTGAATGTAAAGGTAGAGAAAATACAACAACCTTATTTGTTTCTAGGATAATTTAATATGAAACAAAGAAATGCACGACACTTTAAGAATTGCGATGCCAACATCTTAAATTGACCACCAATTGGCCCATTTTCGTGAGGCTGACTCATTTATATATATATATATGTATATAGGCAGTAAAACCTCTCTAACTGACCACCTCCACAGAATGACCACTCCGCTATATCAATCGCTTTATTTGGGTCCCAAACAATCGCCCATACAATACCATTGTAATGCTTTTTTTTTTAAACAACTCCCAAAACCTCCCACCTCCCTAAATTAGTAAATGGACCATTTATAGTCGATCCCTTGGTCGGTCGATTTAGAGAGGTTTTACTATATATATATATGAGGTCCTTCTCAGAAACGGTGTACCACTTTTTTTTCTTTTTCTTTGTTACATTGAAACCATAATTGAAAACATTCCAAATAGTACCAGAAAACATTCCAAATAACAACAGAATCCATGTTCGTATAAAGGATTACATGCTGCGCATATGTCAGAGTTGAACTTTTTGTTCAGTTTTTAATTTTTATCTGATAATAATTGAGAACACACATTAAGAATAACCAAGTAGTATCCATCCATAACCTCATTTTAACACACATCCATAAGATCATATTAGTGTACACAATAAATTCAAACAAAATTTGATTGATTACAGTTTGTTTTATTACTTGAAGATTTATACTGCCTATCATGGATACGTCTGAATAGACTTGTTGTCACCATTAGACAGTTTGTCGATAGAAAGCCCGAGCCTACACTTTTATCGACCCAAGGGATTTTTAACCTCCCACACCGCATAGACATGGTATGAGAGCAACTGGCCTTTGAGGACGCTGTAAGTTATACACATTGGTGGAAATCCAAATTTGCAGAGGTGGGGGCACGAGGAATCAAACCACTGACCTTGAGATTAGGAGTCCGATCTAGAAAAAACTCAGACACTCTAACCACTCAGCCACAGAGAACACCACAAGTTAAGTAAAAAAAAAGATTAGAATCTATATCTTATCAGAAAAAAGTTTTCTTTTGGTAGATGATGGTGTCGATATGCAAATTTTCACATTTTCACTTTAGCACAAAATCATATAAACATATTCTGGATATATTTTGTAGGATAGATCGGGAATAAATACATGCCGTATTACTAATATACTTAATAAACGGAGGCAACAATAACCATTTGTCTTACTACACCCACAAAAAGGCTTAGTCACTAACAATGTAACGTGGAAACCAAATGTGTAGTACACAGTTTCTGAGAATGACCCTTATAATTTCTAGTGCACGAGTGACAGTATTCGCGACACTGGTAGCGGTGGGGGCGGTGGCGCCACCTGTCCCAACGTGAAGAGGGGGTGACCCATAAAGTAGTACACAACATAAGAGTGGCCAAATAGGGAATCTTCCCTTACATGCCTTTATACTCGCATAGGCTTTATACATCACACATATACACAGTAAAACCTCTCTAAATCGACCGACCTTGGGACCGACTTTAAGAGGTCCATTTAGGGAGGTGGTCGGTTTAGGGAGTTAGAATATGGTTACAATGGTAGTGTTGGGACCCAAATAAATATATATATGTGTATATATATATATATTTATACAGTAAAACCTCCCTAACCGATCACCTCCACAAATCGACCACTACCCTATATCAATCGCTTTATTATTATATATATATATATATACATCACAGAGTAGAACCTCTCTAAATAGACCGACTATGCGACCAACTTTAAATGGCCCATTTAGGGAGGTGGTCGGCTTAGGGAGTTTTTGAATCGTTACAATGGTATTGCAGGTATTGCAATACATCAGGGAGTTTGACATCCCTGCCCTGCAGAGTTGTAAACCACTGCCTTGTGGCACAGGTTCTTGACAGAACCGAAGGCTAAGGGAGCAAACCCTAAACAGAAAACCATGTCACTGTGGCAGCATTAAGGGCGGTTGATGTATGGAACTCCCAACATCTCCTGACCAGCCACTGCAGGGACAAATAGTTTTGCGCCTGTCTTGACATGTTCTTGCCGGTATGAAACCTCTATTTGCTCCCCGAGAGAGTGCCGCTGGTAACTTGCAAAAGCCAGCAGCACTTCAACACTTTTGCATGCAGCTTTCATGAAATGTATGACAAAAGCACAACAGGCAATGGACAAATAAACTGACCAAGCTCAACACAGCAAAACTAAGTACCATCAGTCACAGGGAGAGCTTCGAGCGGGAGATGGAGAGCGCTCTTGCACAATGGGAGGAGAAGGAAAGCCCAACACCAAAGGAGGAATGGGCAGCTTTGCAGCAGGTTGTATACAACACAGCTAAAACATATCTCGACAAGCCAGACAGAAAACACCAGGACTGGTTCGACCCCAACAACCAGGAGCTACAGAATCTTATGAGCAGAAAAGACCAAGCCCACCAGAGAGTGTTGCAGACCAGGAACACTAAATCCACCACTGCAGCATACAAAGATGCCTGCAGATTGCTACAAAAATGCACCCGTGCATTGAAGTCAGACTGGTGGGAAATGAAGGCAGAGGAGCTGCAGAGAGCTGCAGACAGAAACAACATGAAGGGCTTCTACAGTGGACCGAAGGAAGTGTGGGGACCCGTGAAGAAGGGACCTGTTCACCTGAAATCAACAGATGGAATGGAGACCTTTTCTGACAGCAAGAGAGTTGTGGCAAGATGGAGGGAACACTTCCAGAAGCTACTCAACGTCCCTGGTGACATAGATCATGAAGCTCTGGACAACATCCAGCAGCGCATTACCAAAACATGCCTCGATGAGATTCCAACCATGGATGAGATGGCTAGAGCAATCGCCACCCTGAAAGATGGCAAAGCACCTGGGGGTGATGGAATTCCTGCTGAAGTATGGAAGCATGGAGGAGACAATCTGTTCAACAGACTGCATCAACTAATCACCAATGCCTGGGAGAAGGGTTCTGTACCCCAAGCATGGAAGGATGCCAGCATTGTAACCATCTACAAGAAAGGTGATCGAACAGACTGTGGGAACAATAGAAGAATCTCTTTTCTTTCCATAGCATGCAAGATCTTCGCCAGGATCCTCCACAACAGACTATCTATTCACATAACACCTGATGTAGTTCCGGAGTCACAGTGTGGCTTCAGAGGTAACTGGACCACCGTGGATATGATATTATGTCTCCGACAGCTACAAGAAAAGTGCATTGAGCAGGACCGACCACTGTACATGGTATTTGTTGATTTCACTAAGGTGGGAGGACCGGGATATGGCAGCTACTGAGGAAGTATGGATGCCCAGAGAAGTTCACAACTATGATCAAGGCTCTACATACAGGAATGATGGCGAACGTTTGTGTTGGAGGGGAAGTCTCGGAATCGTTCGGGGTTACCAATGGGGTCAAGCAAGGTTGTGTACTGGCTCCCACTCTCTTCTCCATCTTCCTATCAGCAATGCTCGATGAGGCTTTCCGAGACATGGGGGATGGCATCTATATACAGTCCAGACAGACTGCTGACCTATTCAATGTCACACACTTCAGAGCAAAGACCAAGACTACTCGGATACTGGTGAGAGAGCTACTATTCACATATGACAGTGCACTGGTCGCCCACTCTGCTGAAGAGATCCAGAAAATAGTGGACGCTTTCTCCGATGCATCAAAGAAGTTCAGCCTGAAGATTAACATCAAGAAGACGGAGGTGCTCTACCAACCCAACTCTTCAAGAACCCGAGAGGAGGAGATCATGGTTGACGGAAACAAGCTGAACTCTGTTCCGGAATTCACCTACCTCGGAAGCACTATATCAAGTGATGGACGCATTGATACTGAAATACAGAGGAGGATGGCCAAGGCTAGCGCATCTTTCGGCCGAGTATGCCAGAGACTCTGGAACAACCACCATGTGTCCATTCGGTTCAAAGGCAAGATCTACCGTGCAATCGTGCTATCCACCCTACTCTCCGGAGCCGAGGCCTGGACAGTGTACATACAACAGGTGAAAAAGCTGCATGCCTTCATGATGCGACATCTGCGTTCAATCATGAGGCTAACCTGGAAGGACCAAGTTACAAATAAGGAAATACTTGAACGGACGGCGCTGCCCACTATGGAAGATCTTCTGATCAAAATGAATCTCCGGTGGACTGGACACCTCATGAGGATGTCATCAGACAGGCTTCCAAAGCAGATCCTCTATTCTCAACTGTCTTCTGGTTACAGAAAGAGAGGGCCCTCTCGTCTCCGGTTCAAGGATACCATCAAGAGAAACCTGAAGCTGAGAGACATTAAGACCGACTCATGGACACAACTCTCACAGCAGAGAGCTAAATGGAGAGCGGCAGTCAAGTAATGAAAGCAGTCTTTGTCGCATCACGACCGACAGCATGATGATGATGATGATGATGATGACAATGGTATTGTAATTTGTATGGGCAATCATTTGGGACCTAAATAAAGTGATCAAAATAGGGGAGTGGTCGGTCTGTGGAAGTGGTCGGTTAGAGAGGTTTTACTGTATATATATATATACATATATATATATATATGTATATATATATATATGTATATATTCTGCATCTCCTTCCCCACCAATATGGAGTTTCTGATGGGCGGGTATCCAGGATGAAAACAGACACGAGAGAAGCAAAGGTCAATAAATACATCCAGATTATATACCGGGCACGATAGCAGGATGGGTAATGCTACCACCATCGCTGCCATCGCTATCATCGCTATCAGTATCACCGCTGCCTGTGTCCGAGGTCATGGACTCGATTCCCGATTGAGTCGCACTGAAGAGTTAGAAATAGTGATACATACCGCTATCTTGTATAGCACTCGGCATTATTAGGATATGGAAAAGAGCAGTTGAATGAAGAGCAATTAATCTGTCCATCATTGAATTGTCTCTTCTTAGAGTTGCATAGTGTAATGATTTTGAGTTTATGTCACTTTTTTAAAGATAAATATGTTAGGTTGATCGTTATAACATACCTTACTTTAGGCCGGGCGACGTGGCCTAATCGGTAGAGCGTGGGCCTTGCATGCGGAAGGTCGGGAGTTCGGTTCCCGGTCGAGTCAAACCAATGACTTTAATATTGATACTTGTCACTTCCTAGCCTGGCGTTTGGCATTAATAGGATAGGGCAAGGACTGGTTGGTTCAGTGTCAGGATAATGTGACTTAGTGGGATATCAAGTCATGGTGCTGGTGGCCTGAATTCCCAGTGGGGAAGCACTATAAAGTTGCCATGAGTGTGCACTCCCACAAGTCGGTACCCGACCTGATATGAGCTAGGACATAAAATAACAACAAACAAACCATACTTTAGTTTGAAGTAAATTGAACTTTTGAGATATTTGAAATGCAAACATGCATAATTAATTTTGGCATGCACGTCAAAACTCTGACATCACAGGTTTCTGCAGCGAGAAGTTATATTTAATTGACTCAGTGTTTAACCATATGTTTGACGTCCAGTAGCCGATGATACAAATCAATGTGCTCTAGAGGCGTTGTTAAATAAAACAAAAAATTTGGGGGAATCGAACTCCCGGCCTTCCACACGGGAATCCTGCGCTCTATCGATTCGGCCAGGGGGTCTGATGAAAGGTGAGGAAATAGCCCAGAGAAGATGCATCCAACTGACATGCGATGCAGTAATGGTTCAGACTGGCATCCAATACGAGTCGCTGTACACTGTTCAACCAGTGCTTCCAGAGCGACGGACAAGTACCGTACATGTACCGTACATGTACCGGACGAGAACCGGACGAGAACCGGACGAGAACCGGACACTAACGGATGGGTACCGGACATGTACCAGACAAAACGGACAAACCGGACACCAACGGATGGGTACCGGACATGTACGGACATGCACGGATGGGTACCGGACATGTACCGGACAAACCGGACTCCAACCGGACACGTCAGTCCGGTGGTGTCCGGTAGAGGTTTTGTGCATGTTCAAAACTTGTACCGGACACCGCCGGAAACCGCCGGACACCACCGGACACCGCCGGATGGGCACCGGACATGTACCGGACATCGCCGTACAGTACCGGACAGTGTCCGGTTCTCGTCCGGTTCCCCAGTCCGGTAAGGTGTGACTGGGCCTTACTAGTATACACTGATAATGCTGCGGCGTCTGTACCACGTATTAGTATGCGCCGATAGTGCTGCGCCGTTTAACAATGTAACAGTATACACTAATAATGCCGAGACGTCTGTACCACGCTGTATACACTGATAGTGCTCCGGCGTTTGAAGCACATATTAGTAGTCTATGCTGATAGTGCTGCAGCATCTGCACCATGTATTAGTATACGCCGATAGTGCTGCGGCGCTTAACAATGTAACAGTATACACTGATAATACTGTGGCGTTTGAAGCACATAGTTATAGTATACGCTGTTAGCACTGCGGCGTCTGCACCACATATTAGTGGGTATATACCTTGATAGTGCTGGGATTGTTGCACGATTTGTTGTTGCCCCTTTGAAACTCTAATTGTGTATTTTCAGCACATGTAACATTTCCTACCCCGCGCAAACCATTCGACCTGGTTTCATTAACTTGGCACTTATTATCTGACCTTTGACCATTACATGTCGACTCAACAGCCAAATTGCTGAATGCCCTTTTACCGTCAACTGCTAACTGCCTATCGGTCAACACACATGTAACATTCCTAACACCGGCCTTTGGCCGACGACCATTAGGCATTTGGCTTATCTGGAATTCATTAACAGTTTTATGCTGCTCTAAGTGTCTGCCATTCTCATTTACGTTTTCATTGGACACGAAATTCTTACCAAAAAGATGACCGGTACTTTTTAGTTTATTGCAACCGTTCGGAACTAATTCAATTATTTTGCTTTCACGCGCAATATTTCCGGCGCCATTATTAACTGGTCAGTCTTTAGAACAATTGTATTTCTTATGCCCCTTACTTCCACATTTCAGACACCAGTGGCCAAAATTACAAACTTCTTCGGTTCTACTGCACCCACTTTCCTTATTCCATCTCTAACAGCCTACCTTGCCATCTTTTGTGTACGAATTACTCGTACACGCATTACTTGTTTGCTTCCTCGCTCGCATGTTATGCATGCCATAATGAAACATACAGAGACCAGTGTTTTTGCTTCCGAACGCAGCGAAACCCTTAATTTCCGCTAATTTGCGTATGTCTTTATCATATTTGACATGACTCGAATCTTGAAAATCATTCTTACTAGCCCTTGACGACATAAAGCGAATGTGTTCTAGAAATGCCTTCAAGTCCTTCTCCGTGAGCCCCTGTAAGTCGAGACACCAACGGACAGAAGCTGTAATGAGTTTGTAACAGTTCAATTTCCGTACCTCTTTCCCAAGCACCGCGTATCTTCTCAAACTCCACTTACTTCTCAACCGTCTGGTGCTACTGGTGCTTCTGCTCCTCGAGTCTAAAGGTATTCGCCGCCGCCTCCTGGTTTGCGACCTCTGTCTCGGCTTTGCTACCCCGTAGCCAGAGTGTTCGTCCTTGGCGGGCACCGCCGGCACAGTCATTGCACCGGCGCTTTCCGTCGTCGGCCATTCGTCCCTGCTAGCCGCCATCCCCCATTCTGCTACGTCCACCTCTGCGCGCTGTCGTCCTTGTCGTCTCTGCCTCATTGCTGTTCGCCGCTCTTGTAGCTCCGCTACTCGTTCTTCTAATTCCATTTCTGCAATTTCCTTTAGTAACAACATTTCTTGCTCTTCCAAGGTAACGGACGACAATCTGTCTGCTATGTCTGGTGAACTATCACGTGACTCAATTTTTTTGCATTTCCATAGTTTGACTGTTCACCTTAGCTGTAGCTCTTGTCACTCTCGTTGCAACCTTCTTGCCTTTCCTTCCTTTCCTCTTCTTGCATTTGTCTGCCCTGTGCGAGGTGCCGCACAAATCGCAATATGGCATGACTCGTGTATTTGCTTCCCCACATGTATCGCTTCCGCACGTCCGCACAAAAGAAAATTGTGCAGGAGTGAGGTTGATTTCGGCGCTATACAGGTGGTGCCTCATTCGCGTGTGCGCCAAATGCGCAGGTGCGCGACTCGCGCCTCATTCGCACGCGCCAGTTGCGCAGGTGCGCGACTCCTAATACATGTAATACAGTCGAACAGTAATAATAAATAATAATTAAACCTTGGTATATGCTGCGTTCTTTATATTATTATAATTCATTATAATACACATAAACATATTCATATATATATTCATATTTCTTATATATATATACGCGCTTTGCTCGACCATCCGTCCCTCACAGGCAAGACAATAGATGTGCCAGAAGGCACCACCACCTAGTGAGGGAAGGAAGAACTAGTCCTTTCTCAGTGCTTATGACATTTGCAGGCCCAAGTAGGCAAGTGCATAGCACTTGTCCTAGGCCTGCAAATGCCTAAGTTTTCCCGCAGGCTTGCCCACTTCATATGGATTTCGCGAAATCCCTAAAACTTTCACGGATTTTGCGAAATCCCTGTTTCACTTAGGAATTTCATGAAATCCCTGTTTAACTTAGGAATTTCATGAAATCCCTAAAATGTCTACGGATTTCGCGTAATCACTGAAAAAAGCAGTGTTATTTTACACAACTTTACTGGTCACATTTCTGGAAGATTGTAAAATACCAGTGATTCTTTTGATAATGATTCTTTGATAGGCAAATATTTCACAGTGGACAGGCTTGAATTATGCACAGTCTATCAGAACAGCACACCATCGGGACAAGTGGAGAAGTGCATCCAACCCTCGACTAGAGGACGGAACTATTGATTGATTGATTGATAGGCATTTAAGCTTGCAAAATATATAGTTTCTGTAATTATTTTACAATTGCAATTATATGGTATTGTGATGAATAATTCAAGCTTAACCAAAAGCTCTTACTTGTTTTGATCTATATTTGACCAGTTGCTGTAGTAGTTAGTTAGGGCTCAGTCACACTATGGGTTGTGACCATTTTGCGACCACTTTGTGACCAGAAGCCAATGACCTTTCGACCAAAGCAAAAGAAGGCGGGAAAAACAATGGTTGTTCGGTGACCGATCGTTGATCAGTCAGGTGTGAGTTTGACTGTTAGAATGAGTGTGATGGTGGGAGTCAGGGTGCGTATTTGTGTGAATGAGGGTGGAAGTTAGGGTGAGTGTGAGAGTGGGAGTCAGGGTAGGTGTTAGAGTGAATGTGAGGGTAGGATACAGGGTATATGTTAGGATGAGTGTGTGGGTGTGAGTTTGGGTGAGTGTGAGGGTTGGTATTAAGGTGAGTGTGAGGGTGGGAGTCAGGTTGGGTGATAGGGTGAATATGAGGGTGGGAGTTAGGATGAGTGTGAAGGGGTGAGTTTGGTATTCAATGTAATTGGTAGTGTTGACAGATTTGTTAAATATTGCAAAATATATATTTGATAAATGTAGATGTCATTATTAACGTGGGCAATTCTCAATGTGGCAATGAGTCGATCGGAGTACCATACACTCATTATGAACTGACACTGATGCCGCCCCGCCACCTGGCATTATTCCTATATGTTAAGACGGTTGCTCACCATCTTTGAACCTAGACCTGCGACTACTGCTGCCACTTAGCACTATTTTACTCCTCCAACCTCTTATGTCACAACTGCCTCCTCTCTTCAAATGGTCACTTGCTACCTGGATATGAACACACAAGGTTAGGCCATTCTACAGTATTTGTTGTTTGATTCAAAGCTCCAACCTATCAAAATACATAAAAGAATCAATAAAATGAGCAAATAACAAGATGTGAGTGAGGCTGTTCAAACCCCGCTGGAAAACACCACAGGTTACCCACCATGGATGACATGGTACTCAAGGTGTAGTAAACCACATTCAGGGATTTCGTGAAATAACTGGAGCATCATTTCAGTGATTACGCAAAATCCCTAGACATTTTAGGGATTTCATGAAATCCCTGAAAGTTTTACACAATCTTAATGTAACATATATAAATACACATATTTCGGCATCGAACAGATTTACCGAGGGTAAACAAATGCCTCAACTTGTTGTTGTAAATGCTCTCCTGGGAGTTGCGTGAATGGAGTATAGTGTGAATTCAATCAGACAGGAAATGGAGCGATTTCTCAGGGTGCAATTTTCCTTTAATATATCGGGTGACTGATGTATTCAGAACACGCTGTCCTACGGTGTGGTGTACGTTGGAGTTATGTTGGCGAAGCACAATAATACCTGCGCGACAAAACGAAGTCCCTCTGAGTGGATTTGTTTGTTTGTTGTTTTATGTTCTAGCAACATCTAAGGTTATATCAGGATGGGTACCGACTTGTAACAATGTACACTCATGGCGACTTTATAGTGCTGCCCCACTGGGAAATCAGGCCGCCAGCACCATGACCTGATATCCCACTCAGTCATATTATCCTGACACTGAGCAAACCAGTCCTTGCCCTATCCTGATAATGCCGAGCGACTGGCTAGGAAGCAACAAGTATCAATTTTTAAGTCATTAGTTTGATTCGATCACCAACTAGTCGGAGACGGACGCTCAACTCATTTGGCCACCACATCTGGTCTGGTGTACTGCTTTATAGAGGCTTATCCATATATAGATAGTTGTATGTTTCAACATTTTAAATGGCCTACCAAATTGTTTATTTGCGCTACATTTCTTGCCTTATCTTCCTATCTTCTTGGTTTCCGTAAAAATACATTTTGGTTGAAATTGGAGATTCCTAATGTGGTGATTCGCAAACATAGAAGAAAATCCCACAAACTTTTGCATGACAGAATTGGTCATGCCATTTCCATCACTGACACAACTCCTGCTATCAGCCAGAACAGAGGCAGTGTGTGTTACCCTGCAAAGCTCATTATCATCATGCAGTCAGTCGCGATGCGACAAACTTGACTGCTGCTCTCCATTTAGCTCTCTGCTGTGAGAGTGATGTCCATGAGTCGGTCTTAATGTTTCTCAGCTTCAGGTTTCTCTTGATGGTATCCTTGAATCGGAGATGAGGGCGCCCTCTCTTTCTGTAACCAGAAGACAGTTGAGAGTAGAGGATCTGCTTGGGTAGCCTGTCTGATGACATCCGCATGAGGTGTCCAGTCCACCGGACAGCCCTGTCCGTTCGAGTATTTCCTTATTTGTCACTTTGTCCTTCCAGGTTAGCCTCATGATCGAACGTCATGAAAGCTGCCTGCAAAAGTGTGGAAGTGCTGCTGGCTTTTGCAAGTTACCAGCAGCACTCTCTCTGGGAGCAAATAGAGGTCTCACACTGGCAAGAACATGTCCAGACAGGCGCAAAACTATTTGTTCCTGCAGTGGCTGGTCGGGAGCTGTTGGGAGTTCCATACATCAACCGCCCTTGATGCTGCCACAGTGACATGGTTTTCTGTTCAGGGTTTGCTCCCTTAGCCTTCGGTTCTGTCAAGAACCTGTACCACAAGGCAGTGGTTTACAACTCTGCAGGGCAGGGGCGTCAAACTCCCTGAGGTATTGGAATACCTGCATACCAAGCTACTGAGGACATTACACCTCCAACTTGAGTCAAAGGGGATTCTTTAATTAGATTTAACTTTGAAATCTTAAACAATTTTAATCAAGTACACAATGGAATGTCATCTTACCTGCACGTCTACATTTGCCATTGATCATGTTCATTCTAGGTAATGCTGCCTGATGAGAAACAGCTTAAAAGAGCACTTCCCGCCCCAGGCTGCCCTCAAGCTAAAATGAACATTTTGGTTTTAGCCGAGAACTCTCATCCTCTCACTCTCTTTCTCACTCACTCTCGCCTATATAACGGTGTTAATATATGCTTATGTAGGGAGATAGTGAGTGAGGTAATGAGTGAGGTAATGAATGAGGTAATGATTGATTACTAAGTGAGGTAATGAGTGAGGTAATGAATGAGGTAATGAACGAGGTAATGAGTGATGTATTGAGTGAGATAATGAGTGATGTATTTAGTGAGGTAATGAGTGAGGTAATGAGTGAGGTCATGAATGAGGTCATGAGTTATGTATTGAGTCAGATAATGAGTGAGGTAATGAGTGAGGTCATGAATGAGGTCATGAGTGATTATTGAGTCAGATAATGAGTGAGGTAATGAGTGAGGTAATGAATGAGATTATGAGTGATTATTGAGTGAGATAATGAGTGAGGTAATGAGTGAGGTAATGAATGAGGTCATGAGTGATGTATTGAGTCAGATAATGAGTGAGGTAATGAGTGAGGTAATGAATGAGATTATGAGTGATTATTGAGTCAGATAATGAGTGAGGTAATGAGTGAGGTAATGAATGAGGTCATGAGTGATGTATTGAGTGAGATAATGCGTGAGGTAATGAGTGAGGTAATGAATGAGGTAATGTGTGAGATAAAGAGTGATATAATGTGTGAGATAATGAGTTAGATGAGAAGAGTAATGCGTGAGATAATGAGTTATATGATAGGGGTGATGCGCGAGATAATGAGTGAGATAATGAGTGAGATAGTGAGAGATAATAAGTGAGATAATGAGTGATGTGAGATGGTAGTGAGTTAGCTAATGAGTGAGATTATGGGTGAGGTAATGAGTGAGGTAATGAGTGGGATAATGAGTGAGATAATGAGCAAGATAACACGTGAGATAATGAGCCAGATAATGAGTCAGATAATAAGTGATGTAATGAGGAGGTAATGAGTCAGATGCTGAGCGAGGTAATGAGTGAGTAAATGAATGAATGTATAAATGAATGAATGACTAAATGAATGTAAAAGTAATAATAATAATAAAACATTTATATAGCACCCGATCCAGCAAGCCGTTCTCAGCTGCTTTACATAACAAACAAATATACAGGAAAATAAATTTCACCTAGTTAAAACCAGATTTAAACAGATGTGTCTTAAGACCTTTTTTAAAAGCACCAACCGATTTACAATCTGTGATATATCCTGGCAGAGCATTCCAAGTAAAGCTTGTTTTATTTAATGATGCCTCTAGAGCATATTAATTGTTATCATCGGCTATTGGACATACCAACATATGGTCATTCTAACATATTTCTTTGGAGGAAACCTGCTGCCACCACATAGGTTACTCTTTCCGATAAGCAATGAGGGGTCTCTTATATGCACTTTCTCACAGAAAGGACAGCACATACCACAGCCTTTGATGAACCAGTTGCGGACCACTGGTTGGAACGGAAAATAGGCTAAACTGGAAATGGGTCCACTGAGCAGGATCGATAGGATGACTGACATCTTCACAGGTGGACACTCTACCGCCTGAGCTACGTCCCGCTCCGACTGAATGAATGCTGCAATAGAGGAAATTAAAGGCCATATCCAGAGACACACAAATAATTTAAGTAGTATCGGACAATGACAACTAGCATTATTTATATTTCTTTGGCCCGGAACCGGAAACGGTAACCGAATCGTTAACGTGCAGGCTTCCTGTGTGGAACGTCGGGGGTACAAATCCCAGCCGAGTCAAACTAATAAAATTGATCATTTTTGCTACCGAGCCTGGCGATTGGCATTACCAGGATAGGGCAAGAACATGTTAGCTCAGTATCAGGATAATGTAAGTGAGTGGAATATCATGTCATGGTGTCGCTGGCCTGGTCTGCCAGTGGGGTAGCACTATAAAGTCACCATGAGTGCGCACTGTTACAAGTTGGTACCCATCATGATATGACCTTAGATGTTGCTAGGGCACACAAACCTCGACAAACAAACTTGGGCCCACACTTGGCGGGCCGAGCGCCGGATGTAGTGACCGCAACCGACACCAGGTGGCAGGTAAGTAATACGCGAATGTAGGAAATTACATATATGTGAACTAGATAGAGTATTAATAACATTGATTAAAAATCAATTAAAAAATGTATTAAGAGTTTGAATACCCTTGTTATTTATATTCAGAAAACAGATTCAGAAAACTGATTTTTTTGGGGTACATTAGTTGATTAAGCAGAGGAAATTTCAATCGTGTACGATTGGTCTTCCTCATTCCACTGCTCCTTCCCATCTCCTAATAATGCCGAGCGGCAGGCTAGGAAGGGACGAGTATAAATTTGTACGTCATTGGTTTGACTCGACCAGCATTCGAACCAACGATCCCACGATCTACCAGAACGGGAGACGGACGCTCAACTCATTTGGCCAACCCGTCTGGCCTTGTATATATAAATGCAAAGACATCTTTTGTGTGACATGAATTAAACAAATAACATGGCATGTACTATTCTGGTACAGGCATTTATGGCCACATGTTATAATTAAGCATTATATACCCAAAATCAATAACCCTTCTGCTAACACAAATAGCAGTGCCCGGATCGATGGAGCTGTACGATAGCCGGTATAAGACCCTCATCCCCCGTGGTGCCATACATCATAACAAGCCTCCTCCCTCTACCCCCACACCCCTCCGCCCTCATCCTTCTTGGAGGATCGGGTGTATGGGGGTGGGGGAGGGGGGGGGGTTGGCAGGGATTCCTCCATTTTGTATCACCGAGTCAAACATGGCTGAGTAGGAGGAGGGGGCTTATTATGTGGTGTTTTATTTGTTGCAGGTTTTATATTACCTATTTGCAATGACCGGACGCGGTGGCCGAATCGGTAGAGCGCAGGCTTCCCATGAGGAAGGTTGGGAGTTCGAATCGCAGCCGAGTCAAGCCAATGACTCACACAATTGATACTTGTCGCTACCTAGCCTGGCGCTCGGCATTAATAGGATAGGACAAGGACTGGTTAGTTCAGTGTCAGGATAAGATGACTGCGTGGGATGTCGGGTCATGGTGCCGGCGGTCTGGTCTCCCCAGTCGAGCATCACTATAAAGTTGCCATGAGTGCACACTGTCTGTCAGAAGTCAGCCAATTTTAATTTGGGTATGCGCGTACAGATTCTGACACCATAGACTTGAGCCACTATAGCTCAGTATCAGGATAATGTAACTGAGTGGGATATCATGTCATGGTGTCGCTGGCTGTCCTGATACTGAGCAAAGAAGCTTGTTTGCCACTAAACAGACAAAGAAACTTATTTATTTTGGCCACATCATTCGTCAGAGTTCAATATACCGGACATTGTTGGAAGGGAAGGTGAATGGCAGCAGAGGGAGAGGGAGACCAAGAACATCATGGTTTACAAATATTTCACAGTGGACAGGCTTGAATTATTCACAGTCTATCAGAACAGCACACCATCGGGACAAGTGGAGAACCATTGCATCCAACCCTCGACTAGAGGACGGAACTATTGATTGATTGATTGAGACTTGAGCAGTAACAGGTTCTATTAAATTGGCTTACGCAGGAATCCATGCTTAATAAGCACGCTTATATCTAAGTTGGATATGTGGAATCAAATCGAAACGAGTGTTTTAGTTGACAAAATTTGATGCTTTCATCGGTGAATTAACCCACATTAAAATAGATTTAGTAATACATACCCCTACTCGAAATGACTACGGTTTGCAAGCAAAGACCGTTCACTAAACATTCTGCAGCCTGAATATGGCATTTTAAAGTTGCACAGTCCGATGATTTTGAGTTTCTATTTTCTGAGATAAATACCTTAAAATAATCTGCTTTACCTTAGTTTGAAGTAATTTATATTTCACACAGCTAACTTTGGAGCTATTTAAAGTGAAAACATGACAAATTAATTTTGGTAAGCACGTCAAACTTCAGACACAATAGGCTTAAGCGGTAACATGTTCTATTATATTGGTACAATGCCGCCTTCTAAGTTCTATGCAGAAAGAAATGCTTAAAGTTGCATAGTCCAATGGTTTTGAATTTCTGTATTTTTTCTGAGATAAATATATTAGATCGATCATTAGTATCTACTTTACATTAGTTCAAAGTTACTTTTATTTTAAAGGGTAAACTTTTGAGATATTTTGAGTGCAAACATGGAAAATTTCTTTTGGCAAGCTTGCCAAAATGCTGACACTATAGACTTCTGCAGTGACAGGTTCTGTTAAATTGACTCAGTATTGCCTTCTACGCAGAAACAAATGCTTAATAAGTGCATCAGTACTTAAGTTAGATATGTAAAATCAAATCTAGATACTTGGTTTGGGTTTGAAAATTTGATATTTCATCGGACTATGCAGCTTTAAGAAGTTCACCAATATCTAAATTCAACATTTAGGAACTAAGATTAAATCCAGGTTAGTGTTTTTACTTTTGAAAAAATTTATACTTTGATCGGACTATGCAGCTTTAAGTAAATATTCTACTATTCTGTATGGTATATAATCTTTGGTTTACGTAGTAAAAGTCTCTCTGACCACAAGCACCATACTGGGCAATAACTGATTACTACGGTACGCCGCTAAGCTAGCAATAGCATGTAGGAGACTAATCTCTGGATTAGGCCAAATTTAAAAAAAGTTTGGTGATCGTCCTTTTGAAATAAAAATCTGGGTCGGGTGGGCAGTTTTTATTTATTCATTTACAGCCCCCCTCCACCCTGCTCCCCCCCCCCCCCCCCTTCCCAGTTCCCTCCCTCCCACCCTTCAAATCCCTCCTCTCCATTCCTTCCCCCCAATGCCCTGTCCATCCCCCCCCCCCTCTTCACTCCCCTTTCTATTCATCACTCCATCCACCCTCTCCATTTAACAGTTAAAAAAAAATATATATATATATATATCAGGGGCGAGCGATTTTTCAGGTACGAGCGGGGACGATCACCATTAAAAAATATATATTTGGCCTTAGGAGCCTAATCTCTGGATACGTGAGGTGAAGTGTACAAATAGGCGGCGCTAAGGGTTGGGGAACTAGAAGCCTTGGGGTGGCGGGAAAAGATTAAAAGTAAGGCCCAGCTTTACCTGAGCCGACAGGCGACTCCAACTGTCGGCTGACAACAGACAACTGATTGGTGCGAACTAGGGCCCGACTTAGTAATAGTACCAGCTTCGGATATGTCTCGTTGCCCGATTTAAAGATCGAGGCGCCGAATATATGTTTGTGATGGTAACATTGCACTTCCTACATTACAGCGTTTCAAACCATCTATGATACCTCAGTCACACTAGGCTTGCGACTACTTTATGAAGTCTTGTGCCAAAAAAAACCCACACATTGTGGGTGGTCGCAGATGGTCACAATCGATCAATCGGTGATCAAACGGCGATCAATATATATATCGGCGATCAACCGGCGATCCATCGGCGATCAATCGGCGACTGATCACGGACCGTGGAAATGTTGCAATCACATGCGACCACTCGGCGATCTATCAGCGATCTCTCGGCGATCGGTTGACGACCGGACGGCCAGAAGTTGGCAATCGGTTGGCAATCGGTTGGCAAGAGGTCGGCGCATGGTTTGTAGACTCATTTGCGACTGATCTGCAATCGAAAACTGATCGCTCATACCCCAGTCAGACTAGTGTTTGCGACCGTTTGCGACCACTACATTAATAACTGCATTAATAACCTCCTTGCGACCATTTTGGTCGCAAGGAGGTCTGCAACAAATTACTTTAGTCGCAAAGTTCTTGGTCCAAACTGGTCGTAAAGTGGTCGCAAGCTGTAGTGTGACTGAGGCTTTACTGATCACCAACAGATCGCCAACTTGTCTTACCCGCAGTCACCAACCCCTTTTTTTCCTGCCGGTTTTTGTGTGTTTTTTTTTTTGCAAGGAGGTCTCAAAGTGGTCGCAAGTCAGTAACCGTCCTGATATGACCCTAGATGTTTGTTTGTTGTTGTTTTATGTCCTAGCAACATCTAAGGTCATATCATGATGGCTACCGACTTGTGATAGTATGCACTCATGGCGATTTTATAGTGCTGCCCCACTGGGAAATCAGGCCACTGGCACCATGACCCAATATCCCACTCAGTCACATTATCCTGACACCGAGCTAACCAGCCCTTTCCCTATCCTAATAATGCCGAGCACCAGGCTAGGAAGTGACAAGTATCAATTTTTAAGTCATTGGTTTGACTCGACTGGGAACCGAACTCGCGAGCTCCCGATCTTCCACACGCGAGGCCTGTGCTCTACCGATTCGGCCACCGCGCCCGGTCTGATATGACCCTAGATGTAGCCAGGCCGTAAAACTCCACTAAATAGACAAAACGTATATATATATATATATTATATCGAAAGAAAGAAAGAGAAATGGAGAAAGAACGAGAGTGTGGGGGGAGTGCGAGCACATATATATATATATGTATCTATATATGTATTTTATTCATGAGCAATGCTGCAGAACCCTGCAACCAATACGCAGCTTAGATTGCAATTAATTACAAAGGCGGAAGAATATATAAGTGCATAAATACACAGGATACAAACAAGCCTGTTTGTATATCGCTATAGGCTTTTTGTGTTTATGTCACCAAGCGGATGTTCCTGGTTGAGCCAAACCAATGACTTTAAAATTGATACTTGTTGCTTCCTAGCCAAGCGATCGGCATTAAAGCTGCATAGTCCGATGAAATATCAAATTTTCGAAACCAAACCAATTATCTAGATTTGATTTTACATATCTAACTTAGATATTGATGCACTTATTAAACATTTGTTTGAGATACCAGTGATCGATCTAATATATTTATCTCAGAAAAAACACCCCAGAAATTCAAAACCATCAGACTATGCAACTTTAATAGGATAGGGCAAGGACTGGTTAGCTCAGTGTCAGGATAATGTGACTGAGTGAGATATCAGGTCATGGTGCTGGCAGCCTGATTTCCCATTGGGGCAGCACTATGAAGTTGCTATGAGCGTGTACCGGAACAAGTCTTTACCCGTCCTGATATAACCTTAGATGTTGCAAGGACGTAAAACTCCAACAACCAACCAACCAAGCGGATATTCTTGGTACTACTATTCGCCTTCACACGCACTTTCACACACGTTCACGCGCAGATCTCGTCAGGGGTAAAACAAACAACCCAGGGCGTGCACATGGCTTCCCCTCTTCTCGACTGTGTGATCTGGTATCGTTTTTAGTCAAATGAGGTCATGCATCGCCAAGACACTGTAACGCCTGTAGATGGTAAAACCCCAACAAACAAACTATATAGAGACAGACAGAGAGAGAGAGGATGGATGGTTGTTGGAGTTTTACGTCCTGGCAACATCTAAGGTCGTATCAGGATGGGTACTGACTTGTGACATTGTGCACTTAAGGCGACTTTATAGTGCTGCCCTACTGGGAAATCAGGCCACCGGCACCATTACCCAATATCCCACTCAGTCCCATTATCCTGACACTGAGCTAACCAGTCCTTGCCCTTATCCTATTAATGCCGAGCACCAGGCTAGGAAATGACAGGTATCAATTATACAAGTCATTGGTTTGACTCGACTGGGAACCGAACTCCCGATCCCTTGCACCCGAGGCCGGCGCTCTGCCGATTAGGCCACCGCGCCCGTTTTTTTGTCAAATGAGGCCGTGCTTTACTAAAGCGGCTGTCACACCTCGCCGGATTGAGCAACGGACAGAATTGTCGAGTGCGGTGGTGATAAGTATCAAAATGTATTAAAATATGTCAAAATGTTGCGCTATCGAGTCAATGGCCGCTGGACGAACGGACATGAAACGGACATGAAACGGACATGAAACAGACATGAAACGGGCATGAAACGGACATGAATGGATAGCCAACGGATGGTAAGCGGACTAAATGGACTCAAACCGGACAAGAAACGTAGATGTCAATCCGGCAGCATCCGTTCCAAGTTTTGTGCATGTTCAAAACTTGTATGGACACAAACCGGAATCTACGGACTTTGTTCGGTTTATTTCCGTTTCCTCCAATCCGGTGATGTGTGACAGCTGCTTAAGACACTGTAACTACTGTAGATGAATAATGGCTGAATATTAAATGTGCATTCACTTCTCCGGTCATGGATCATTAAACACGAGAGGTTTATTAGGCACGGGATTTAATTTTCGGAATCACCAGAGCATACAGTAAAACCTCTCTAAATCGACCGACCTTGGGACCCACTTTAAGTGGTCCATTTATGGGAGGTGGTCGGATTAGGAAGTTAGAATATGATTAAAATGGTATTGTTGCGACCCAAATAAAGCGATCGATATAGGGGAGTGGTCGATCTGTGGAGGTGGTCGGTTAAAGAGGTTTTACTGTACTTAAATGATCCTTAAATGTGTACTCAATGTCTGCCCTGTGTGAATCCGGTTAAAATCGAATCAAATCACATCACATTTTGTCTCATTGGCGTTTGGACGTGAAGTGATCGATTATGGTTTTTATCTAACCGAATTGTTGTCTTTCTTCCTAATTTGATTTGAGTGCTTATGTGAATAATGGAAATAAAGTAAATAAATACTGACTTGAAATTCATGTCACACGTTCTTACAGTTTATTGACTAAAGCGATTCCTGTGAAAAATAGTAAATGTATTTAGAAAAGGGATGTTGTGCCTTGTGGCTAAACCTGATGTATATATATATATATATATATATATATAAATCCTCCGGTGCGACTGACACTTGTCGACATCCATTGGAGGTGAGGTGGTCTGCAGGTGGCGCCACCTGTCAAGTGCGGAGTCTTACAGAGTATAACAATTGGTAATATCAATAATATCAGTAATATCAATTAATATCAGTAATAGGCTACATCACGGTTCCGACTGCGCATGCTCTGAAAACAGCATTGGGAGCAAAGCAAAGGCATATGGCCATTGAGTTTGCCAATACGCGCAGTGAAAAACGTCAGTTTTATTAAAAATTAATAGAAATCCAAAACCCTAACCTTATTATTTTAATATAATCTTTTTGTTAAACATGTTTTCTATATGTGTTCCAAGCGGTTTGTGCCGAGGTGGTGTGGATATAAATAAAAACATGAATAAAATAAGTAAAACTGACTCTGGCTATGGCTCTACCATCCTCACTAGTCTGAGTGCCTAGATTTTTCTAAATCTAAATGCACATGGCATAAGATGTGCTGATTATATTGATGTAAATGCAATGCTGGATAAAAAATTAATATCTTAATTTATTATATATATATTTTTAGTTGGTATTCTATGTTTCAAACAAGAGCTGAGACGAGCTGAAACTAGCACATTTCATAGCTGCACCCAGTGTATTAGCATGTGCCATGTGCTTCTGGGGGGGGGGGGTTGCTCTGACGCATCCCACAATGCACCGCGCCGCTGGAACCGTGATGTAGTCTAGTATTAGAAACAATTCCCTTTGTATTTTTATACTCGGATAATGCGTTATGAATCACATATATACAGTAAAACCTCTCTAAATCGACCGACCATGGGTCCGACTTTAAATGGTCCATTAGGGAGGTGGTCGGTTTAGGGATGTTTTTTCCATCATTACATCATTGTATGGCTGCTCGTTTGGAACCGAAATAAAGCGATCGATATAGGGGAGTGGTCGATCTGTGGACGTGGTCGGTTAGATAGGTTTTACTATATATATATATATATATATATATATATATATATGTAGTGGTCTGCACTGACCTCTCAGGCAAGGAGCCGCATAGACAGGTAGGCGTGGGTAGTATGGTGATATCAGGGAGCCTAGGTGGTGTAATGGTTAGCACACTGGCCTGGAATGCAAAGAGATGTGGGTTCGAATCAGTGCTCTAGGCACAATATTTCCCATTTACATCACCCCCACAACACTGGTTGCCGTGACCATGATCCTGTACAAGCTACGTGCTGTATAGTTGTTGAACCTACCCTGTGTATGTATATATGTAAGTGCATTGCCTGTATGTATGTAATTGTAAGCATTAAAAGACTTACAATTCCAGGGGGACGAGTGTAGTGGTCTGCACTGACCTCTCAGGCAAGGAGCCACATAGACAGGTAGGCGTGGGTAGTATGGTGATATCAGGGAGCCTAGGTGGTGTAATGGTTAGCACACTGGCCGGAATGCAAAGAGATGTGGGTTCGAATCCCGCTCTAGGCGCAATATTTCCCATTTACATCACCCCCACAACATATATATATATGTATATATGTACTGCATAGTTTATTATGTCGATATAAATAGCAACAAGTCCATAATAATCCATAACCAATAGAAAACCAAGTACCGAAATGCACTGCTGAGTCTGTGCAGTCTTGAGCTCTCTCACCTCATTCCTCACCTTGAACCACCTCTTTCAAGCTTATATATATATAGCCTATTTATAGGTTCCATAATGAATTATGGGAGTAGGGCTAACTAATATCATTGTGTAAATCGCCGATATCATGTTCACAGAGTTCCTAACTCAATGCCCGACCTGCCTCTCAGTGCCTGCGGGTTACTGACATTGTTTTCAATAAATGTGACAAACCTATTACTGTCCGCGTTCTTCCCGAGTGAAGCGACTTATAGTCATTCATGGGTGACCAATAACAGTCACTAAGGAGGTCAGCGGTGACAATTAATTAATTAATGCATATTATTGATTCAGGAGCCTGACATAGCTCAGACAGTAACGTCTCCACCTGTGAAGGTGTCGGTCATCCTATCGATCCTGCTGAGTGGATCCATTTGCAGTTTTGGCTATTTTCTGTTCCAATCAGTCATCGACAACTGATTCATCAAATGCTGTGATATGTGCTATCCTGTCTGTGGGAAAGTGCATATAAAAGACCCCCTGCTTATCGGAAACTTAGCCTATGTGCTGGCAGCGGGTTTCCTCCAAAGAAATATGTCCGAATGACAATATGTTTGATGTCCAATAGTCGATGCAAAAATCAATGTGCTCTTGAGGCGTCGTTAAATAAAACAAGCTTTTTTCCTTCATATTATCGATTGGTTATATAAGCATGCAACATAATGCATAAACTTGCTGACAGGATATTGATCCTACGCGCGTTGTCTCCTTGCAACACTCAAATAAACCAGCCGTGCCTTGGCAACCTGCACGCCTGTGATATAGCACGCCTCTGTGATATAGCATGCCCCTGTGATATAGCACGCCTCTGTGATATAGCACACCTCTGTGATATAGCATGCCTCTGTGATATAGCCGCATGCACCCAGTCATCATCAGCGGTGACATCGCTACGGCAGGCACCGGAAGTGGTTGTACTGGAAGCGGAAGCGATCGGTGTATGTAACCGGAAGTAGAAGCCTCGCTTCACAAATCGGTTTGTTGGATATTGGGATGATTTATGATGCTGTCACATTACAACGCTTCTCGCCAATGTGCGTCGACGTATGTGATTTTTTGGTGCTACATCGGGATACGTCAGTCTGCGTTACACGCGTGTTAGGCGCGCATTGGTATATGTTGATCTACGGCGACATTCGGCGGTGCGCATCAGGGGGTCAGCGAAGTTTTGTGCTTGCACAAAACTTTTGACGTGCGACAACGCATGGGTGCCAACCGCGCAAAACTTTGCCGACCCCCTGATGCACGCCGCCGAAGACGCGGTGGGAAAAGTTCAACGTGTCTCGACGTAAAAAAGTGATTTTGCGTGTTGGTGGCGCGCCGGCGAGATAGTGACGAATAAGGAAATACTCGAACGGATGGGGCTGCCCTCTATGGAAGATCTTCTGATCAAAAAGAATCTCCGGTGGACTGGACACCTCATGAGGATGTCATCAGATAGGCTACCAAAGCAGATCCTCTATTCTCAACTGTCTTCTGGCTACAGAAAGAGAGGGCGCCCCCGCCTCCGGTTCAAAGATACCATCAAGAGAAACCTGAAGCTGAGAGACATTAAGACCGACTCATGGACGCAACTCTCACAGCAGAGAGCTAAATGGAGAGCGGCAGTCAAGTAATGAAAGCAGTCTTTGTCGCATCGCGACCGACAGCATGATGATGATGATGATGATGGCGCGCCGGCGAGATACGTCGTAGTGTGACAGCACCATAAGATAGGTATAACTACTGCAGAAACATGCCTGTACTTGATTGTGGCTGGGTAATTCATGACGAGACAAGGCGTGGTGTGACTGTGCTTTATTTCTTTATGACAAGTTGAGGTGGTAATGACAGGAATTAATGTTTGAATTGGGAGTAATCGGGTGCTCAACCCTACACATTGTCAAAGACCCTATAATACTAAGACGGCTTACTCAGCCTGTACTGTGTAATCAAAATGATCAAACCCACCACTTGGTGCGCTGGCTGTGCTCTTAGTTAAACAGTTGGTATATTATATATATGAATGTGAAAGATGTGTGATGATGGCGATGCTGATGATGATGCTGATAATGATTGTGTATTTGTTCATAGCAATTTCATATTGATGTGTATTCATACTTACCTATCTCATGTATAATATAATTTTATGCGTTTACATGTGAAACACCAACCAGCAGCCGGGCTGATCAAACCCACCACAAGGTGTCACTGCGAAATTTACATTACCATGGGAGAGATAGGGAGTGAGCTGTCTTAGTATTATAGGGTCTTTGACCCTACACATTGTTAAGCCTTTTCGTAGTTGAAAGGCGGGTGGCGGGGAAAAGACTGAAGATCAGCCTGACCTTGCGGGTTTGTGTCCAGACGGTGAGTGACCATTGAACCTGGAGGCAGCCTGTGACATCAGATGCTGGAGGAGTAAAATAATGCTAGGTGGCGGCAGCGGTGGAGGTGTGGGTTCGATCCGACTGGCGGCTGTTGATGTATTGAAACGCTAGATGGCACCACTAGTGTCAATGTGGTGAGTGTATGGTAACTTGACTGACTCCTTGCCACACTACACTGAGAATAACCCATGTTAAAAATAGCATGTACAATATGTTGTTACTCTATAAAGGACGTCATATTGTACAATGCAAACGCGCATACCGGACAACACGCCATAGTGGACAATCTGCGATTACCACCACATTCACTCTGTCCTAGATATTTCATTCCGTATACAGTCAGTTCACATTATTAGTCTGACCACGGTTAACTGGTTAATCCAGAAATGTCGCTATCTGAACAAAGCATCCAGAGAATTGATTTCCCACCATTAATGTTATCCCTCTAATCGTTTAAAAATCGCTGAAATAACTGTTTCGCTAATTTCGCATTAACAGTGGGTGCCCGGAACAAAGTAATCTGGATTAAGATTGATTTCTGGAAACATAAAATAATGAGGAATAACTAGGGTTGACTGTATATAGTGTATAGTAAAAACAGACAATTCGACCAACCCTGCTATGTGGTCACTTATCAATTAGAAATACAACAGACTCAGTAAGCGATCCGATCGATCCTGAGCAGTGGACCCATTTGCAGTTAGGGCTAATTTCCGTTCCAACTAGTAGTCCACAACTCCTTCATCAAAGGCTGTGTGTAAAATATTTCGACTTTCTACGCATAGTTACATTATAAAATAGATTCCATTTAAAGTACCCATTTGTTTTATTTAATAGATAGAAGAATGTGTCACTCATTGCTGAACACAGACTGATAGAGTGGGTGACAGTCATGTTTGGTATTTAATCTTTAATGTGTATTGGATCCGGATTGACTTTATATGGAGTGCATCGGATATGATAGTGGTGTCGGGTCAAGTTGAAATGACCTGGTGGTAGCTGGTATGTGGGAATGAGGATTGCACCCGAGCTGCACCCATCTCTACTGTCCTGGAACCTGAAGATGTCTGCCATAAAGAGTAAACTAACAATATGCCATGGAGCAATGACATCATGCACCTTCAATAATATCATGTACCTTCAATAATATCATGTACCTTCAATAACATCATGTACCTTCAATGACATGTCTGTAGGTGTGTTGGAGAGATTATAGGCCTGGGAAAGCTGGCAGTCACCACTGGGCCTTTCACGTGACAAGAGGTCCTTTTGTGTCAGCCTTTCATTCTGTGCTATACCCACTGTAGCCACATCACTATTATAGACAGGCAACTATAGAACTCGGCTACACCACACCATTTCCTATACTACACCCTCTGGTACTTTATGGTTAACTTGCATTTTTATTACAGCTCACTTTCATTTATAAAGATCTGGCGACCACCTTTTAAAGGGATTAGCCCATAGATTACATGTGGTATGTGCTGTCCTGTCTATGAGAAAGTGCATATAAAAGACCCCTTTCTACTTATCGGGAAGAGTAGCCTATGTGCTGGCAGCAGATTTCCTCCAAAGAAATATGCAAGAATGATCATATGTTTGATGTCCAATAGTCACTGATACAAAAATCAAATGTGCTCTAGAGGCATCGTTAAATAAAACAAGCTCCTTTTCTCAATAAGCAGGTTTTCACTGTAGATTCCAGCGAAGTATTTCTATTGTATCGGTCCATGACCTATTGTTAGGATATTACATGCACAGTACTGCTTGCAAACAGCCATTGTTTATAAGCATTTCAATTTCCGCCAACAGTGGCAGATTATCAGTTTTAATTATTAAATGGGCCAATAAAACATTACTTATTCACAATTCTCCAATATTATATTTATAGAGTGTTAACATCAAGTAAGATATTAATACATACAAGGAAGCGTATTCTTCAGTGTTATGTGTGGTCTACTCTAATGTATGGGGCTGAGACATGGACAATCTCTAAGAAAATGTACAAACGTTTAGCAGCATTTGAGATGTGGACTTATCGAAGGATGATGAAAATATCATGGACAAAGAAGATCACCAACAAAGAAGTTCTCAGAAAAATTAAAAATAAGAAATGCTTGTTTGCCACTATACAGACAAAGAAACTTATTTATTTTGGCCACATCATTCGTCAGAGTTCAATATACCGTACATTGTTGGAAGGGAAGGTGAATGGCAGCAGAGGGAGAGGGAGACCAAGAACATCATGGTTTACAAATATTTCACTGTGGACAGGCTTGAATTATGCACAGTCTATCAGAACAGCACACCATCGGGACAAGTGGAGAACCATTGCATCCAACCCTCGTCTAGAGGACGGAACTATTGATTGATTGATTCACAATAATCATGAACAAATATGACTATTTGCAGTTTTTAAAATTGTCTTTATTGTGAAGCAACCTATTCTCTAAGAGTAATTTAAAGCCCAACTAAAGCTATGGGCCCCTCTTGTCAAGCTGTGGCTATTAGTGTCATTCATCTCTACTGACCCCCCCCCCCCCCACACCTGCATCCCAGCCACATCAGTTTTAAAGTGCCTGTCACACTATGCCGGATTGAGCAACGGACAGAATTGTCTAGTCCGGTGGTGTTCGGGTGTGATAAGTATCAAAATGTATTCAAATGTGTCAAAGTGTTGCGATATCGGGTCAAAGGCCGCCAGATGAACGGACATGAAACAGACATGAAACGGACATGAAACGGACATGAAACGGGCATGAAGGGATAGCCAATGGACGAAACAAACTCAAACCGGACAAGAACCATAGATGTCAATCCGGTGGCATCTGTTCCAAGTTTTGTGCATGTTCAAAACTTGTAACGGATCAGGCCGGATATCAACAGATATCAACGGATATGCAACGGACACAAACCGGACTTTGCCGAATATCAACGGACTTTGTTCGGTTTCTTTCCGTTTCCCCCAATCCAGTGATGTGTGACCTTTAGAAGGAAATATGCCAGGCAATACTTACGCAGTTGGCTATGCTTTCTTTATTAAAGTTGCATAGTCCAATGGTTTTGAGTTTCTGTCATTTTCTGAAATAATTATATTAGGTTGATGGCTATACATAATATAATCGACCATACTTTAGTTTAAAGTAACTTTTGTTTCAAATGACTAACTTGTAAGATATTTGAAGAATAAACAACATACATTGCAGATGTGCACCTCTCCCCCTTTATCGCGAGCAGAGGCCTGCCTGCCTACCTGCCTGCCTGCCTGCCTGCCTGCCTGCCTGCCTGCCTGCCTGCCTGCCTGCCTGCCCCCCGGGGCGCAGATGCCGGGAACGCCGCCAGAAATGGGGGCCGGGGGCGGGGGCGGGGGCGAGGCGGTGAGGCGGGGAGAGAGGCGGAGAGAGGGGGGGTGGAGAGGGGCGGAGAGGGGCGGCGGAAGCAGCGACCAGAGTGTTTGGCACTCTCACCATCTGCAGCCTTGTCTGCCTCTTCGTTATCGGAATACCCGCCATGATATGTGGAGTGGTGCTGGTTAAGTGCTTCCCCCCTGGCGTGAGTAAAACATATCTTAGCATCTTTTTTGTTTGTTTTCATTGTCACTTTTACTACTACTACTACTACTTAGTGCTACTACTACCACTAAGTACTATTACTACTAATACTAAGTACTACTACTTAGTACTACTACTAATTAGTACTATTATTACTACTACTACTACTTAGTACTACTATTACTACTACTTAATACTACTACTTAGTACTACTACTACTTAGTACTATTATTTCTACTCCTACTTAGTACTACTATTACTTAGTACTACTACCACTTAGTACTTCTACTACTTAGTACTACTACTACCATTAATACTACTACTGATATTACTACTACTTAGTACTACTACTACTTAGAACTATTACTACTATTACTACTACTATTTAGTACTAGTATTACTACTGCTACTTAGTACTACTACTACTTAGTACTATTATTTCTACTCCTACATAGTACTACTACTACTTAGTAATACAACTGAGTACTATTATTTCTACTCCTACTTAGTACTACTACTACTTAGTACTACTACTTAGTACTATTATTTCTACTCCTACTTAGTACTACTATTACTTAGTACTACTACTACTTAGTACTATTATTTCTACTCCTACTTAGTACTACTATTACTTAGTACTACTACCACTTAGTACTTCTACTACTTAGTACTACTACTACCACTAATACTACTACTGCTATTACTACTACTTAGTACTACTACTACTTACAACTATTACCACTACTATTAGTACTACTATTTAGTACTAGTATTACTACTGCTACTTAGTATTTTACTACTACTTAGTACTGCTACTACTTAGTACTATTACTACTTAGTTTACTACTACTTACTACTACTACTACTTGGTACTACTACCACTAATACTACTACTGCTATTACTACTACGTAGTACTATTAGTATTACTACTTAGTACTAGTACTACTACTATTAATACTACTACCTAGTACTAGTATTACTATTACTACTTAGTACTACTGCTACTTGGTACTACTACCACTCAGTACTACTACTACTTAGTACTACTACTACTTTGTACCACTACTACTAGTACTTAGTACTACTACTACTTAGTATTACTACTACTATTACTTAGTACTACTACTATTTAGCACTACTACTACTTAGTAGTACTACTACTTAATACTACTTAGTACTATTACTAATACTACTGAGTACTACTTAGTACTACTTAGTACTACTTAGTACTACTACTTACTACTACTACTACTTAGAACTACTACTACTACTTAGTACTACTACTACTTACTACTACTACTTAGTACTACTACTTAGTACTACTACTACTTGTTACTACTACTACTTATTACTACTACTACCACGTACTACTACTACTTACTACTACTACTTAGTACTACTACTACTTACTACTCATACTTAGCACTACTACTACTGCTACCTACCATGGGGATTCCTACTATTGTCTTTTTTCCCTTAAAGAAAAAAATCTTCTATTGCCACTACTACTATTACGACTGTAATACCCCAGTCACACTACTGCTTGCGACCACTTTGCGATTCCCACAAAGGGTTGGTTGCAAAGAGGTTGCAAGTAGTTGCAAAATGGTCGCAAAGTGGTCCTCAGTGGTTCTCAGTAGTCGCCAACTCCTTGCGGCCATTTTGGTCGCAAGGTAAAATGGTCGCAAGGCAGTTGCAGCTATTGCACTAAAAACCTCCTTACGACCAAAATGGATGCCCAAAGGTTGGTAACTGTTGCTTTGGTCGCAAGGAGGTCGCATGGAGGTCGCAAGGAGGTCGCAAGGAGGTTACAAGGAGATGGGGTCTTTCATCTAAAATGGTTGCAAAGCGGTCACAAGCGGTCACAAGCCATAGTGTGACTGGGGCTTTTGTAACAGTACTGATATTATTCCTCTGACAACGACTAGATTTTCTATTAAATTGTTATTGATAGTACTGTTATTACTTACCATTATTATTACTTATATTATTATTATTGATATTACTGTTATTACTTACCATTATTATTACTTATATTATCATTATTGATATTACTGTTATTACTTACCATTATTATTACTTATATTATTATTGATATTACTGTTATTACTTACCATTATTATTAGTTATATTAGTATATTTGATATTAGTGTTATTACTTACCATTATTATTACTTATATTATTATATTTGATATTACTGTTATTACTACCATTACTACTCTAAGCAATATTTTCAATACTACCATTATTACATTCACTACTGTTAAAACTGTTACTCGTGTCACTATTATTATTAGTATTACTGCTATGACTGTTCACACTGCTACTACTGTTACTACTATCACTACTATTACTACTGTCACTGTCACTACTGTCATTTTCACTACGTCACTGTCACTGCTGTCACTACTGTCACAACTGTTATCATTGCTACTAGCGTTCCTAGTGTCACTACTGCCATTTTCACTACTGTCACTGTCACTGCTGTCACTACTGTCACTGGTGTCACTACTGTCACAACTGGTACAACTGTTACTACTGTCGTGGGGGTGATGAAAATGGGAAATATTGTACCTAGAGTGGGACTCGAACCCACATCTCTTTGCATTCCGGGCCAGTGTGCTAACCATTACACCACCTAGGCTCCCTGATATCAACACACTCCCCACGCCTACCTGTCTATGTGGTTACTTGCCTGAGAGGTCAGTGCAGACCACTACACTCGTCCCCCTGGAATTGTAAGTCTTGTAATGCTTACAATTACATACATACAGGCAATGCACTAACACAGGGTAGGTTCAACAACCATACAGCGCAAAGCTTGTACAGGATCCTGATCACGGCAACCAGTGTCATGCGGGTGATGAAAATGGGAAATACTGTGCCTAGAGCGGGATTCGAACCCACATCTCTTTGCATTCCGGGCCAGTGTGCTAACCATTACACCACCTAGGCTCCCTGATATCAACACACTCCCCACGCCTACCTGTCTATGTGGTTACTTGCCTGAGAGGTCAGTGCAGACCACTACACTACCGTTACTACTGTCACTACTGTCATTTTCACTATGGTCATGTCACTGCTGTCACTACTGTCACTACTGTTACTACCGTTAGTACTGTTACTAATGTTACTACTCTTACTATTTCTATTGTTAATTTCGCTACTTTCATTCCTACTACTATTATTTATTGCAGAATGGCTTATCATGTACTTCCTACTAGCAATGATGTTCTATCAAAGTTGCATAGTCCGATAAAACCATGAAATGTTCAAAACGAAAACACTTACGTACATTTGTAACGTATTCGGAAGATGAAGCAAGATTGCTCCTACATATCCAACTTAGATACTGGGGCACCTATTAAGCATAAGTTGCTGCATAGACGGGGATACTCTTACAATTGAATAGAACCTGCTACTGCTGATGGCTATGGTGGTATACTTTTGTTGTGCTTGCCAACATTTATTTTGGTATGATTTCACTTTAAATATCTCCAAAGTTAGCCATTTAAGATAAAAGTTACTTAAAACAAAAGTAAAATAAATTATTCCAATCAATCCAATACTTTACTCTCAGAAATTGGCAGAAATTCAAAAGTATTGGCCTATGCAGTCTACACTGTTACATTTGATTACATTATTGCAATATTATTACTATTACTATTGCTAGTCTTCTTCTTATTATTTACTTTAATATTAGTATTATTATTACGTTACTATTTGAATATTTTCAATAAATACTATTTTACAATAATATGTTGTTGTTAATATTAAACACTAGCTACTACTATTGAACTTTTGTTTTAACTTTAAAAAAAACACTTATGCATTAATATTTTAACAATTTTGATTACTTGTGGAGTTAAATATTTCGCATGTTTGTTGAGAAATGTCACGTAAACCCCGGCTTCATCAAATCTATCTTGCTATTATATTAGCACCCCCCCAACCCCATCCCACTAGTGGAGATCTTTCTGGAAATAGAACTAACTGCAAGCCCACAGAGTATAGCGCAAGGACTAGGCCCCGACATAATCCAATCTTGAGAATAGTATTGCTTTCTCACGTTCCTTTGGTGTAGGCATAAAGCAGCAATAAGCATTATTTGCCCATAGATACGCAGCGGGACTAAGCTGAGGAGCCCACATGTGGGAGGTAATTGGAAGAGCCAGTACTCACCCCTGGCCATTACACGCCATATATACATATATACATGTTGGAGGTAATTGGAAGAGCCAGTACCTACCCCTAACCATTACACGCCATATATATATATATATATATATTACATGTGGGAAGTAATTGGAAGAGCCAGTAGTCACCCCTAACCATTACACACCATATATATATACATGTTGGAGGTAATTGGAAGAGCCAGTAGTCACCCCTAACCATTACATGCCATATATATTTATATATATATACATGTGGGAGGTAATTGGAAGAGCCAGTAGTCACCCCTAACCATTACACGCCATATATATACACATGTGGGAGGTAATTGGAAGAGCCAACCCCTTACTGGGTGGGGTGGGTACCGGCATCCTTCACTTCCCCCCCCCCCCATCCAGGGCTTCCGCATGACACCCGCTCGGAAGTGTTTTTTTTAAATAAAGGAGTTGGGGTCTTTACCACCAACTCATAGTTCCCTACTTATGTCTATCATTCTGTTAGCATACATAATAATTACTATATATATATATATTTATATATATATATATATATATATATATACATATATATTATATATGAGACTGTCTCAAAAGGTGCTAAGCAATATGGGACAAAACCCTGTCCATTGTAACGATCAACATACTATCTGCTTATGCATTTGCTCAGGATAAACTGATTTGTTTTTTTTACACGGTGTTTCATAATCCCAATAGAATACATATTGATTTGAAGCAAATGTCCTTGTGTTTTCAGTGTAACCATTTCTGTGCTGTTTTGTGTCAATTGTTACAATGGACCAACAAAAAAGAAAGAGTTATCACCTTTTGAGACAGGCTCATATATACACAGTTAAAACCATGAGCAGAAATTCAACTCACATCCAACCGCAGATCATCCCATCCCCCCCCCCCCCGTTCCCTCCATCTCCATCTCCATCTCCACACACACACACACACGCGCGCGCACACAGACCACACACACACACAGCCACCACCATGCGCGCCCTCTGTAGTCCAGATTCAGATGCACTCACCTCAGGTCCGAGTCCCGTCTGAGCGCGCGCGCCCGTCCATCACGCCCCGGCTGGACATTGGCTTCCGGCTTCGTCGGCTTCTCCTTTCATGTAGCCTAATGAGTTTTTACTCGAAATCCACTTTGTCATACGGCAACCCTATTCAGGCTTCCCACTGATGCACACTGCCCAAAGGATGAGATGTGTGTGTGTGGGGGGGGGGGGGGGGGGGTTGAGATGGAGGGGGGAAGGGGTATGGAAAAGAAGAGATGGGAGAGGAGGGGAAAGGAGGGGGAGGAGAAGATGAGAAGGGACGGGACGGGAAAGGAGGTGGATAGAGAGGAGGGGAAAGGAGGGGGAGAGAAACGGAGGGGAGGGGAGAGTAAGGGAGGGAGCAGGAGGGAAGGCGTGGAGGGGAGAGTGGATGGCGGAAGGGTGGGGAATGGAGGTGAGGTGAGCGAAGAGTATGGGACGGGAGGGAAGGAGAGAGGAAGGACAATGAGGAAGAGGAAAGGGGGGAAGAGTAACACAGGGGACGGATGAGGGTGGGAAGGGCATGGCGGGAAGGTTATCGGAGCGGAGAGGAGAGGAGCAAGAAGGGGAAGAATGGAAGAGAAGAGATGAGAGGGTGGAGGAACTAAGAACGGAGGGGACACGAAGGGTGTGAGGAAAGGGGGGGGGAGAAAGAGAGGGAGGGGTAGGGGGATGGGAGAGGAGGGAAGGAGGGGGGGAGGGGGAGGGGGGAGGAGGGGGGGGGGGAGGGGGGAGGAGGGGGGGGGGGAGAGGGGGGGGAGGGTGAGGGGAGGGGGAGGGGGGGGGAGGGGGGGGGGGAGGAGGGGGGGAGGAGGGGAGGGAGGGGGGGGGGGAAGGGAGGGGGAGGAGGGGAGGGAGCGGGAGAGGGGGGGGGAGGGAGGGAGGGGGGAGGGAGGAGGGGGGGGGGGGAGGGGGGAGGGGAGGGGGGGAGGGGGGGGGAGGGGGGGGGGGAGGAGGGGGAGGGAGGGGGGGAGGGGAGGGGGGGGAGAGGGGGGGAGGGAGGAGGGGAGGGGGGGGAGAGGGGGAGAGGGGGGAGGGAGGGGGGGGGGAGAGGGAGAGGGGGGGAGGGGGAGGGCTGAGGGGGAGGGGGGAGAGGGGGGGGGGAGGGGGAGGGAGGGGGAGGGGGGAGGGGGAGGGAGGGAGGGGAGAGGGAGGGGGGGAGGGGGAGGGGGGAGGGGGAGGAGGGGGAGGGGAGAGGGGAGGTGAGAGTGAGGAGAGAGGAGGAGAGAGGATGGAGAGAGGATGGGAGAGGAGGGGACGAGGCGGGGAGAGGAGGGGAGAGGAAGGGGAGAGGAGGGGAGAGGAAGGGGAGAGCAGGGGAGAGCAGGGGAGAGCAGGGGAGAGCAGGGGAGAGCAGGGGAGAGGAGGGGAGAGGGGGGGGGGAGAGGAGGGGAGAGGAGTGAAGTGATGGGGAGAGGAGGGGAGAGGAGGGGAGTGGAGGGGAGAGGAGGGGAGCTGAGTAGTGGGGATAGATAGGTTAGAGGACAGAAAATGAGGGTAGGAAAAGCAGGGGAGAGGAATAGAGGGATAAAAAGAGGGGGGGGGGTGCTATGGATATTCGAACAAAGGACAGCAGGGGAAAAAGAGAGAGAGAGAGAGAAGGGGATAGGCACGGAAGAGGGCGAAGGAGAGAGAGAAATGAGATCCTTCTTCGGAATCCTAATCGGGGCTGTAGTTATGGTTGGTTGGTTGTTGGAGTTTCACGTCCTGGCAACATCTAAGGCCATATCAGGACGGGTGTAGTTATGGAAATTGTCTTTTTTATAGTTTAAGTCTCCTTTTCACTTCTGGCCTCAGTGTCGCAGTGGTACATTGAGGGACGCCGGCATCGCCTTGCTGGGAACAGCCTGCCTGATGGTGGCCATCGGGGTTGTGACAACACTCCTTACACTCTACTACGCCAGGAAAGCTGGCGCCTCCGCCTTTATTGACCAACTGAATGTTTCTTAAAGTTTCATAGTCCCATGGTGTTGGTTGAGTTTCTGCAATTTTTCTGAGATAAATAAATATATTAAATTGATTGTTATGATTTATCTTACTTTAGCTTGAAGTAACTTTTATTTTAAATGGCTAACTTTAGAGATATTTGAAGAGTAGATTTTTTGGGGTGGGGTGGGGGGGGGGTTGGTACATTAGTTGTTTAAGCAGGGGAAATTTCTATCATGGGCGATTGGTCTTCCTCATTCCACTGCTCCTTGCCCTGTCTTAAAAATGCCGAGCACCTGGCTAGGAAGCAACAAGTATAATTTTTTTAAGCCATTGGTTTGACTCGAATGCATGACCCCACGACCCCACGATCTACCAAACATGGGAGACGGACACTCCAACTCATTCGGCCATCCCGTCCAAACATGTCAAATTAGTTTTTACAGGCACGCCAAAACTCTGACGCCATAGACTTCTGCAGGAGCTTCTCTGTGGCAACAATTGCTTACTAAGTGCGTCAGGATCTAAGTTAGATATGTAAAATCAAATCTAGATAATTGCTTTGGTTTTGAAAATGTGATGCTTCATCGAATTATGCAGCTTTAAATCTGAGGACACATACTTCCCACTCACTCAGAATTCTACATGTATCCTGGTGAATGCTCAGGGTAAGCTGGGGGGGGGGGGGGGGGTCGTTTGGTCGTTTAAAAAGACTAATGTTGGTGTGGATTAAATATTTAATCAAGTTTTTATTAAACGAATAAGAAATTTTCCACCCCAACACAGCTGCAAACACTGTAGGTACTAGATTTGATTTACCTGTGTGTGGGTGTATGTATTTATATGTTGATATGTATTTATGTACAAACATAGATCGTGCTGTATATATGTCTATAGATAATACTAAAAATAATAATAATAATAATGCTGCGTTGGGTGAAACACATGCAATTATATAATTTGTTTAAGATAATACTAGTTTAGAAGACCCACCCGAGTATTAATTAGGAACTAGATTCTTCTGTGATTAAACTAACCTAAATGTATCCGACTGGACATGGTGGCCCAATCGGTAGAGCGCAGGCTTCCCTTGTGAAGGTTAGGAGTTCAAATACCGGGTGAGTCAAACCAAAGACCCTATAAGTATAATAAAGATGCTCACTCAGCCTGTACTGTGTAATCAAAATGATCAAACCAACAACTTGGTGCGCAGGCTGTTCTCTTGGTTAAACAGGTGTTATATTATATGTATAAATGTATATATGAATGTGAAAGATGTGTGATGATGGCGATGCTGATGATGATGCTGATGTGTATTTGTTCATAGCAATTTCATATTGATTTGTATTCATACTTACCTATCTCATGTATAATATAATTGTATGTGTTTACATGTGAAACACCAACCAGCAGCCGGGCTGATCAAACCCACCACAAGGTGGCACTGCGAAATTTACATGACCATGGGAGAGATAGGGAGTGAGCCGTCTTAGTATTATAGGGTCTTTGGTCAAACCAATGACTTACAAAATTGGTACTTGTTGCTACCTAGCCTTGCACTTGACAATGCTAAGATAGGAGAAGGACTGGTTAGCTCGATATCAGGATAATGTGACTGAGCGGGAAATCTGGGCATAGTGCCAGCAACCTGGTCTCCCAGTGGGGCAGGAGCACTATGAAGTCGCCATGAGTTGGTTGTTGGAATTTTAAATCCTGGCAACATCTAAGGTCATATCAGGACGGGTACTGACTTGTGATAGTGCACACTCATGGCGACTTATAGTGCTGCCCCACTGGGAGACCAGGCAACCAGCACCATGACCTGATATCCCGTTCAGTCATATTATCCTGACACTGAACCAATCAGTCCTTGCCCTATCCTAATAATGCCGAGTCCCTGACTAGGAAGCGACAAGCATCAATTTTTTATGTCATTGGTTTGCTTCAACCAGGATTCGAACCCGTGATCTATCAAAACGGGAGACGAATGTTCAGCGACATAAGAGCACACTGTCACAAATCAGTCTCGATATGACCTTATGCCTAGTACACACCTACCGTTTGTGCGCACCCACCTACCGTATACGATCTAAAACTGCCCGTTTCGCACACAAAAATCGCTAGCTGTGCGCTCCCCACGCGCACCTAGCGATAGCGATTCGCGCATAAAACCTCAGTTTTAGGGCTAAAACCGGCCGATTATGATTGCGATTCGCGATTCGAAAAATGAATCGGCCCGTTTTCAGTTTTAAGCGGGTCGGGTCGAGTCGCGAGTTTTAGTGCGCGAATCCTATACGGTAGGTGTGTACCAGGCATTAGATGTTACCAGGATGTAAAAGACCAACAAACAAAACCTAAATGCGCCCGGTGTGTTTCTGTTGTTGCAGACGCTACGTGGCACTGTTGCGATGACGCCCGAACACCTCTCAACTGTCATCTGCAGTACCAGTACTAACGTGACACTGGTGCCGCCACCTTACGGAACACTGCGGCAACATGTGCCGCCACCTTACGGAACACTGCAGCAACAGGTGTACGGCAGTGTTCCACAGCCTGGCCATCAACAGCTGCCTTTTGATTTCACCCTAACACGGCCGCCACCAATAACGGCTCCGGGGTATGCGTTCTCAACAGTGGCAGGAAGTTTGGGTTGCAGGGACCCATTAGCTGAAATGCCTCCTGGCTATTCGGTCTCACCACAGGGAATAAGCGCAGGTTACACCGGCCCATCAGCAGGAACAAGCACAGGTTACACCGGCCCATCAGTGGGAACAAGCTCAGGTTACACCGGCCCACCAGCGGAAACAAGCACAGGTTACACCTTCCCATCAGCAGGAAAAAGCACAGGTTACATTGGCCGATCAGAGGGAACAAGCGCCAGTTACATTGGCCCACAAGCAGGAACAAGCGCAGGTTACACCGGCCCATCAGCGGAAACAAGCGCAGGTTACACCGGCCCACAAGCGAAAACAAGCGCAGGTTACACCGGCCCACAAGTGGGAACAAGCACTGACTACACCGGCCCACAAGCGGGAACAAGCACAGACTACTTAGCCCTACCAATGGGAGTAAGCACAGGCTACACAGTCCCACCAGCAGGAACAAGCGCAGGTTACACAGTCCCACCAGCGGGAACAAGTGCAGGTTATACAGTTCCACCAGCAGGAACAAGTGAAGGCGGCACGATCCAACCAGTGGAAACAAACACCAACAGTACAGTTCCCATGGTCCCACCAGTGTACACCGCGCTCCCACCCGTGAGAGGCAATCCCGACCACTGTCCCGTCCCAAATCAGACATAACCCCGCTCTATGCATGCCCCATCCTTCACCAACCTTACAAATAACTCGGAAGCTCCAAATGCACTTCACCCCTCACCACCACCATAACCCCCATAACGTACGCCCGACATAAAAGCCACACGTTGTCGAACGTCGAAAGTTTTGTGCATACACAAAACTTGCGCGACCCCTTGACGACCGATGCCGTATAACAATGAACATCAACGTACATCAACGTACATCAATGTATACCAATGTATGCATAATGTTTGAATAACGCATATCGATGTACACCGATGTATTGGCACAAAATCACCTATGTCGGCGCACGCTTGCATCGTAGTGTGACAGGGCTATTAGGACTATCACAACAACATGCATTTCCCACCATCAGAAGTAACCTGGGACTATACACACCCCTTCATAAAAAAATATTTTTTTAAACTCAAAGCTGTGTGTTTCCTGCACCCCTTCAGAAACTGAAGGCCCTGTCACACTATGATGTCTGGTGCCAGCGTGTGCGTAACATTTTGAAATAAAAATCAAATTCAAATAGGTCGGCATTCACTGAACTTTTCGTGCTGCGGGTGGTCCGAGCAATGTATGAAGTGTACGCAGAGCGTATGGCTGGTGTATGGCTAGCGTATGCGTGGCGTATAGTGACGTATACAAAATGTATAGCAACGTATACTTGGCGTACTGGGATGTGTAATGACGGTTGGAGGTGACAGTTCCAGAGTATGAGCAACGTACGCCGACATATGGTCAACTTACGCCTAGCATGTCGACGTGTGCGTAGCGTGTGCATAACGTATTCAAAACTTATGCGAAACATTAAAAAATTTGCCAGTTCATTGGCATTCGTCAAACTTTTCAGCGGTGGGGGATAAAAATGGGCGTGCACACAACGTACACACAACGTACACACAACATACATAACGTATACAGAACGTATCTCTGACCTATTGCTAGCGTATGAGAGCATTCATGTGCCTCGCAAAACGTTTGCAAAATATTCACAGAACTCTCGCATATCCTCACGACACGCTGACCAACGTTACGTATGTTACTCCATCGCTAGAAGTATGGCATATGCATTAAGTATGCTGGAGATATGGCAGGCATACGTTCGAAGTACATTAGGGGTACGTTATGCATCTGTTGGCAATACGCGGACTGTACCGGCTGAACACACAGCTAACGTGCAGCAACGTATTCCAATGTATCCCTAATGTTCTCCCAACGTACACTGACATATCCTGAACGTACAGGCAGCGTATGTTCAACGTACGAGCCACACGTCGACACATGTTGGACATTTTTAGCATGCACAACATTTTTCCGGAGCCTCGACGCATGGCGACGTAAGACGACGTATAACGACGTACTCGGAACGTACCCGACATACGCCCAATGTATGCGTACCATATGACGACGTACGCCAACACAACTACCCCCTACCACGCTCTGAGAAATAATCCCAAAGCATTCCCCCCTCCACTATCAGAAATAAATCCGATCCTCCACCTATCTCCTCCCCACCTTCCATGAGCAATAATCCCGAATTAAATCCTCTCTCATCCGAAATAACCCTAAGCCGGATGTAATACACTCTTTTTTTTAAATAAACATTTCCCCACAGGAAATGACCTCGAAATAACTCTTCAAAAGTTAAGATTGAAACCGGATACGGTTATTTCAAATAAATAATATATATACAAATTTAAATAAACAGTACATGTTCCGTAGTCTCGGAAGTTCTGATCATATGATCACCGGGTTCCAGCTCATAAATATTCTGCTTGCAACTCCCCCCGCAGGGAGTTTACAACACTAATTGAAATTTTCCAGAAACACATGCGAGAATATTCACTGCTTCCACCATATAATGCCCTTACTTATATAATAATTATATATTATGAATTTATATTTAAAAAGCATTTGATTATGAATCTCACAATCGGTAAGGCCGTAATCGATTAACACAACACGGGCGACCCGGGTCACCCGAGTTGTCGAGAAATACACTTGCCGTGTGCAAAACGACCCCACCCCCCAACTCGCTCAAACAGTAACCCACCTCTTGGCTGGGGTTTGCTAGGAGCGATGATGTCACATCTGTGCTGGTACCTGTAGGATAACAGCTACTAGTACAAGTCCTACGTGTTGTTTTAATGCTTTTTTTTTTAATAACCCAGATTGTCAGCTTCTACAATCATAACATACTTTAAATCCTATGTTGCTGTACATATATTGGTTATTGACAAAAGTATTAAGTTTGAGATTAAGCCACCATTTTGTCCACCCCAAGTGTATTCGTTTATTCAACCCGAGTATGTAGGATGTGCGCATGCCCCAAAAAGTGGCTCGGGTGATCCGAGTTGATTAATCGATTACACCCTAAGAGTGCTGGCTGGCTTCCCATGTGGGAGGTCCTGAGTTCGAATCCTGAGAGAGTGAAACCAATTACTTACTAAGTTAATACTTGTCGCTACCCAGCCTAAGACTCTGCATTAATAAGATAGGACTGGTTTGATCAGTATCAGGATAATGTGTTCAAGTGGGATCATCAGATCATGGTACCTCGAGTGGGATAGCACAATAAAGTCACCATCCATAGATCAGGTTGAAGAGCTTACCTCGTTTTAGCTACGGTGGTCATTTGGCCACCGAGTTAATTTCCAAGGTCGAATTTTATATAAGATTAATGTGCAGTTTGACAGTTTGGGCTCTGATACACTGAGTTTTGGGATGTTTCCATATTGGATTACATCACTAGAAAGCACAAAATTATATCTAATTTCTTGAATATTTCCAACCCATTTAGTTGGGACCGGATTGAGTAAATTAGCAGTGAATATTAGGAAATAATTCAGTAGTTACAACATATGGCTACAGGCCAGAACTGCCCATGATAACCGTAGATAACATTAGATGTTGACAGTCCCAACAAAGAAACAAATCTCACATTTGTATTTAATTAGTGGTTTACATTTTAAGTTAGTGGTCTAAGTTATCTTGTTGCAGTTATAATTTGATATCTATTGTATTACACCTCATTATAATGTGATAATGTTATGAAGTTGGATCAGAGAGAATATTCGCTATACTGTTTATTTAGAGAATTTCTATTAATAAATCAGCTGATTGCAAATCTCTTTTCTCTCTTTAAAAATCTGATCGATCCTTTTCGGTGGACTCATTTGCAGTTTGGGATATTTTCCATTCCAACCAGTGGTCCACAACTGCTTCAGCAAAGGCTGTTATGTGCTGTCCTGTCTGTGGGGAAAGTGCATGTAAAAGACCCCTTGCTGCTTATCGGAAAGAGTAGGCTATGTGCACTGATGTGGCGGCAGAGGGTTTCCTTCAAAGAAATGTCAGTGACCATAGGCCTATGTTTGACGTCTAATAGCCGATGATAGATTACAAAATAATGCACTGTGCCCTAAAGGTGTTGTTAAATAAAACAATCTTTACTTTTATTTCTTTTTTCTTCTTTAAAAAATACAATTTGTGGATTAAGTTAACTTGTTGCCGTTCCCATCTTTCAAACTGTGCATGATGTAGCTTAAAATGACTTTTGCCATATTTCAGTGTGCTGGCGTGTGAAAGTCACCATGAGTGAGAATGTGTGTTCCTGGGATCCTCACAAAAGAACAATATTGTTTTAGAATGAGTACACAACATGTATTCTTTTAGGCAAAACATTAATTTATTGCATTATTCTTGGACACATCCCAAACATATTACAGAAATATTTGCCGTGCACAATGAAGATCACCTACAATTATCCATACGAACAGTGCTTGAAAAGGAAGAAAAAAGATCCGAAACAAAATCACAAAGTCAAGTTAAATTAGCACTTAGAATCGCCGAGTCATTCCAAACAGGAAGTAACAGTCATTACGCATGCGCTAAGATCACATGACTTCATTGGTAGCATGGCGCCCTCTCAAGCCTAACATCTTGCTGTTTTGTTTGCCTTAATGCATTTAAAAAATATATTTATTGAAGAATATAGGCAAGGAAAGTTCCAATGTATAATCCGAATTGGACTCTTTCAGTGGTTCTTGAAACAAGCGTTGCAACTGTCAGTGCTTTTCATCAGCCTTACAAACCATCAGCCGGTTGCCTCTTGGCACACTGCGATATCATCGTGTTACGAACCCATTCGGTTTTAATTGATCTTAAATGCATTAACATAATTATAACATACTTATTGTATTTAATTAAGGCAACATTGGAATTGACGTTAATTATATATTACATTCCGATATATTTAAATGTCAGAATGGAGTGTATATATGAGAAGTAATTAGATCCATAATACAGTGGCAATAGTTTGATTTAGATCTATATACGTCATTATACCTGCAGGATAATTTTTTGAACCACAAAATAATACTCACAACTATGCTACTTTACAGAAAGGTTACCACCAATCACACTCTATGGGCAGAGTAACCATTGTCACCTTTAGATATGGCCATTAGCTGCATGTATTTGCTTGAAAAAAACTCAAAAAGTTCTTCAAATTACACGCCAGATAAATGTGTGTATAAATTTGACAGTCAGCAAGAGATTTGATACTTTTCGAAGATGACATCCCAAATTGTGTGTACGCTAAAGGCTATTTGTGGAAAGGAATATGGCACTATTTGAATATATTTATTGCACAACAGACGACACAGGTGTTGTAAATATTAAATCTTAGCGTGGGTTCCTGCTGTAACAGATGCACACTCCTTGGAATATCCCCCTCGGGTGGTAATGACGTCACACTGTGACGTCATAACTTCACCTGGGATAAATCTACGGAGAAACCTCAGCCAAAATTCGCATTGTTAGCGAGAGAAAGACATCATGAACGAGATAAAAAAAAAAAAACACGGAATAATTACTTGTGAAACAACTGCACGAATCAAGACATTTCCAAAATATACATCTTCTAACGTTGCACGGTCCGATAAAAGCTTTTTTTTTTTTTTAAGCAAGCAAAGATTTGATCCAGATTTCAACCAACTGGAATACTGGTGCGATTTTTAAGTGTTTGTTGCTGCATAGAAGGGAATACTAAGCTAATTTAATAGAATCTGTTACTAGTGAAGCCTGTAGGGTCACCGTTTTTACGAGTATTCCCAAATTAATTTGGTATGTTTACATTTGAAATATCTCAGAAGTTGCTCCTTTTAAAGTAGAGTTACTTCAAATTAAAGTAATGTAGATTACAATGATCAACCTAATGTATTTATCTCAGAAAATGGCAGAACATTAATTTGGTATGTTTACATTTGAAATATCTCACAAGTTGCTCCTATTAAAGTAGAGTTACATCAAATTAAAGTAATGTAGATTACAACGATCAACTTAAAGCTGCATAGTCCGATGAAATATAAAATTTTCAAATGCAAACCAATTATCTAGATTTGATTTTACATATCTAACTTAGATACTGATGCACTTATTAAGCATTTGTTTCTGCGTAGAAGGCAATACTGAGTCAATTTAACAGAACCTGTTACTGCGGAAGTCTATGGTGTGAGAGTTTTGGCAAGCTTGCCAAAACTAATTTTCCATGTTTGCACTCAAAATATCTCAAAAGTTTACCATTTAAAATAAAAGTAACTTTGGATTAATGTAAAGTAGATATTACTGATCGATCTAATATATTTATATCAGAAAGAATACAGAAATTCAAAACCATCGGACTATGCAACTTTAATATATGTATCTAAGAAAATGGCAGAAAGTCAAAACCATCGGACTATGCAGCTTTAAGAAGTCTATCTACAGCGAATACACCACACACCAATCGTCAAGTGTTGTGCACATCGTGGCATAACGCACGATTGTGGTTTGGGTGATAACATGTATATATTTATAAGCTATCCTCAACACAGAACATACAAATCAACAAGGGATTAATGAGATTGCCATCTGATATCACAGTACATTTGTTCTTTTACAGGATCCGCTTCTTGTACCACTTTGTCAATGTAATTGAACGTTAGGAGAACCCGGACATATAAACAGAGAAAAACCACAAATCAAACCAAAAGAAATACCCCAAAACAACAAAAACTGATGTCCGTCGTTTGCTTTACAAAGATGTTAATAAGGGAAACCAAGATGGCTGACGGAAATGACTATGTAAACAGGGATGAAAGTGGTCTCTGACAAAAGATGCGGAAATCAGGCCAAGAGCATGGCGCCAATGGCAAATTTCCACGAAAACACAGATTTTTTCCCCTTAGGATTAGCATTGCTAGGGAATCGCGGGAACATTTCCGGAAGTCAGGTTTCAACTGTCCTTGTTGTGACTATATTATCGCCCATATCTAACCCTTTCTTGTTTGGGTGTGATGTTCTGGCAACAACATCTAGGATCATACAAACAGAATTTGGACAAATCAATTGACGTCATATATTATATATATAACATATATTTGGTTTAACGTTAATCGGTGAATATAAAAAATCGCGGAAATCAGCGAAATCATGGAGATCTAAATGAGACCACACACCCTGTAGAACCAACACAACCAGCGGGTCAGCCATCGGAGCTCAATCAAATGCAATGAATGCGCTGGCAGGTCACGTGATCTAGCGGCTGTTAGGAGAAATGCACAAACTAGCGCACTGCAAAGGCTAATATTTGTCCGTGCTGGACCATTAGCTTAGCCCTAAGCCTAACCTAAATCCGACTGCACGCCAACCATTGCGTCTAGTACATGAATTTTAGGTTCACCACACTTAAAGCCACAGCAGTGTAACATCATTTGGTGCACCTGGAGTGATTCTGAATGAGAGTAGAAAGTGGGTCAATATCTCAAACTTGGCATCACATATTTGGCTTCCATGTTATGAAGGTGATAATTAATTCTTTTTTTCTGGAAGCTTGTCAAACTTAAACAAATTTAATCTTTCTTTTTGGTGGTAGCATGTCAAATAATTATTGCTGCTTCTGTGTGTTAATGATGTTATCAATGCTACATGTATCTACTCTCTAAAAGGAAAACAAAAAAAGCATCAAAAGTATGCTTGTGTGATTTTGTGCTAGAGTGAAAATGTGAAGTTTTATTGATCGACACAATGCATTTACCAAACTTCTTCACCTTTTTTTCAACTTTTTTCTTTGAACACAATATAATTTGTGGTGTTCTCTGTGGCAGAGTGGTTAGAGTGTCTGACTTTTTTCTAGGTCAGACTCCTAATCTGAAGGTCGGTGGTTCGATTCCCCATGTCCCCACCTCTGCCAATTTGGATTTCCACCACTGTGTATAACTTACAGCGACATCAAAGGCCAGTTGCTCTCATACCATGTCTATGTGGTGTGGGAGGTTAAAAATCCCTTGGGTCGGTAAAAGTGTAGACTCAGGCTTTCTAGTGGTGAAAACAAGTCTATTCAGACTTATCCATGATAGGCAGTATAAATCTTCAAGAAGAAAATTTGCATAACTGTAATCAATCAAATTTTGTTTGGAATTGCTGTATATGTTAAAATGATGTTCTGGGTGTGGGTTTGATTTTAATGTTACACGATTGATATTAATGTATTGCTCAATTTGTATAAGATAAAAATCCAAAAGCGAAATAGCTTTTCTCTTTTTCTTTTTTTTCCCAACTCTGACATATGCACAACATGTAAACGTTCATGTGAACATGAATTCTGCTATTACTTGGAATGTTTTCTTCTATTATTTGGAAAGTTTTCACTTTTGGTGCCCATGTCACACCTTAGTGCCTAGTTTCAGAGAATGACTTAAGTACAGCATATATGGCAAACTTACACATACCGACATGCGTGACAAATTAATATTATTGTTGTGGTAATACACATACACATGTGATATATAAACGACGGTGCCATTGCAACATTGTCGTGCTATATCATGTCATAGACAACACAGATAATTTAGGTCAATGTTAGAATAATGAAGACATATTGCCACCAAAATCAATAGAAAACATGTCATGTGTATGGTATTCACCTACAATATGTCAGAATGACCATATGTTTGACGTCCAATAGCCGATGATATGAAAATCAATCTGCTCTAGAGGTGTCGTTAAATAAAACAATAAAAAAAAGGTATTCACCTAGAGAAACAAATATTAAAGAACTTTGTGTGAGTAACCTCGTATAGTGGACATATTCATTCTCGAAATGAGTCTTGCAGCGACACCTTTGCCGCTTTTTTTGTGTTTTTTCTTTTTAATTCGCTGTTTAATTTCTTAATGAGAATAGAGAACTGGTAAATTTGATCATTCTTGCAATGCTATGTTGTAAGATGACATTCATGTGAATTTTGTGAAAATCTAGGATCAAGCATTGACTTATATTAAACACTGGTTCATTTTCCTCTGTGTGTATATATATATATATATATATATATATATATATATATATATATATATATATATATAGGCAAACATGCCGAGTCATTACAACGTTTACACTGTCATATGTTGTTCATTTTTCTCTGTTTATATATATATATATATATAGGCAAACATGCTGAGTCATTACAACGTTTACACACTCATATGTTGTCATTGTGGGAGCAGACGACAGCCCTGAATATTATTTATTCATTAAGGAAAATGCTTGCGTTTCAGTGAATGACTTTTAGTTTTGGACATTCGGATATTCGGACTGACAGCAGAGGACAATGTGATTTTAGGGGTGAAACATTAGATATAGTACTTCACTCACTTGCAAGAGCACCTCTTCAGTCGACATGTATGACCTTACGGGCGTTCACTGTTCATGCATCGACGCAACACTGGCGTGCCTTACAGGGTAGTATTTAATAATAACAATAATAATAATAATAGCATTTCTTGGTTTAGCCATAGTTCTTGAATCAGTATTAAACACAACTTCAATGTGTTTTTCGTCATTAAGATTGAACTCATTAGGAGAATTTGTGAACTCTGTTATATTGTATATATATATCTTATATATTATATATATATATATATATATATATATATATATATATATATGTGTGTCATTTTGTTAAGCCACTCAATTGGATACCTCTTCCCAAGACATATTAATGAAACATCAGTAAAGTCCGTATATAACCATGTTTGGCTACAATACAGTCAATTTATGGTAACACCCCCCTCCCCCCTTCCATTTAATTGGTAAATCTCACTAGCTGACCAAAACATCGTTGGAATATATTTACACCATTCAATTTGATTCCTCTAATCATTTTTATTTAAAAAAAGGTTTATCCGACAAGCTCGCTAATTTGACAGTAAAGTCTGGGATCAAAGTAGTCTAAATTAACGAGTTTACTATATATATATATATATATATATATATATATATAGTAAACTCGTTAATTTGATATATATACATATATATACACCCATATATATATATATATGCATGCATATATATACAAACTCCCCTATCTACCTGTGCATGTATGTATATATATATATATATATATATATAATATATATATATGCATGCATTTATGTATATATATGTGTGCATTTATGTATATGTATATTTGTATGTATATATATATATATATATATATATATATATATACAACCTTTACTACCGGCGGAGCCATGCACAGTGGAGCCATCTAGCTATCCTTACACTTGTATATGCGGGTGTATATACAGAGTATATATATATATATATATATATATATATATATATATATATATATATATATAGTCATAAGCCCCTTATCGCGTGTAATAAGGACTGTAATCAATTGCCTCCCCACCCCTCCTGGGGTCGGGGGGTTTCCCAGCATGCTCTGTTCCCCCCTCCCACCCCACCGCGCAGGGGCTGCACACTCCATATACTCGGAAGTTTTATATATGAAGATTGGACGGTTGTACATGCTATATAAGTTCTTGTCAGTTGAAAATTAAACAATTTTGTTGTTGTTGAAAATCAAACCATTAAAAAAAAACCGGGATTATTCGTAATTAACGGCCCATACACTTCGCACAGCATATCGCCCGTAGTGTCGCGTTGGCTACGCCAGACTTGTACAACAATCGCGAATGTCTTGGCGCGCTCTCTGGCAAACGTCACTGCTTGCTATGTGCATGTGACCCGGCTTGAGGAGGGGTGAGTGGGGAGGGGGTAATACGAGTCTACCAACCACAACAAAAATCTGATTTCATATCGCTATTTAGAAGCCATCTTTCTCGTATCTGAGTGGCTGATTTTGAATCGCTAACACTTACAGATGTACTACAAATTTAGAGTTTGGTGCCGCAAATGATAGCCTAGCGGGACACATTTTTTTATTCTGCTCATAACTTGGGGGCAAATGATATTTTCCTTTTGCTCGTATACTACCCAAAAATGGTTAACTATTCAAATTCTTGCTTTAAAAATACAACCTCGGTATACAACAGTTATACAACGTTCAACCAACCAAATTCGCAAAGAATGTCCTTTAAATAGTTCTAATTTGTGAATGTCTTTTGTACGAAAGTCCCTATAATAAATCACCATTAAATAGTTCTAATCTGCAAAGGCGTTTAGTACGAAACTCCCCTATCTACCTGTGCATGTGGATCTACACAGTACATATACATCCCTGATTAGTTCAAATAGAAATGTCCCATATTGTATCACAGTTATGGAACCGTCCAGCGAATCCAATCCTACACAACCCCGTCCATGGCATTTGCGTTAATGATTGATCCAGAATAAATTTGATCAATTCAGTAAGTTCAAATTTACGCCTGAAAAAAAAAAAAAAAAAAAAAAAATCACCATTTAAATTATTTCGGTAAAACGCAAGAGCAATTCGGTTGTGGACAATACTGATGATCTTAGTTGATTTTCAATAGCTAACATATAACTGTTTGTATTCAAAAGGAGTGGACTGAGAAGGGTATGTACAATCCTGCAAGTGAATCTCGCCCCAAATTCTCACTGATAATATATATATATATATGATCATTATAATGTATTATATGAGGATAAAAATGGGTTAGTTTATACTATATCTAAGCTTTGCATCTGTCACAAAACCACGTAACTATTGTTTACACGGCCGTCCGTTGGAACCAACACACAGGGGGTAATTAGGTCATTCTTTGGACACTTGTGTATTTTCATGATTTCACAGATATAAAGATTAAATAATCGACTATTATTTGAATGTTCCATCAAATTCAGCCGTCGGTAAATATTTGTCAAGTCGTTACCCTTCGGCACAGCTGCAATTAAAGTAATTAAAATCAAGTAATACGCACCGATGATATTAAGCTGCTCTTTCTATTAGTTATTCTGAAGAACAAATATTTAGCTTTCTATTTTGGTTTTTCTTCAATTGCATGACATAAATAGATTTTGGTTATTAAGGAAATCACATGATCTTGCGTGAAATAAATTACATTTTAAATCTTCCGTTTTAGTCAAACGTCAATAGCCGTGTTTACACAGGCGATTTAAAACGCTTCATATAAAACCAGTTGTCTAGGTCGATTTACATTTGGCGTGTAAACGCGACGCTATGGCGTTTTAGGGCTGAATCGATTCATATAAATTGGTAGATGTAAACCACCTTGCGACGTAGTATAGATGAAGCGATACAGCCGGTTTCCGGGCGGCGATAGTGTAAAATAGCGGTGCTCGCCGGCTACAGGCTCAGCTGTAACTATCGCTGGTGCCCGGCAGTGTTAGGGACCGATTAGGCCGAAATCTATTGAATGCGATCATATTTAACAGAATTACATACTCAAATAATGAAATTTAATTAAATTAACCCTAAATTCCAAGCGATATTAAGGTAGCCGCTACATTGGCGTCGTTATTCATATTGTGAATCAACGAATGTAAACTAAACAAATAGCAGTACTCGTCGGCTACAGGCTCACCACTAAGGCTGCTGGTTCCCGGCGCCGACACACTTTCAAACTCGGTCCGTGTAAATGCGCCACTACATCGCTTCATATAAATCACTTTGTCTAGATCGTTTTACAATTCCCTGTGTAAACACGGCTAATGGTGTTTTTAGTGAATACCTAGTGGTCAGAATTGACGGTTCCTTTAGGAAACTAGAAATAAATTTGTTTAAAATCATGGATTTCTGAAGAAGAAGAAGAAGAAGAAGAAGAATACATGCTTCAAGTTGCATTTCTTCTTCTTTAAAAAAAAATTAGATTTTAGCGAGTCAGTTTCCAGTACCTTGTCTACTACACCCAACAAGATGGTTGCCTAAACAAAAACCACGTGATCTGTGACGTCACATGCAAATCCTCAATAGACCAACTCGCTGTGAAAATCCTCAATAGATCAACTGGCTGTGTTCAACAAGGCTTAGATCTACCCCCGGTTCCAAAATCTCCTTTCAGCCAGGCACCCAAATACTTCTATCTGTTTCCGGTGTACAATCTTAGTAAAGCTCCAGTCACACTAGAGCTTGTGGATACTGGCGACCAGTTTGCGACCAAAAAACCCATCAGTCGCTCACTAGTCGCCAACATATGAAAATGGTTGATGACCATTTTGGTCAAAGGGTTTTCGGTGCAGTGGCTGCAACCTCTTTGCGAGCAAAATTGTCGCCCGGAGGTCAGCGACCACTGAGGACAACTTTACGACCAACTATTTTGCAACCGCATGTTCATCGTGGTCGCAAAATGGTTGCAAGTGTAGTGTGACTGAGGTATTAATTAGCCACAATACCAACAAGCCTCCCTTACTCTCTCCCTAAACCCAAACTCACTTCGCACGTCAAACTCGCTGAAAGAACACCTAAATGCCCCCCCCTCCCCCCATCCGCCCCCTGTGGTCCCTACGATCGGTGCGCGTGCACTGGGAGAAAAACAAACTAAGACCAGACCATTTGGACGAGGACGGTGGTGGCCATCAGAACAAACATGGCGGCCGGAAGTGGTTTGAGTGCGGGGACGGAACTACGGATCGAGTTGCACTTCTTCTGTGATAGCACCTTGCTGTTGCATAGGTCCCCAGTGCAGCAGTAGTAGCATTTAGTTCCGGCCCAACTTCCGGTGTCTCCGGCTGCGCATGCCTGAACTGAGTTGTACTGGCAAGTACGCTGGACGTCCCCAGTCACTCCGTTGATTATGGACTGCAAGGAATTAAACAGGAATAACTGGTATCGAGCGTTGAATTGAAGGGGTAAGGGGGAGGAGGGCGGGCGAGGAGACCAGTTAAGGGTGCATAGTCCGATGGTTTTGAGTTTCTGTCATTTTCTGAGATAAATATATTAGGTTGATGGTTATAATCTACCTTACTTTAGTTTCAAGTAACTTTTGGATTAAATGGCTAACTTTGGAGATATTTGAAGTTCAAACATGTAAAAGTAATTTTGGCAAGCATGACAAAACTCACCATAGACACCATAGGCTTCAGCAGTAACAGATTATATTAATTAACTCACCATTCCCTTCTATGTGGCAACAAATGCTTAATATGTGCATCAGTATCTAAGTTAGATATGTAGGATCAAATCTAGATAAATGTTTTGGTTTTGAAAATTTGATGCCTTTATCGGACTATGCAGCTTTAAATACTTGGGGGGGGGGGGGAAGAAGAAACACAAATTAAACCGCCTGACCCTGATTTTGTTTATTTCAAAAGGACGATCACCAATTTTCTTTTTTATTTGGCCTAATGATGGATAGGTCTCGGTCAGGTTCTAGTACCCAAAGTGGACGGTAGGTGCCATATTAGTGAGTCCACTTGGCGACATCTGTGAAACCAAAAGAATGAGGTTGAACTGTTGAACTGGTTAAGCTCTGGTGGCGCCACCTAGAATAAAGCAAGTAAACTAAAACTGTAGTTCACTGCTTTGTCGCTGGATCAGAAGAAAGGCGATCACATGGGATTAATAAGCTTTAAAGTCGCCCGGTATAGCTCACTGAGAAAACAAATCAACCAATAATAGTTCTAATTTGTGCCACAAGTGGTGTCACATGTGGTTACAAAACTTTGCCACTTGTTAGTGCAAAGTGACCTAGAATGGTCATGTGATATCCAAACGCCTTTCTGACCCACTGTGGAATACTTCTCAAAGCCCTCTGACCAGAGCCTAGTTATATTAGCCCAACTTGTTTCTAGACACAGACTTTGATATAAATATATATATACATACATATATGTATATATATATACATGTATATATACTTTCTTTTTTTTGGTTCAAATTTGTTATTCCAGTTGAATAATATCTTTTCAGTACCGAGACACTGGTCTTCCGGCTTTAGCAATTATGGTGCATATGAACTATTTATGGATGAGATGTTATGAACAATATAGACAATAGCAGGTTGAACCCAAGCATTACAAATATAATGGGGATATTATTTTGTACATGTCATTACATAATTTCATTGAAGTGATCAATCAGAAATAGGTATAGTTAGGCATGGGGGGGGGGACGTTTTAAACAATTGTAAAACATTAAGCACGAAAAGGGAATTGAAATCCCAATCTATAGCTTCCAAGACCCACACCCTAACAACTAGACAACAGAATCCACATGTTGTCTGTGGTCTCACTCAGCACATGTGCTGCAGAGTGATGGGCACGTGACATTAACACTCCTTTCTGACCCAGTTTAGAATTGTACTGTGGAATACTTCTCTTATCCCAGAGCCTAGTTCCATTACTTGTTTCCAGACACTATATGTATATATATATATGATGTATAACACATTATACGAGTATAAATGCAAGGGGAACATATACTGTATATATCTATTCCTCCTTGGCGCATTGGTGGTGCCCCCCCCCCCCCCCCCCCACTAGCTGTCAGGGTAATTGGTGGGCGGGGCCCCCCTTCACACCACACACACTGGAGGAATACATATATACACACACACCTATACGCAACATTCAGTATTACTACAAGTACCTTATTACCACTGTAGATAACCTGAACTGAGATGACAAATTGTACATTGATTCTGTAGTCTAGTAGCTAGGATGTGGAACTTATAATTTGTAGATTGGGAGTTTCACAGAAAAAAAACAATCCAATATGTCCCACCTGTACATGTTTCTGAATAATCAGGGCAAGGAAATTATGCAAGGAAATCATACTAACAAACAACGCTTTGCATTACAATAAATATATTTCCAGTCCGCACTACTAAAAGAAATTGTAATACCTAAATTGTACTCTCCTTTCTCTCCACTTTCACCGCTCTTTTAAAAACAGCAGGAGCACCAGCCTTAGCACTTTCCCCCTCATAAACAGGACAACTAGGCAAAGTTATGCTTGGAGAGCATTTGTCCCAGTACGGTTCCCATCTTAGCGGGTTATACTGGTTCCTTTTAGGTTTAAGCATGTATGGGTATGTTTGTGTTTGAGTCTTGTTTGAAAATTATTCATGTTGCCACATAAACATACGCAATGAATGCTTCAATGAAAATACTTACGAAGCAGATGTTGTTGCTACATTTTTCGGTGAGGGTGGAGTTAACAATCTTACAGTTGGGGTCCGTCGAGTTGCACGAATAGCACATGTTCTGAGACATCTGTAAGACACACAACCCATGTTAGTTGCATATTTAGATATAATAATCTACCAATTATCTCACCGAAATCAAGCACATAGGAATGTCCTACTTTAAAAAAAAAAGAACTACCGCTTGTGCTATATGAACAATTTCCTAAGCTAGTTGTCAAAGATATTTTTCCTTGGCTCTTTATAACAAGTTTTAATTTTAACAATTATTTCAGATTATTATTACATTCGGATTATTAATAAGATTACAGGATTGAACAACAATTGACTTGGAGGAATCTTGATAGGGCACTCGATGGTGTGGTTATGTTAAATGGAAATAAGACATACTAACATCACATCAATACAATTACAAAATAACGTACATTAATGGATAAGTTAGGAATTACAATTGTGCAACACAGTTTACAACAAATCACAATAACTAATTACAATTTGCAGCGTATGCTAATGCAATACATACAAAGGGAGCATCTAAATCTAGATTACAAAATTACTGAAAATGATTCCTATTAATAAACTTTCGATTTCTTTGTCATGAAAATAGAATATTTATTATGCTGAATCCATATCAGTGTTCTTACTCGTAATGCTGATTAAGCCATCCACCACGACTTCAAATTCAAGCTGATTTAATATAACAATGTATCTAGATCATCTGTTCTCACTTACTTAACAAGGATGTATACTACATATGATTAACACAACTTTATTTAATCAGAACTGGTATGATTGGATAATGATTATTCATTGCTGATATATCTCAAAACGTATTCTTTGTGACTTATTTAAAGCCAAAAGAAGGCTGAGGGCCTCTACCGTCATTCTGCTGTCGTCATTCAGCTTTAATGACCATTCCCAGCTGCTAAGAGCTACTTTTAGTCTTAAGCCCCAGTCACACATAGCCGGGCGAGCCCTGGAATTTGAGCCGGACCACCCACGGACCAACGGCCCGGACTGTCCCGGACCGCCACTGATAAAATCACTGTTTTCATCGATTTTTGCCTTGCAGTCACACCTTCCCAGACGAGCCCCGGATGAGCCCCGGACCAAAGGCCGGACCGCCCCGGACCACCCCTGAACCGCCCCCAGAAAGGCCCTGGACGAGCCCGGACTGTTTTCGTCGATTTTTGCCTCGCAGTCACACCTTCCCGGATGAGCCCCGGACGAGCCCCGGACCAAAGGCCGGACCGCCCCGGACCACCCCCGAACCGGCCCCGGAATGGCCCCCGGATCATGCCGGATCATGCTGGATTGAGCCCGGATGGCAAAATCCCCCGTACCGCCCCAGATGTTTTAAACATTTTAAAACATCCGGGGCTGAGCCCGGATGGCGCCGGACAAGCCAAGGATCAGGCCGATCAGGGGGGGTCGCCACGGACGAGCCACGGACGAGGCACGGATCGCCCCGGATCGCCCCGGACCACCCCGGATGGCGGCCCAGGGCTCATCCGGCCCCTGATCCGGGTATGTGTGACTGGGGCTTTAGTAGTTCTCAGTGCAATACAAGTCACTATTTCTAGAATTTAATTTGCTTTAAATAGCGAATATTCATGTACAAAAATAATGTTACGATTAGATTCCAGATTAAAAGACACGTAAAACTTAGCCTTGCTCACAAGGATTTCATGTGACAGAAACAACCCTGTAGTCATCCAGAGAAGAAAGGGCATTATGTCGTAAAATAAGCTGCACGTGGTTTGTGAATAAGAACAGTGAATTGTGACCGGGATGATAGAACAACTTGCACTATAACTGGGAATTTACTCTTCATTCTGTAGACATTTATATGTAGTCAGGCAGCTTAGCAAGTGGATGTGGACGTTCCGGACAAAAGCACCATTTTTTCCCCTGGTACTACTCATTACCCTAGCTTTAAATTTGGAAGGGGTACCACTTCCTCCAGGCTGATCATGGTGGCCATCTTGGACTTTTAAGGCAGCCATCGTGTAAAAACCTATTTTTACCAATATCTCAGCTATCAAACAACTTAGACTCACTATCTTGGTGTCTAAACATACATTTTCTGGGGTAAGGAACACAATGATGACAAACCTGACATCATCAGATGATTATATTAGTGAGAAATTTCACAGAGAGCACATAACTTCCATATAAAATCAGTGAATAATTCACATCTGACCAGAACCAGACACGCTCACCAAGTGACTGCTGTGGCTCTGGCAAAACTCCAACAAGATGCCTTCCTCCAAACTGAGGGACCACACAATGATGACACAAAAGAGGCATGGAAGCAAGAAATGATCCAGAAGAGTCCAACTTTTCAATACTGGGATACAGTGCAGAACATTGAGCTTGCTGGACTCATCTTTGTCAGATCAAACCGCAAGGACAATTTTGCTCTGTACGTGGAAAGTCTGAAGGCAATAGTTCCATGGTTCTTCTCTTTGGATCACCACAACTACGCACAGTGGATCTCGGTACACATACGAGACATGGAGAGTCTACCAGCATCCATCCTCAATGAGTTCGAGGAACATGGTCACTGGGTTGTACACAAAACCACCAACAGGTTTTCGTCCATGCCAATAGACCAAGCACACAAGCAAAACAATGCCAAGGTTAAGGGCTCTGGAGGTGTTGTGGGACTGACTGAGAATCCCTCAGCCTTCAGAAAGTGGATGGTCTCAGGTCCTGACCAAGCACGGATACTGAAGGAGTTTGAAGAGGATTATCTTGCAAAAGGAAAAGAGTGCAATCACCATCATGAAGAGGGACTTTCCTTGCAGAGAAGTTTCAAGGAGCAGTCCGAGAGTCTGGCTGATGTCATAAGTCAGCTGGGAAATCCATTCCTTTATGATGGTGATGAGTTACTTGCACTAGACACACAGAATGTTCTGAATGAGTCTGTGGTGAACACAGTGTGAAGAGTGCATGAACTTGGGAAAGAGCAGTACGCTAAATATCACAAAGAAGTGATAGTGGACCGCACACGCTCAATCCATGAACCCATAAAGAAGAATGCTCTTCCCCTCTTCAGGTGTCCAAGCCCAAAATCCAAGACGAAGCAAGCAGGGAAGATTTCATCACTGAAGAGTGATGTTGCTCTCTTCTCTCACTTGTACATCATAATGCAGAAAAGGGAGAGCGACATGAATGCATTCTTCAAACACGAGAACCTGCCTTGTCCCCCTTCACTCTGCAATGGTGGGAAACTGCGCACAGGAAACAAATCTGATCTGCTGAAAATTTTGGAACAAGGCACACAAAAAGACATGGATGGGGCTGCTGTGGTGCACCTGCTTCCCACTGCTGGCATTGTGACATTTGATGAGTATGCTGACCAGGTCTTTCTGCCACACATCATGAAACAGTTGGAAAACTGCAAAAGGGTTGATGTGGTATGGGGCGCATACGTCCCCATCAGCATCAAAGAGTATACCAGAGAAAAGCGAGGAAAGGGCATTAGGAGAAAGGTCGCTGGTAAGAACAAGCTCCCAGGAAATTGGGCTGATTTCTTGCGAGATTCGAACAACAACCAGGAGCTCTTCGCATTCCTCTCCAGCAAGACTGCCTCTGTAGACTGCCCTGAAGGCAAGGAAGTCATCATCACATGTGGAGTCACAGTCACTCTTAGAGGAACTGAGCGTTCAATGCCTCCATGTGACCACGAGGAGGCAGATACCAGGCTGTTGGTTCATGTACAGGATGCCATACTGAATGGATGTACCAACTGTATGGTACGAACTGTCGACACAGATGTGCTGGTCATCCTCATTGGCAAATTCCACCACCTGATCACTCTGTGTCCGGATGTGAGCATATGGGTTGCCTTTGGTACAGGCAAACACTTCACATATCATCACATCAATGCCATCTATGCTGCCCTTGGCACAGAGAAATCCATGGCCCTTCCTCTGTTCCACAGTTTCACAGGATGTGACACTACCTCTGCATTCTTTGGAAAGGGGAAAAAGTCAGCATGGGAGGCCTGGAAATGCTATCCTGACGTGACCTCTGCCTTTATCTTCATGGCACTCAACCCGTACCATGAAGTAGATGCAGATGATCAACACTTCCAACAACTGGAGCGCTTCACAGTTGTTCTGTACGACAAGGCCAGTGACCTGGAACATGTTGATGAAGCAAGGAAGGAGCTGTACTGCCAGAAAGAGAGGACAATGGATACTATTCCCCCTACACAGGATGCACTATTGCAACACTCGAAGAGATCCATCTACCAAGCTGGAATATGGTCCACCAGTGACCAGAGCGAACAGCATGCTCCAACTCCAGAGGGTTGGGGTTGGACTCTTGATGAGGACAGCCAGTCTTGGGTCCCTGTCTGGAGCACTATTCCTGTGGCCTCCAAAGCCTGCAGTGAACTAGTGAAGTGTGGCTGCAAGAGCCTGAATGGATGTGGTGCTCGATGTGCATGCAAAAAAGCTCTTTGGAAGTGCACTCTCCTATGTAGTTGTAACTGCGAGCAATAAAGATGACAGGACCCATTACAATCATAACCACTGATTTACTAGTAACTTGTAACTGTGCCCGTCCTGATATGACCTTAGATGTTGCTAGGATGTAAAACAACAACAAACAAACAAACAAACAACTGTAACTGTGAGATGAATAGTAAAAGCACCAGGAATGAATATAGTGACTAATAACTGTACATCAACTCTGTTGACTTTCGTCAGTCTGTACACGTTTATAAAGCAGCTTATGGTTCTGTAATAAAGGTTCACCTAGAAGTATTCTGGATGCCACAGGTGTGTTCCTTACCCCAGAAAATGTATGTTTAGACACCAAGATAGTGAGTCTAAGTCATTTTGCAGCTGATATATCGGTAAAAATAGGTTTTTACACAATGGCCACCTTAAAAGTCCAAGATGGCCACCATAATCAGCCTGGAGGAAGTGGTACCCCTTCCAAATTTAAAGCTAGAGTAATGAGTAGTACCAGGACAAAATTTGGTGCTTTTGTCCGGAACGTCCACATCATTCTCAAATCTGGTCCTAAGCTGCCTCACTAATGGCGACCACCAAGTGAGTATCACCACTTACCTTTTTATATATTTCATTTTCTCACCAAATGTTAGCTCCCCTATTGTGTTCAATTAGTCTCAGTAAAGACATCATATATAAATACTTCTAAAATAAAACATGTGTAATGAGTTGAATGAACAAACAAAAAACTAACAAAAAAAACCAACTGGTTACTGCAGTAAATTCCATCAATTATATACTATTTAATTTATAGTCTAGCCAATTTCACACTTTTAAAATATGACAAGACCTTATTATTCCTCACTGCACATACCAGTATTATAGCAACAGAAGAGTTATTCGGAGATGTGTTAATTAGTATTCCTCAGTACGCGGAACTGACTGTCCTAGTCTATATCCAGCCCTTTAAAAAATACGCACCGTCGGAGTAGTTTCATTGTTCGCCGCTTCAGTGGTGTCTACAATGGCGCTAGTGGTGTTTACACCAGAATCCGTGATATTTGAGACAGCGGCGTCAGTCGTTGGTCTGCTTGTTGCCTGGTTGTGAATTAATTGCGAGGGGGAAAACACTTGACAACAAGCAGCAAATGAAAGCATCTACGACATAGCTTCGCAATACCGTTTTGTGGCAGTGAGAACAAAGACAAAGCAATTAAAACACACACACCCCCCACACAAAAAAAACCACCACACAACCAATTAACGCGGCAACACCAGAAATAATTCATTTTGAATGAGAATTTCTCTAGAATTATGTTGGAAATAAACAAGGAAGATATCGCTGAATGTATGTGAAGTCTTCAAGGAAGTAGATCTTGGTGAGATTTTGCTTTGGTCGGAAATAATTGGCACTTGCATTCGCAAAATTGTAATCTTCTCATATCAAAATCACTTATGTTGAATTTCTAATAATTTTAATTTTTTTTTATAGTTCTTTTTTTAAAAAGGATAGTAAATAAGCCTATGCTGAATATTATTACACTCGTGGTTTTTTGAGACAATCTCAGAATTGTCAGAAAGAAGAAATTATGGAGGTGACCCTGGCTAGTCAACAACGGCGGGCGAAGTGAGACCGTGGAGGTGGGTTTCAATTTGTTAAAGTGTGGTCACGTGACCGACTTTGGCAGGGAATCCGCTACTGATCCGAGCTGATTGGGAGGGGTGGGCTTACAGCCATATATGACAACTGAAGGTTGCAAAAAGCTTCAATACTAAAAGAAAAAAATATAAAATCGCAACCGGCGTCTCCAGCGTGGGAGAGCTTAGTTCCGACAGTATCCGGAAGGTGGATCCATCAGGGTAAGCCGTGTTAGTTCGTGAGTTTACACTAGGTGGCGGCAATAGTGCTCAAGGTTAACCGGTGTCAGAGTTTCATTTCCCACCAGTTGAAGTTCCCAAATATCTCTGAGGTGTGGGAGGGGGGGGTACTAAAAGTTAAATATCTCTAAAACCACACCACCTAGAAACAAGCTGATTGGAATACACATAGAAAACATGTTTACCAACAAGATTATATTAAATTGATACGGTTAGGGTTCTGGATTTCTATTAATTTTGAATAAAACTAATGTTTTGTACTGCGCGTACCATCAAACTCAAGCCGAATGTAAAGTAAACAAATCGCCGCCGCCGCCGCCGCCGCCGCCGCCGCCGCCGCCGCCGCCGCCGCCGAATCGGCGGCTATATATTAGGCCCAAATCTATTCAATGCTATCATATTTAACAGAATTACATATGCAATAAGTGAAATTTAATCAAATTAACCCTAAAATCGAACCGTTATTAACGCTGCCGCCGCATTGGCGGTGATGCGGATTCCGAGGGACACCAGTTTGACAGGGACACTTCCATTCAAATGCATTGTTAACTGCCGTGAGCAAATCTTCATACCGAAGAAGTCAAATATCTCCCAAATTACACCATCTAGAAACAAATCGTTTGGTACACATATAGAAAACATCTTTACCATAAAGACTATATTAAATTTATTAGGTTAGGGTTCTTGAATTCTATTATTTTTGAATAAAACTAACGTTTTGCACTGCGCATAGCGTCAAACTCAAGGCATTGTCAATGGCCGTAAGCAATCTTCATACAGAAAATACACAAGAAGTCAAATATCTCTTAAATTACATCATCTAGAAACAAATCGTTTGGTACACATATAGAAAACATCTTTACCAAAAACATTATATTAAATTTATAAGGTTAGTGATGATGCTGTTCGATTTTGACGCATGTGCAGAAGCGATGTGTCCCTCGCAAACTGGTGTCCCTCGGAATCCGCCACAGCGGCATTACTATATGAAGACTGCTCACGGCCATTGACAATTGGGATTTGAAACTGGTTCATTTTTTACGCATGCGCAGATGACGCTGTTGGATTCTGACGCATGCGCAGAAGCGATATTTGGGAATTTCAACTGGTGGGAAATGAAACTCTGACACCGGACTGTGGGATACCCGAGCCTCCGCCCGAAAATAACCCCACATTTTACAAATAACATGCACAATTACCCAGAGCAGTAACTAAAACTTAGTATCTTAATGATCACAACCAAATAACAACAGCGCACTATTCACCCATCTGATGTTTAACACATATATATACGACCAGCATTAAGCACATACATTATCTATGCACGTTCTCTAACTCTGCTACAACATAAGCGAAATAGTAAAAATTGTGGCATTTATACAAAATGCTAGTCATTTAACATATTTAACAAGTGTGGCCAGCAATAAGCCTAGTCGGTTACAATGTAGGCGCTATAGATGAAATGGTGGCTGTTATATCCTAAGTGCAATATTATTAAGGACAATGCATTCATATAGTTAATTAGGCCCTATATAAGTAATTGAACTGTTTAATAATACTATTAATAATAATATGTAAATAAGTGAGCTTTTTAATAATAATAATAATAATCAAAATAATAAAATTTTAAAAAGGCTGCATGAATTGGAAATAGTTTCATTGTTTCGGTTTCTGTTTGACTTTGCATAGGTTTGATGTGAGTTAATAATGCAAGACACTGAGAAATGTCCTGACTTCAACAATATTGGACATAATTAGGCATCCAAAGGATTTTTAGAAGAGAGTTTATCATAAATGGTGATAACAATAAATAGTCAATTAACAAGGTCAATTGAATGTGTCAAATATAATTATAATTAGGACCTGCGGTATCTATGCCTATATTCGCGATGGTGAATAGTTCTACATTTCCACACGACATCAATGTCTTAAATTACTTGTAATAAACCCTTATATTATATCACTGTATTTTATTTTTGTTGTGATGGTTATATTTATGATGCCCATAACGGTTAAGTCTAATGACTTGTTTTCGCCTTGTTGTATGCATAATAAATGACTGGCCTTTTGAAATTCTGCTTAGTATCAAGTTCAATGCATGGCCACATGTTCCACAGAACAACACACATATTATGCAGTGATACAGTGACACTGGCACTATAGTGACAGTTATACGGGTGAATCTCACCAGACGGGACAACATATTTTATAACTTAGTAATAATATCATGAGACTAATAAGTAATAACTTCACTTCATTTGGCGTGCAAAGGATTGAACAAATCACCACATAGGCCCAACCACAACAAGACTACCCACACCACAAACTTGAATATCCTGCTTCTTCTAAACTAGTTTGTCTCATGGACTTGTATCAGTCGCTACCACTAACAATAACACCACATATTTAGTGATAACTGATTCATTGATCGTGCTGATCGCGTGTAATACGTCATTGTCACTCAGCAGTCACCGAAGATTGGCGATAATTGGTGAGTTTAGCAACAAATAATACGTTTATACCGTCATTATGCTGCATTCATACGGTCCTCGTAAATATGGTGAACTTCCCACTTACTGCTGGTGAACACGACCATGTAAACTCAGAGCGTTCATTTGGGAATTTGCGGTAAACACTCTACTCGCAGTGTTCGATTTGAAATTTTGATGACTCGGGTGACCCGAGTCGTGGTAATCGAATACGGCCCTTGTTTCATGCTGGGCGATAATAGAGGCATTGTCAAATCTTCATACAGGAAAAGTAATATATCTCTAAAACCACACCACCTAGAAACAAATCGCTTGGTACACATATAGAAAACATCTTTAGCAAAAAGATTATATCAAATTTATAAGGTTAGGGTTCTGGATTTCTATTAATTTTGAATAAAACTAATGTTTTGCACCGCGCATACGATGGACGGCGGAAACTGCGACACCGCCATTTCTTCACAAGTGGTGAGTAGCGAGCCGCTTAAAAAATCTCCAGTTCAAAGGTGGTGTTCACGAGTTGTGAAGTCACTTGAACACAATTCACAGGTTGTGAAGTCGGAAACACCATATTCACCAGTTCATATGAACGCAGCATTATTCTTACCACAGCTCGTCTTTTCATCGTAGTAGGAGCACTGATTGTTGAGAGTATGATGCTTTGCTCTGAAGCAGTGCTTTTAGGCGTGGGTCTACTTGTCAGTATTTTAGGTAGTGTGCTTAGTGTGCGGAACATTTTTGTTCCACGTAGTTTTAATGTTGTAAAACTGTTACGTTGAAATGCTGCACTAGTAATTGTTGGTAGTTGCGTAGTCGGAGACGGTCTAATAAAATGAGTAATTAATGCTGATGTGGTGGGAACTAGTGATGGTTTAGATGTAATTAAATGCAATGATGATGTCGTTTCAACAGGTGCATTTCTTTGCACAGATGTTTGGTCCCGGAAAGGTTTAATAATAAGTTCTGACTCTCTTGTAGTACTAGTAGGATCAACTAACATCCTGGTTGTTTTCACCAATGTTCTTATAAAAGAGATACTTTGTTGATTTTCTGTTCGATTTTGGACGGGTTTTCTGCTAGTTGGTGCTGTAATTTTCATTGTTTGGGTTTCTGTTTGACTTTGCATAGGTTTGATGCTAGTTAATAATGCGAGTTTCATTGTGATTGAAGAACTTGATTGATTTTCTGTTTGGGTCTGCATAGGCTTGATGCTAGTAGTTATTGCAGGTTGCATTATGTTTGGAGAACTTGATTGATTTTCTGTTTCACTTGGCATTGTCATGATGCTAGTTGGGACTTCAGCTTGCATTATGTTTGGAGATCTTGATTGATTTTCAGTTTGATTCCGCATAGGTTCAATACTACTACTAGTTAATACTGCAAGTTTCATTGTGATTGGAGAACTTGATTGATTTTCTGTTTGACTCTGCATAGGTTTGATCGACTTGATGCTAGTGAATATTGCAGCTTGCATTGTGTTTGGCAAACTTGATTGATTTTCTGTTTGACTATGCATAGGCTTGATGCTAGTGGATAGTGCAACTTGTATTGTGTTTGGCAAACTTGATTTATTTTCTGTTTGAGTCTGCATCGGATTGATGCTAGTTGGTACTGCAGATTGCCTTGTGCTTGGAGAACTTGATTGGTTTTCTGTTTGACTAGGCATAGGTTTGATCGGTTTGATGCTAGTGGATACTGCAACTTGCTTTGTATTTGGCAAACTTGATTGCTTTTCTGTTTGACTCTGCATTGGCTTGATGCTAGTTGGCACTTTAGCTTGCATTGTGTTTGGAGAACTTGATTGGTTTTCTGTTTGACTCTGCATAGGCTTGATGCTAGTTCGCACTGCAGCTTGCATTGTGTTTGGAGAACTTGATTGATTTTCTGTTTGACTAGGCATAGGCTTGATGCTGGTGGATACTGCAACTTGCATTGTGTTTGCCAAACTTGTTTGATTTTCTGTTTGACTCTGCATAGGTTTGATCGGCGTGATGCTAGTGGATACTGCAACTTGCATTGTATTTGGCAAACTTGATTGAATTTCTGTTTGACTAGGGATTGGGTTAATGCTATTTGGTACTGCAGATTGCATTGTGCTTGGCAAACTTGATTGACTTTCTGTTTGACTCTGTATATGCTCGATACTAGTTGGCACTTCAGGTTGCATTGTGTTTGGAGAACTTGATTGGTTTTCTGTTTGACTCTGCATTGGATTGATGCTAGTTCGCACTGCAGCTTCCATTGTGTTTGGAGAACTTGATTGATTTTCTGTTTGACTAGGCATAGACTTGATGCTGGTGGATACTGCAACTTGCATTGTATTTGCCAAACTTGTTTGATTTTCTGTTTGACTCCGCATTGGCTTGATGCTAGTTGGCACTTTAGATTGCGTTGTGTTTGGAGAACTTGATTGATTTTCTGTTTGACTAGGCATATGCTTGATGCTTGTGGATACTGCAACTTGCATTGTATTTGGAAAACTTGATTGATTTTCTGTTTGCCCAGGGATTGGGTTAATGCTATTTGGTACTGCAGATTGCATTGTGCTTGGCAAACTTGATTGACTTTCTGTTTGACTCTGTGTATGCTTGATACTAGTCGGCACTTCAGGTTGCATTGTGTTTGGAGAACTTGATTGATTTTCTGTTTGATTCTGCATCGGCTTGATGCTGGTCGGTACTTCAGCTTGCATTATGTTTGGAGAACTTGATTGTTCTTCTGTTTGACTCTGCATCGGTTTGATACTAGTTGGCATTGCAGCCTGCATTGTGTTTGGAGAACTTGATTGATTTTCTGTTTGACTAGACATAGGCTTTATGCTGGTGGATACTGCAACTTGCATTGTGTTTGCCAAACTTGTTTGATTTTCTGTTTGACTCTGCATAGGTTTGATCGGCGTGATGCTAGTGGATACTGCAACTTGCATTGTATTTGGCAAACTTGATTGAATTTCTGTTTGACTAGGGATTGGGTTAATGCTATTTGGTACTGCAGATTGCATTGTGCTTGGCAAACTTGATTGACTTTCTGTTTGACTCTGTATATGCTCGATACTAGTTGGCACTTCAGGTTGCATTGTGTTTGGAGAACTTGATTGGTTTTCTGTTTGACTCTGCATTGGATTGATGCTAGTTCGCACTGCAGCTTCCATTGTGTTTGGAGAACTTGATTGATTTTCTGTTTGACTAGGCATAGACTTGATGCTGGTGGATACTGCAACTTGCATTGTATTTGCCAAACTTGTTTGATTTTCTGTTTGACTCCGCATTGGCTTGATGCTAGTTGGCACTTTAGATTGCGTTGTGTTTGGAGAACTTGATTGATTTTCTGTTTGACTAGGCATATGCTTGATGCTTGTGGATACTGCAACTTGCATTGTATTTGGAAAACTTGATTGATTTTCTGTTTGCCCAGGGATTGGGTTAATGCTATTTGGTACTGCAGATTGCATTGTGCTTGGCAAACTTGATTGACTTTCTGTTTGACTCTGTGTATGCTTGATACTAGTCGGCACTTCAGGTTGCATTGTGTTTGGAGAACTTGATTGATTTTCTGTTTGATTCTGCATCGGCTTTATGCTGGTCGGTACTTCAGCTTGCATTATGTTTGGAGAACTTGATTGTTCTTCTGTTTGACTCTGCATCGGTTTGATACTAGTTGGCATTGCAGCTTGCATTGTGTTTGGAGAACTTGATTGATTTTCTGTTTGACTAGACATAGGCTTTATGCTGGTGGATACTGCAACTTGCATTGTGTTTGCCAAACTTGTTTGATTTTCTGTTTGACTCTGCATAGGTTTGATCGGCGTGATGCTAGTGGATACTGCAACTTGCATTGTATTTGGCAAACTTGATTGATTTTCTGTTTGACTAGGGATTGGGTTAATGCTATTTGGTACTGCAGATTGCATTGTGCTTGGCAAACTTGATTGACTTTCTGTTTGACTCTGTGTATGCTTGATACTAGTCGGCACTTCAGGCTGCATTGTGTTTGGAGAACTTGATTGATTTTCTGTTTGACTCTGCATTGGCTTTATGCTGGTCAGTACTTCAACTTGCATTGTGTTTGGAGAACTTGATTGTTTTCCTGTTTGACTCCACATCAGCTTGATACTAGTTGACATTGCAGCCGGCATTATGTTTGGAGAACTCGATTGATTTTCTGTTTGGGTCCGTACAGGCTTGATGCTAGTGGATAAGGCATGTTGCATTGTTTTCATTGAACTTGCTTGCTTTTTTGCTTTTCTCTGCATAGGCTCAATTCTAGTTGGTACTGCAGCTTTAATTATGATTGGAGAACTTGATTGGTTTTCTGTTTGGCTCCGCATCGGCTTATTCCTAGTTACTAATGCATCTTTCATTGTGATTGCAGAACCTTTAACGCCTCTTTCACTTTGGGTAGGTTTCACAACTGCTGATATAGGTGTCATAGTAGTGTTAATAGATGTGAACGCTGGGTTTATGGTTTTTACTGACAATGATTTTATTGTTGCCATTAAAGTCTCTTCTGATGAGGTATCTAAAATCTTAATTGCTCCAGTATTTGTTTGAACAGCTACATCACCCAATGATGGGTCCATAGTGGCTTCTACTGCTTTTCCTGAAGGATTAACTAATGTTTGGTTCATATCTTTCTTGCTTCCCATTATAGATGTACTTGCTTGATTCTCCATCTGGGTTGGAATGATAGATTTCATTGGACTAGGTGAATTGCTAAGCTCTTTATCAGTTTTGGTGGTTTTTATCTCTACTGATTTGGATTTTGTATATATATTAACATCATTAGTAGTTGGAGGAATTAAACTTGATGTGGTGAAAACTGATAGTGGCTTTGAAGGTCCCGATGATGACAAATCTTCATTGCTCATTCCAGTAGGCCCATTTGTTTCGACAGTCACTCCATCAGTTGTTGGCTTAATAGGTGATTTTACATCTCTGGCTGTTGGCTGAACTAATGCCTCAGTGATATCTACCCATTTTCCCATTGATAACTTACTTGCTTGATTGTCTATTTTACTCTGTGTAGATTTAGCAGCTGGCATTGCGGCCTTTGTTGCTGTAAGTGGGTCTTGAAAGGTTATGTCACTTTGGACAGCTATTGTAGATGGCATAATACTTTTAATAGCGTTTGGTGTTGAACCAGATGTGGTTGAAGGCAACAATGACTTAGATGTCATTAAAAGTCCAGATGATGAAGGAATTTCATCATTAATCATTCCAGTCGGCATATTTGTTCGAACCACTGCCTTCCGCCATGAAGACCTCAGAATTAATTCTGCATCATTTGTTGTAGGGCTAACTAATATTTTAGTCATTTCTGCTTGGCTTCCCACAGAAGGATTTGCTTTATTCTCCATTTGACTCTGCTTAGGTTTAATAGTTGAAATTATAACTTTCATTGTAATAGGTGAACCATAATGTTCTGTGCCAGTTTGGGTGGGCATCATCTCTACTGATACCGATGTCTCAGGAAGTAACGCAATAGAAGCCTCCCTTTGGCTTGCATCAAATGTTGTGGAGAAACTCTGAGAATCTGATACTGATAGCACAGTATTAGTGAGTATGGGACTGGACATTGAATTAGTGGGAAATAATGCTCCTGATTCAGTTTCTAAATGTCTTAATGGTGGGCTGTATTCAGCAACTGTTACAAGAGCTGCTCGATGCTGTGTAGGATTCATTTTTGATTCTGCCCATTTTTCTGTGATGGAAGAAGCTTCATTGACCGGTAATTCACGCTGTGTAGGCTTTGTAATTTGTTTGATTTCTTTAGCTGTCAAGGATGAAACCTGACTTGCACCACTTTCGGTTGGCCTTGCCATTATCATTGTGGAGGCTGGGCTAGGCATAACTGTTGAAGCAGTACTTGACGATTGTTCAGGCATAGGCGATGCAGAACTACTTTGTGGGGCAGATGAGAATGACTTAAAATTGTTCAGTTCAAATGAAGACATTGACATAGTAGAAACTGATAATGGTGACTTTGACTTAGTCATGAAGTCACTACTACCTTTGTTGTTAGTAGCTGTAGCAGGCTCATCTCTTTGAAATGCAGTTTGAACCTCTGTTGAGCTAATAATTGATTCCGGTGATTTTGACATAGCCGGGACACTTGATTGGATGATAATTTGAGTGTGTCTAGCTTCGGTCATTGTTTCTGTTGATTTATCCAACAATGTTGAACCTTGATTGTTGGTATTTTCTTGGTTCAATTTTACCATAGTCGATTGGGAAGGTGTACTAGCAGTGGTTGATGCTGTGAAGATGACACTTTGTGACATTGCATCAATAGGTAATAGAGATTTACTCTGTGAAGCTAATGGAGAGGGTGTCATAGTTTCTATATTTATGACTTTGGGAGTTAAGGGTGATGCAGAGGTAAATGTGAATGACTTTGCTGATGTGGCTGAAAGTCCTGGTGATAAGGTGCTTTTCTGACCAATCGCTATTGCAGGGACACTAGATCGAAGTACTGCTTGACCAGGTCGAGCCTTAATAATTGATCCTGGATTCTTCACCATATCAGAAGTCTCTGCTTGAATGGGCAATTCACTTGGCTTAGGGGTCACGGTTAGTCCAATCGCTTTTGTCATAATTGGTGAATCCGCAGTCACTGTACCAGATGTGGTTGGTTTTACCATTGTTGATGAAGATGGAGTGTCAGGCTTAGCTGTAATGGGGAAAACACTTTGTGATCCTTCACTCATGGCTGATGTGGAAGTGCTCAATGGAACTGACAATGATGGTGTAGCATTTAGGGTTAAGAAAGGTGAGACTGTCGCTGATGATGTAGAAATTGAGGATGATTCCGACACCACCAGTAAATCTCTTATTGATGGGCCACCCTCAGTGTTAATGACCATACCAGGCAAAACTGTTTGAATTGAGACGTTATCCTGCATTGGTTTAATAGTTGATTCTGTCATTTTGACTGTAGTGGAAGCACTTGCTTGAATAGATAGCTTTGGTGCTATTGCCTGTGGTGTAATTGGTAATCGGTCCATATCGGTTTGACTACTTTCTGATGACATTTCTATCGTTGATGTAAATGTGTCATGAATTGATGCTTCAGGTAGATCACTTTGCAATTCTTCATTCTGTTCAAGTGCAGATGTACTCCATGGAGCTTTTGAAGCTGGCCTAAAGGTGATGGGTATGAGAGTAGATATTAATGAAGATAGTTTTGAAGCATTCATTGGCATTTCTTTTGGTTCTGTGGAAGATATGCCTGACTGTGTAGATAATTGATCTTCCATGGGCTTCATGTCTGGTCCTCTTTCTTTAAAGTCAGGGTACAAAATCAGTGATGGCGAAGCAAGACCTTGTGATGGTCCGCTCATCGGTGAAGTAAATTTATTCACCGTTGCTGTTGAAGATGGCACATCGTTGATTACTGTGAATGCAGGCACAGTTCTGGTTGAAAGTGACGATGCTTTTCTCAATGGTGTACCTTCATCACTGATGAACATAGCAGATGCAACTGTTTGAGCGGCTTTTCTGTCATTCATTGATTTGACGGTTGATGCTGCTGCTATCAGTGATTCATTAGTCATGGCACTTGCTTGGATGCCTACTTGACCCTGTGTGGATTTTGCAGTTGATTCTGTTTGCGTCATTACTGGGTTTGCTATCACAGGGGTAGTATTTTCGGCTTTAGCTGTAGAACGAAAGCTTGTTTGAGGGGAAATTTTATTAGTAGCTAATTCTTCCTGTTTTATTGTAGTAATATCACTTATTGGATTTGGCAAATTTCTCTGCGATGATATCATAGTTCGCCAAGGTGCTTCTGTAGTGATGGGTGTGCTTTGTGTATTCATTCCTGCTTCAGTTGCTGTCAGTGTATCTGTGTCAGTATTTGCTGATTGTACATTCATCGGTAACACAGAACTAATCGGGGTATTTGATAATGGAGCCGCTGCAATGTTGATGGCTGCTGGAGGAGGTATCAATGTAGCAGAGACTGAGGGTGCTCTCAATGTAGTTATTAGATGATCTATTAATGAGTTGTGTTCATTAGAAATGGTTGTGACCCTTTGAGCACCTGCTGGGACATCCCTCGATTTAGTAGTTGGTGCTGTTAACAATGTATTAGCTGTGGCACCTGCTTGAGTAACTATTTGACCCTGCATGGGCATCACAGAGGATTCTGTCTGCTTCAATGTAGGATTTGTAATTAATATGGAGATCTCTGTTATCTTTACTGTAGCCCGAGTGCCTGTTTCAAAGACAACTTGACCCTGTGTGGTCTTTTTGGCTGATTCAATTTGTTCTACTGTAGGTTGGACTACCTTTGCAATAGATTCTACTTGTTTCTCCATACTGGTAGTTGCACCAATTTGACTTGATTGTTCATCATCATCATCTGTGGCTGGAATATTTGATTCTGACTGGCTAATTATAGGCCCAATGCTTACTAATCTTGTGTTTATGTCTTTTATTGGAGAGGAAGCAATTGGCTTAGGAGTTATTATTGCACTTGCTGTAGGTTTGATGGTTGATTGCTTTTGTAGCACCATAGGGTTCATTGTTGCCATTGTAGCTTCTGCCTGTTTTCGCTTAGTTTCAATACTTGCTTGACCTGTCGTCTGACCCTGCATTGGTGTCATGGTTAGTTCTGCCTGTACCACTACAGGATTGACTTCCCTTCGGCTAATTCCTTCCACTTCCACTTCCAGAGTTGCTAGGGAACTAGTCTGATTTAAACTCTGCCCCTGCAAGGACCTTACACTTACAGTTGACTTGGCTGCTTTTATTGCGATGGTTGAACCTTCGTCTGTTTCTTCGTGTGTTGACTGTTTTTCTTCCATAGTAGTGATTGTTTTGTGTGTTGTGACACTTACAACTTGTGGTGCTGTGTCAGTCGGTGGTACAAGTGTCACACTCTGGGACTTGCTTTGGCTATCCGGTTTAATGGCTGAATAGGCTGAAGTTGACAGCATAGCTGTGCCAGGTGCTCCTTGGACCGACAGAAGAGATTCACCTGTGCGTTGTCTGAATAATGAACGAGCGGTACTTAGCACAGATGCTGTGTGAAGTGTAATTGATGCAGACACAAGATTTTCCACCGCTTTGTTCAAAGCTGGTCCAGATGTACTTGATGAAGACGCACTATTGATGACAGTTGGAACTGGTGCAGACACTGACAGTGATGCTGATGCAGTGTAATCCTGTTTGTTAATCATGGCTGTGTAGGAACGTGACTGAATTGGCAATTGACCCCGCATAGGATTTACAGCTGACTCCACTTGTTTTATGGTAGGATTAACCACTGGCCTGGTTACTACCTGATTTTGTGTTGGTGTTGTTGATGATGTTGCTCCGTCTATTAATGTACTTATAATGGGCGGTTTTTGAGAATATGTAATTGGTTTGTGAGAAGAATTTGTAGGCTTTTGAAAATGAACTACTGATTTCCCTCTAAGGAAACTTCTTTTTGGGTTCGTTTTCTCTTTCTATGAATGTAGAGTTGAGTGGAAGATAAAATAATAGGAATTGACAGAAAATTAGTGAAGACAGGAATAAGAATGAAATAAGGAAGGAAAGAATGAAAATGCCATCTCTTTTCATAGAATTGTCTTAGAGTACTAAGCTAGCCCATCTATTGAGATAGGCTTAAAAGGCTTAATTTTCAGAATAATTCCAGGCTCTGTACTATATGCAGATTTAGGATGATGAGGTAAATGCGTTGCCAACCAGGGGCATAGCTACATTGTCACACTGTACGCACGTGCAAACAATTTCTCTCAGCATCATATTTCCCCCCTAGTAAATCTTTTACAATATACACTTAGTTTTTATCTTGTGCTTACAATTTTGTTATTTCCTGTAAGCACATGCAAACAATTTTGTAGTTACATTTGTTAAATTTCTGGCTACGCCCCTGCCAGCGACCTGCTCATTAACGCCAGTGAATAGCTCAGCCTTCTAGAATTGAATGTCATTCTTCAAGTTTATGCAACTGTATACATGGGGGAGGGGGGGGGGGAGTGCTGAAATCGGTTGCTCCTGATGATCCAGGGAAATTTGACCCCCTTATTCACCACATGCTACTAATTATTCCTTGTGTTGCTTATTTACTTGCACTCAAGCAAAAATGAGAGACAAATAAGTGTTCACACTTCCTGTCTACCATTCGCTATTTCGCTATTTGTTGTCTTGTAATTAGTCCAGCAGCACTGACAAGGCTTTCAGACAACCATATAGAGAAAAATTTTAGAATTTGCAATCTAAAATCCTAAATATACAGTTCAAGTGTTTATTTATGGTAACCAGCTACTTTTTGTGTGAATAATTGAATAAATCATGTTGATTAATACATTTTAAAAGTTGAATTGAGAGCTTTCTGTGGCTGCCATCTTGGTGGTTGCCATGGACTCCTCTGTGTGTGAGGAACCCCTCTAGGTCATGTGATGAGGGAATCCAACCTATGATGTCATTCATACATCACAGACCTCAACACTCTCCTCCCACATGTTGAGTTGTATGAACTAGAAAAACTAAGCAAAGGTATGTTTGGAGAGCTTTTGATGCTGGATTCGTTTGTTTCTGGGTGAGGTATACCATGCGACTAAGTTTAATATTAAACTTGTCTCAACAATTAAAACATATGGACCCCTCCCCTTAACCCTCCCCATCCCCCCACCCTATCCTTCTGGCGGAAATACTTATAAATATGTCATATTGACCAATATGCAATAGGCATCTTTATTCAAAGAAATTGTGCGAGGGAATTGTCCAACCCCACACCTACCCTTCTCTCTGCATCAAACTGTGCGACTCTGACTGAAGATCGATATCTAGGAGCCAACTTTCTGGCTGCTATTTTTCTCTCAACGATTAAAGGCCTGATCACATACACGTTAGTGAATGTAGTTGAACGTAGGGGAGGCTAAAGTTGTTGAACGTACCGACATCGATACTTCTCCGGTACGTTCAACTACGTTCAACAGCGTTAGCCTCCACTATGTTCAAATACGTCCACTAACGTGTATGTGACCGGGCCTTAAACATTTTCAAGTTGGTTCAAAAAGAAAATAGGAAAGCCTCTATCTGATTGTGAAGGAGAATTACTTATATGCACATGGTTATATAACCTACATTTGGAATAATATAGTGCAGGAGGGAAAGGATGTGATATGTTTCTAATATACGCATGCAAGGGTGTTTTCTCTCTCGATTATTTACTTACTTAGTAATATATATCCTGTCATAATATGACAAAGTGAACCTACCTCAGTCGTGACTTGCTCTGTAATAAACAATGGAGTTAATATATTATTTTTTCACCGATCACCATGTTATAAGCATAGCAAATCAGAGATAACTACAAGGTTTGACAGATACTGGAGGGATCAAGGTATTGTATATATATATATTGTGGGTGGGTTTTGTGGGCGTGTTTTTTTCTTTGCGGGTGTGAGAGGGGGGGGGGGGGGATAGACAAACCTCCATATCCAAAACATCCCAATCCCATGGAGGTCTCAGTTACCATGACAACCCCTTGCTGTATCACAGAGCGATTGGCCATGAATAACGCAAAGCCTGCTGTGTAATACGAAAACAGTGGATTTTAAAATCCATTGTACGACGACCCAACCAATCAGTCATTACAAAGAAAAACCCAAAATAGGTAAATGTATAGTGTAAATAAATTATATCCTGCTCTTGATAGTGCTGTACTTGTTTGAAATAGTTGTGGAACTTTTCTAAGTGTTCTATATGAAGAGAAAAGACAGTAATGTGGCCATGACATTTCAACTCATTTGCACAAGGGAATTAATGTTAAAATAATAAACGCTTGAAATAGATTTATTGGTTATGTGAAGCAAAAGTCGCCATAACTCACTCACTCAGACTCATTCAGGCTTACTCAGACTCACACACACTCATACACTGACCGACTCACTCGTTCACACAATCAGACTCACTGACTCACAGCCTGTTCACACACTGACTCACTCACACTCATACTGACTCAGACCCTCATACTCACTCACACTCACACTCACATACTCACTTACCTATTGACACTCGGTCACATACTCACTCACTCACTGACACACTCATACTCACACCCTGATACTCACAATCACATACTCACTCACTCACTCACTGACACTCATATCCACTCACACCCTGATACACACTCACAATCACATACTCACTCACTCACTCACTGACACACTCATACTCACACCCTGATACACACTCACAATCACATACTCACTCACTCACTCACTCACTGACACACTGATACTCAAACCCTGATACACACTCACAATCACATACTCACTCAGTCACTCACTGACACACTCATACTCATACCCTGATACACACTCACAATCACATACTCACTCACTCACTCACTCACTGACACACTCATACTCACTCACACCCTGATACGCACTCACAATCACATACTCATGCTCACTCACTTAGTCACTCACATACTCACTCACACCCTCATACTCATACACTGATAACCACTTACACTCACTCCACCACCTACTCACTCATACCTACTCACATACTCACTCACACACTCACACCCTCATACTCATACACTGATAACCACTTCACTCACTCCACCACCCACTCACTCATACCTACTCACACACTCACTCACACGCTGATACACACTCACAATCACATTCTCACTCATACACTCACTCATACACTCACTCATACTCACTTACTCACTCACATGCTCACACCCTCATATTTCTCACTCACACCCTCATATGCACACACTCACTCAATCACTCACATATTCACTTCCGCTCTCATACTCATTCACTCACTCATCCCCTCACTCACACCTCACTTACTCACACCATCACTCACCCAGACCGTCACTCACACATACCCTCACTCACACATACCCTCGCTCACACACCCTTACTCATACACACCTTCACTCACACACACCCTCACTCATTGACACCCTCACTCACACACACCCTAACTCACATACACCCTCACTCACACACAACCTCACTCACACAAACCCTCGCTCACACACACCCTCACACACCCTCACTCACCCACAACCTCACTCACACACACCCTCACTCACACACCTTCACTCACACACCCTCACCCACACACACCTTCACTTACACACACCTTCACTCACACACCCTCACTCACACATACACTCACTCCCTCGCCCACTCAGTCCCTCACTCACATAGTCCCTCACTCAGTCCCTCACTCAGTCCCTCACTCACTCAGTCCCTCAGTCCCTCGCTCACTCAGTCGGTCCCTCACTAACTCAGTCCCTCACTCCCTCACTAACTCAGTCCCTCACTCCCTCGCTCACTCACTCTCTCACTCATTCAGTCCATCACTACCTCACTCACTCAGTCCCTCACTCCCTCGCTCACTTAGTCCCTCACTCCCTTGAGACCAGGCGGGATGGCTGAATGAGTTGAGCGTCTGTCTCCTGTTTTGGGCGATTGGGGGATCCGAACCCATGGGTTCGTGGGTTTGAAACCTGGGCAAGTGAAACCAGTGACTTTAAAATTGATACTTGTCGCTTCATAGCCTGGCGCTCGGCATTATTAATATTAGGATAGGGCAAGGACTGATTGGCTCAGTATCAGGATAATGTGACTGAGTGGGATATCAGGTCATGGTACTGGTGGCCTGGTCTCCCAGTGGGGCAGAACTATAAAGTCACCATGAGTGCACACTGTCACAAGTTGGTACCCGTCCTGATATGACCTTAGATGTTGCTAGGACGTAAAACAACAACAAACTCCCTCACTCCCTCGCTCACTCCCTCACCCATTCACTCCCTCACTCCCTCGCTCGCTAACTCCCTCACTCCCTCGCTCGCTCCATCACTCCATCGCTCGCTAACTCCCTCACTCCCTCGCTCGCTCCACCACTCTCTCACTCCTTCACTCTCTCACTCACTTGTTGTCGATATGGCATCAGTGGATTGTTTTGTGTTTGGACTGCCGGCGGTATTTGAGGCCGTCGTACCCGCTGAGGTAGCCGTTGTGGTGACTGTTCCTACTCCCGTTGTGGAAGAATCCACCACGGTCGATGAAGTGGCCGTTGAGTTAGTTTGACCACCCGTTGTCAGACCACTCATCATGGTCAAGGTGAGCAGAAAACCTAACCACGAAAATAAGAAAAATTGCTTCGGTTTATTTTTTATATTTTTTAAGAATTAAAAAAAAAAAAAAAAATTAGTTTTTTTTTTTTAGCTCTAGTCTTTAAAGTGTTCGTACGGGTCGTTGAAAACCTGGAAAGTCCTGGAATTTGATAATTCAAGATTCCAGGCCTGGAAAGTCCTGGAATTTGTCTAAAGATCCTTGAAAGTCCTTGAAAATGGAAAATCATGACCATATTCTTTTCTAAAGCCTATTTTCGCCGATGTGCCCAAACTTCAATCAGTGATGTTTGGTATTAAAAGTGATTTTTGTGGGTTTGTTATCCTGCCTCTTGATTTTTATATTAAAACCGTACATATAGTCATTGTTATTTCTCATGCATATTCACAATTCACATCTAACCCGGTGAATCAACTCTGAATACAGCTGTGTTTCGGGGCACTTTAATTTAATAAACGTCTTAGAAACGTCTTAGAACTTTTCACTGAAAGGTCCTGGAAATCCTGGAATTTGATATGTCAAAATGGAAATGAACCCCGCTTTTTTTTTGTATGCAATAGATTTTTGTTGTTTTAAAAAGATTGCACGATGAGCATTGGGAGGACGTCCTTCATTTTGTTTTGTTTAAAGCTGCATAGTTCGATGGTTTTGAGTTTCTGTTGTTTTTCTGGGATAAATATATTAAATTGTTTGTCATAATCTACCTTACTTTAGTTTAAAGTAACTTTGATATACAATGGCTAAATTTTGAGATATTTTTTTTTTTTTTTGGTCCATTAGTTGTTTAAGCAGGGGAAATTTCAGTCATAGACGACTGGTCTTCCTCATTCCACTGCTGGCCGATAGAAAGCCCGCCCCTACACCTTTACCGACCCAAGGGATTTTTAACCTCCCACACCACATAGACATGGTATGAGAGCAACCGGCCTTTGATGACGCTATAAGTTATACACAGCGGTGGAAATCCAAATTGGCAGAGCTGGGGGCATGGGGAATATTTGAAGTGTAAAGATGTCAAATTAGTTTCGGCAAGCACACTAAAACTCTGACACCATAGGCTTCCACAGTAACATGTTCTATTAGATTGACTCAGTATTCCCTTCTACGTGGCAACAAATAATTAATAAGTGCAGCATTATCTGAGTTAGATATGTAGACTCAAATATATATAGTTGTTTTGGTTTTGAAAAGTTGATGCTTCATCGGACTATGCAGCTATAAATACCGTATGCATAAGAGAGCACATTTTTGTAAATTATTAAATAACGAATCCAGACCTACCGGGTTCGATCTCAAATAGCCAATTCTAAGTGCAATTAATTTGTTCAAGACACAGAAAATGCATTGTATAATCATGTGATCAGATCTTTAAACTGATTGTTTGTTGTTGTTTTACGTCCTAGCAACATCTATGGTCATATCAGGACGGGTATCGACTTGTGACAGTGCACACTTATGGCAACTTTATAGTGCTGCCCCACTGGGAGACCAGGCTGCCAGCACCATGACCTGATATCCCACTCAGTCACATTATCCTGACACTGAGCCAACTAGTCCTTGCCTTATCCTTATAATGTTGAGTGCCAGGCTAGGAAGCGACAAGTATAAATCTTTAAGTCATTGGTTTGACTCGACCAGGGTTCGAACACACAAACTCATGTGTTCGGGTGATCCCCCGATCTCCCAAAACAGGAGACAGACGCTCAACTCATTCGGCCATTCCGTCTGGTTCTCTTTAAACTGAAGACCAGACCTGCAAATTCATGACGCGATAAGGAAAACTAATGAAGAAATATTCACACAAGAAATCATTCGCGCACTCACATACAGACACGCATAACACCGGACACAGTGGCCGAATCGATAGAGCGCAAGCTTCCCATGTGGAAGGTCAGGAGTTCAATTCCCAGTCAAGTCAAACCAATGGCTTACAAAATTGATACTTGTCACTCTACCTAGCCTGGTGCTCGGCATTACTAGGATAGGGCAACGACTGGTTAGCTCATTATTAGGATAATATGACCGAGTGGGAAATCTGGTTATGGTTCCAGAAGTCTGGTCTCCTAATGTGGCAGCACTATAAAGTCATCACCATGAGTGCGCACTGTCACAAGTCGGTACCTGTCCTTATATGACCTTCGATGATGCCAGGATGTAAAACTCAGATTATAAGCAAACATACGGGTAAACATACCCAAATGTGGAAACTTACTCAAGGCACATGTGGTCTGCAGTGCATTCATAGTTGAGAACTATATGAGGTGGCTTCAGTTTTGTCGTTGTCTTAAATCCAGGTCAAGTGTCTGTCTGGAGAAGAAGAAGAAGAAGAAGAAACAAAGTACACACATTAATATGACTGTCATAATGATATAAAGGGGTAAATATTCAACAGCATTGTCCTAGGTTTTGTGTATTGGGGTAGTATGTCCGCAGCAAATAATCCACTTGTACAATAAATGATAATAAGTAAATATATAAGAAGCAATAATACACTCCACTAATTTATATACACATAATTGAAATTATATTACACATATGTATTATATATATTATATATATTGTATATATTATATATATATTATATATATTAAATATATATTATATATGTGCTCTATAATCTATTATGGGAATATAAACAAGGACACTATCTATCTTCAGTTCCCTATGTAATAGTATATTCACTGTATCCTATCTAACTGACTCTGTGTAGTACAGTATTGGCCACACTGGCGCCACCTGTGAGGGGCTCTAAACACTGTAGCCAGCTGGGTCTGGCCGTTATCACCTATAGACCTGTCGGGACGGTCACATTTGATCTTGACCGCCAACTGTTTATATATATATATATATATATATATATATATATATATATATCTATATATATATATTATATGTATATATATATAATATATATTATTATATATATTATTTATAGTATTTATATATACCATATATTATAGACACACAATAACATTGTGTTTAATTATGTCGGTTATTTGACATTTACACACATTTTGAATGTTTGTTTATTGTGTCTGTGTTTAGTTTTTTCTTTTTTTTTTTAGCAGAACGAAGGTTGTGGTTCCATACAACTGTAAAGTCCATGGCTGGAATCTGTGTTTGTGTAGGCAGGCTATAATGAAATCAATACAGGCAAGAAGAGAAAGGGAGAGTATAAAGAATGAAAGTAGAGAGAGAGACAATGCCCTCAGGTTTATTATTATCTAGTGGTACATGGATCTGGTATGGCATACCACCTCACCTGACCGTGTTCTCCAATAAGAATCAAGCATTTATAATTCCACCAATGAACATCAAGCATTCCTGTGTCACCATGGATACAGTGATCTGCCCACCACCACCATGCTGTGTGGCTCCCCTGGCCACCATCTCCCTGAGCCGAGTGTGTGGTGATCCGTGACTAACAGAGGGGGGAGGGGGTAGTGAGTAGAGCTCCTAGTGCCCCTTACACACTATCTCATAGTGCCTTTTTCACACTATCTGACTAATACACAATGACTATTGACCATGAGTAAAGTATCACCAGCAACTACATAAATACAATTATGCACCTGGCCCTATATACCATTTACCATGATAGACCATTTGCATTCCCCCACCAATGCGTTTTATCGGAATATTTTACACAACGTTACATTATGGCTGACGGTAAATATCCAACTGAGGTCTTAATGACAACGAACTCAGTTATGTCCGAGAAATCGATGGGAAATTAACTTTAATTATGACATGCGGTTCGGTAGTATTTATGCTGTTTGCACATTACACAACCAAGTACAATCTAATGTAACAACATATATAAATACAATTGAATAAACCCCATGTGATGGTCAGCAATCATTGAGCGCGCTACTGAATTGCAAATAGAGTGTGCAATGGACTGTATGTTTGTTTGTTTGTTTGTTGTTGTTTTACATCCTAGCAACATCTAAGGTCATATCAGGATGGGCACCGACTTGTGACAGTGCGCACTCATGGTGACCTTATAGTGCTGCCCCACTGGATGACTAGGCCACCAGCACCATGACCTGATATCCCACTCAGTCACATTATCCTGACACTGAGCCAACCAGTCCTTGCCCTATCCTAATAATGCCAAGCACCAGGCTAGGAAGCAACAAGTATCAATTTTTAAGTCATTGGTTTGACTCGACCGGGGTTCGAACCCACGACCCCACGATCTACCAACACGGGAGACGGACGCTCTAACTCATTCGGCCATCCCGTCTGGTTTATGGACTGTATGATATGAATCACATTTCCTGTGGGATTTCCAGCACACGTCACGCACAGAGCTAACCCACATGGTTGATTGATATCACTTTAGACAAACCGGACGGGGTAACCGAATCGGTAGAGCGCAGGCCTCCCGGGCGGAAGGTCGGGAGTTCAAATCCTGGTCGAGTCAAACCTATGGCTTACAAAATTGATACTTGTCGCTTCCTAGCCAGGCGCTTGGCATTATTAGGATAGTGAAAGGACTGGGTGGCTCGGTGTCAGGATATTGTGACTGAGTGGGATATTGGGTTATAGTGCTGGCAGCTTGGTCTCCCAATGGGGCAGCACTATAAAGTAGCCATGAGTGCGCACTGGCACAAGTCGGTACCCGTCCTGATATGACCTTAGATGTGGCCAGGATGTAAAACTCTGGGGTCAGGCAATTGAAACTGGGGTTTCGGGTCAACCTTGGAAGTGAGAACTTTTTGTGTTTAACCAACATGGGTCATTCAATGATGATTACTGTGACGTCACGGCCCCTAGTGGCTGAGCAACGTATTAACTGGATCCAACGACATCGTTATTTGGTGTCGGATCACGGAGAAGACTAAACTTTTAAACGATTAATCTAAATTTCTTTTCACGCAGTGGCCGAATCGGTAAAGTGCAGGTTTCTCGTGCGGAAGGGCGGGAGTTTGATTCCCGGTCGAGTCAAACCAAAGACTGACCAAATTTATACTTGTCGCTGCCTAGCCTGGCACTTTGCACTACTACGATAGGGCAAGGACTGGTTAGCTCAGTATCAGGATAATAGTAATGTGACTGAGTGGGGAATCGGGTCATGGTGCTGGCAGCCTGGTCTCCCAGTCAGTGGGGCATCACCGTAAAATCGCCATGAGTGCACACTGTCACAAGTCGGTATCCATCGTGATATGACCTTATATGTTGCCACGATGTAAAACAACAACAAACAAACAAATTCACTTGTAGTCAGTGCTACGACACTGTTTCCCTTAAACATTACAATATGTATCACTCTTATGCACCGGATGGGGAACGAGCAACATTCTATAAATTTCAAATCTAATAACACTGAGCACTACAACAGTTTCTTCACGATAGATGAATTAAAACACGACACAACACTGCAATAGGTCCAGGCAAAATACACTACCAATTTTTAAAACACCTCACACCAGCAGCAGTTGAACTGCTTCTGCACCTTTTTAATATCTGGCGCACGAGAGACATCCCAACCTCCTGGCAAGAGGCCATCATTATTCCCATCCCCAAACCGGGGAAAGGCCATAGTAAGGCCGGGAACTACCGCCCTATAGTGCTTACAAGTTGCATTTGTAAAACTTTCGACCGAATGAATAACGATTGCCTCGTCTGGATCCTGGATTCAGAGTACCATCTGACCGACTTCCAGTGTGGTTTCAGGCAGGGGAGGAGTACCCTCGACCACTTGGTCCAATTGGAATCATTTGTTCGAAATGCCTTCATAAACAAAGAACATGTTGTGTCCATATTTTCTACCTTGAAAAGGTGTACGACACGACATGGAAGTACGGCATCCTGAAGGATTTGTTTAATATGGGGTTTAGAGGGCGCTTGCCCATTTTCATTTCTAAATTTCTATCAAACCAAAACTTTAGAGTTCGGATCAATGCTACCCTCTCTGATCCTTTTGATCAATAGATGGGAATACCTCAGGGTAGCATTCTATCTGTTGTGTTAGCCTTTTTGGCATTAAAATTAACAATATATTAAATCCATAAAGAGTACTGTATCCTGCAGCCTCTATGTAGATGACGTTTTAATGTTATAAAGGCAAAAATATGAACACTATAGAACGGCAGCTCCAATTAAACATAAATAGCTTTTTCTCATGGGCAATGGAAAATGGTTTTAGATTCTCCAAATCAAAAACCGTTTGCATGCACTTTAGTCTTTTATGGACTTTGCACCATGAACCTAATTTAACATTTAGAAATGATCCCATGAAAGTTGTCAAAGAGACCAAGTTTTTAGGAGTCATCTTTGACAACAAATTATTTTTTATCCCTCATATTAAGTATTTAAAGTCCAGATGCCTTAAGGCACTGGACACTTTAAAAGTTCTAGCCCACACACAGTGGGGAGCAGACAGCACTGTCCTGCTCCAATTATATAGAACATTAATACGTTCAAAATTGGGCTATGGCTGTATTGTTTATGGTTCAGCTAGAAAATCATAGATATCACAGTTAGAAGCTATACACCATCAAGGCCTTTGGCTGGCCCTGGGGCCTTTTAGAACCTCGCCCATCCAGAGCCTCTATGTCAAAGGCCGAGAGCCCTCCCTTATGAGTAGAAGGCTCAAATTCTCTATGCCATATGTGATAAAATTAAAAGGAAATATTTTAAATCCTGCATATAAGTACATTTTTATGCCATCATATGAACACCACTATCAATCAAGGCCAACATACATAAAGCCGTTAGTTGTCAGAATAAAGCCTCATTTAGAGGCCCTGGGGGCAAATCTGCATAACATAGCACCCTCACAATATTCAGATGTTCCTCCCTGTCAGCTGAGGAAACCAAACATCCTCCTCCAGCTGGCCATTTCGAAGAATGAAAGCTTTATCGATGTGCGAAGTACTTTTAGTTCCCACCTAGCCGTTTACACTGATGGGTCAAAGACAGACAACAGGGTCTCTGCATCAGCAATCATCCATGGACGTGAATTAGGTACACATATTCCAGATCAGAGTTCCATCTTTACTGCTGAGGCACGAGCAATCCTACTCATGTTAGAGTGCATCGAAACCTCAGCCAGTCATAAATTCATCATTTTCACTGAAACTTTTTCTTGCCTTCAGGCTTTAAACAATAGAAAATTGGACCACCCAATATTACTTAAAGTACTCATTAAACTAAACTCTCTTTCAATAGCAAAATTTGACATTCACCTATGTTGGGTGCCCAGTCATGTGGGTATCCCTGGAAATAAGAGAGCAGATCAAGCGGCCACTCGAGCTCTGACTGCTCCTTTGGAACATTGTCATATTCCCCCACTCTGATCTGAAACATACCATTCAAAAATAAATCTGGAACATATGGCAGATCGAATGGGATGAACACCCAAACAACAAACTGTATAGAATTACCCCCTCCGTGACCGGACTGCCGCAGAGTCGCCTGGAATGGCGACATGACCAGGTTGTTTTAACAAGGTGCCATATTGGCCACTCGTGGCTAACACACATTTTTCTGCTTAAGGGGGACCCTCCCCCTGAATGTATTGGATGTCAGTCCCCACTGACATTAAAACACACTTTATTAAACTGCGTGGATTTCATGGCCCTGCGCCAACAATTTTACACTGCAAACAGCATGCATCACCTTTTTACTCAAGTAAAACAAGAAAACATTTTAGCCTTTTTGAGAGCAGCTGGTTTGCACCACCTCATATAGCTTTTTAAACAAATTTCATCAGTGAATAATACTATCATCTAGAATTTTAGTCAGCTTGACCAGAAACTATATGATTGTGAGTTAAAAGAATTCCTGAGTGTCTACTGGCACAAAATTGATTGTATGCTTTTACATGTAAAGCGATGGTTTGAACAAAAACAAACATTTCTCGCCGTGAATATGGCCTATGCTGCCAACACGGTGTAAAGCAACCACCAATCAACTACCAATCATTCAATCAGTGCTACCATTGGTGAGTTTTTAATATAGTACATAAAGAACTTCGGCGGCAATTGGAGACCTAAACATGCACTCGGTAAGGTTTTTAACTTCAAGGTACAAGGACCAGACAATTGAAGTGTGCATGGATGTTCCAATTCCGTATACTTCATCACATTGTACACCTTTGCCATTGTTATTCTGCAACAAAGAAGAATGTCCTTGCTCATGCATTACAAATTTTGACAACCGGGATGCTTGGGCCACGCAAACTAGCAACATGTGGGGTACCGGGTAGCAACACGTGGGGCACTGGGTAGCAACACGCGGGGCACTGGGTGTAACACAAGGGACACCAGGTATCAACATGTGGGGTACCTGGTAGCAACACGTGGTGCGCCGGGTAGCAAAGTGTGGGCACCGGGTAGCAACACGCGGGGCACCGGGTAGCAACATTCAGGCACCGGGTAGCAACATGTGGTGCACCGGGTAACAACACATGGGGCACACGGTGCGCCGGGTAGCAAAACGGAGACACCAGGTAGCAACACGCGGGGCACTGGGTAGGAACACACGGTGTGCCAGGTAGCAACATGCGAGGCACCAGGTAGCAACATGTGGGGAACCGGGTAGCAACACGTGGGGCATCGGGTAGCAATATGCGGAACACCGGGTAGCAACATGTGGGGTACCGGTGTGGCGGTTTCAGCCGTGTCCCGTACTAAGCCGTGTACCTATACTCAAACTCAAGGCATTGTCAATGGTCGTGAGTAATTTTCATACAGAAAATACAGAACAAGTGAAATATCTCTAAAAGCACACCACGTATTAACAAATTGCTTGGTACACATATAGAAAACATCTTCACCAAAAAGATTATATTAAATTTATAAGGTTAGGGTTCTTGATTTCTATTAATTTTGATTAAAACTAATGTTTTGCACTGCGCGTACTGTCAAACTCAAGGCATTGTCAATGGTGGTGAGCAATCTTCATACAGAAAATCCAGGAAAAGTGAAATATCTCTAAAACCACACCACCTAGAAACAAATCGCTTGGTATACATATAGAAAACATCTTTACCAAAAACATTATATTAAATGTATAAGGTTAGTGACTTAAGACCATTGACAATGCCTTGAGTTTGAGTATAGGTACACGGCTGAGTACGGGACACGGCTGAAACCGCCACACCGGGTAGCAACATGTGGTTTTGTAATAAACCAGTGGAAGCGTACTGTCACTAAATCTTGGTGTTCGTCCGTGTGTGCATCGCCGAGTGAAAGACCGTGGAACGGTGAACATCGTGGACTACCACAATATAATAAGATAATACAATAGTGTACTGTGGGAAGTGGAAAAGTGTGATAGACTTTAATTATGAACTATAGCTCACAATTATGTTGGGACTGTGGTCGAAATGCTGGAAGGTGTGTATATTGGGTTGGAGGTGGGGGGGGGGGAGTGGGGGGAGTGGGGGGGGGGGGAGATGAGGCGGGCGGTACGATTAAATTACTCACAGACAGGTAAGTGGGGGGAGTGGGGGGGGGGGAGATGAGGCGGGCGGTACGATTAAATTACTCACAGACAGGTAAGGAAAGCTTCATAATCATATGTGGCGTGTCACAATGCTTCAGGTTTATTATATTCTCCATGGTTGATATTTCAGTTGATGTTTTCCTGTCTTCCCTCCCACAAATATCCAACAGTTGTACATCCCATAGTTATTAAAGTTGCATAATCCAATGACTAGCTTTAACCTGTGCTGTGCACAGCATAAAGCTCGGATCCGCATCAATCGCTGGACCAATATTGTGTTGAACTGTCATTATATATATATATATATAAATATATATATATATATTCACAGTCTTTGACGATATTCAGAGACTGTATATATATCTATGTTCTCTGCTATATTCGGGACTTGTGCACAGTCCCGTTTCAAAACAGTGCTGCCATCTGGTGGAATCCATCTGTACCAATAGGCCCTAAACCATATTGGTGGCGCTATCTAATGGCGGAATTAACAACAGTCACAGTTATGTGACTCAAAATGGATGCCACTCTGGATGAAGTGACCAAAGTTAGTCAAAACCATCAAAATTAAGAACATCTGTACGGTATGCACAAATAAACTGCTATGAACAACCCATACAATGCAGAGCATCAGTGGAGTATGATGACGCACGTTGGCAGCACCGATTAACAGAGGAGTAGTGATCAGAACGACCCTAAAACTTAACCACCATTTGGTATTATATATAGATGTTTAATAATGTTAATAATCTAAATTAGCAAAATTCAGTGTGGACATTATGTTTGTCTTTGTTTTATGTCCTGGTAACATCTAAGGTAATATCAGGACGGGTACCAACTTGTGACAGTGCACACTCATGGTGACTTGATAGTGCTGGCCCATTGGGAGACCAGGCTGCCAGCACCCGACATTCTACACAGTCACATTATCTTGATACTGTGCTAACCAATTCTTGTCCTAGCTACTGATGCCAAGCGTCAGGATAGGTAGCGACAAGCAAAAATTTGATAAGTCAGTGTGAAATACCAACAAAGCTTAGGACTCTGATTGATATTTTGTTTTATTTTGTTTCCAAGAACTGAGCACTACTTCACATGTACAATACACGACAATACAATACAATACAGACAACTCACTTCCCCTCTGTTCAACCAATACTAATACAAAGTCTATTTCACCCGTGTGGTCCTGATCCTTTTTCACTGCTCTGGACTCACGCTCCAACTGTACTCTCCACCCCCTTCAGTCCAGCATATATATTTATTTGTTGTTGTCATTAGTCTAGCAGTGCATTTAGCTCTCTTTTGATTAATGTTTTATATGTTTCTATTGTCCATGTACTTCTTTCTTCTACTCCCAGTGTATTCCATTCCCTTGCCTTCATGTACTCGGTACTCCTCTCATATGATCTGTTTTTGGCTCTGTTTCTTGTCAGTCTGGGGCCATCACTACCTCTTGTTGCCTTTTTTGTTACCTGCACCCTCCCAGGCTTCCTTGTCTCCCTGAATGCTGCTATTTTGAGATGTGCTTTTCTCCTGTCATTTAGTGTGTTGACTCTTGCTTTCCTATGGAGATCATCAGTTGAGTGTCTATATTCCACCTTCAGACATATCTTAAGTGCTCTATATTGTAATCTTTGTAGTTTATCCAACATATTTTTGTTACCCCCCATATATATTACATCACCATAGTCGAAGTATGGTAGTATCATACCTGTATAGATTTTAATAGCCATATTTGTAGTTAGGTATTTTCTGGTATTCGCTAATATCCAGATTTTGTGGTTTGCCTTCATGATAACTTCTTTTATGTTATCATTGTAGTTTAGTTTCCTATCAAGATTCATCCCTAGATATCTGTAGTTGATCTGATAATCAAGAACTTTTCCTCCCAAAATTATTGGCTCCTCATTGGCATAGTTGATTTTCCCACTGTCAAACACTAAGACCTTCGACTTCTTGTGGTTTATGGAAATCTTGTTGGAGTTACACCAGTTATCTAAAGCTACTAGTTTCTCATTTAGCTTATCTCTGTTCTCTTTTCTGCTATTGCTTGTTGTGTATATCATGGTGTCATCAGCATATAGTTGGAATCTGATTCCCTCTAAGGATTTCTCCAGATCATTGATGTACATGATGAAGAGGAGTGGGCCTAATACTGAACCTTGAGGGACTCCACAGGTTACCTGTATACTTTCTGATGTTTTGCCATTTACTTTTGTTCTCTTACTTCTCTCACTGATGCAATTCCTTATCCAGTCTAGTGTTCTTCCTCTTATTCCTACTCTTTCTAGCTTTTTTATCAGTATGTCATGATTCACTGTATCGAATGCCTTGCTAAAATCTATGAATGTGGCAGTTGTCTGTTCACCTTCATTCATACCTCTCAGTATGTCATTTGTTAGATTGGATATAGTTTTTGTTGGGGAGAATCCCTTTCTGAACCCTCCCTGTTTGTCATTTAGTATTTTCTCACTATCTAGATGTTTCATGATGTGCTTGTACATTAATTTCTCTATCAGCTTGCCAGGCAGAGGTAGGCTGATAGAGAAATTAATGTACAAGCACATCATGAAACATCTAGATAGTGAGATAGTATCTTAATCTACCTTTTATTTTCCTTTCCAATATACTAGAATTATCCCTCCTGCTCCATAACTTTTAACATTACACCCATATTTGATAACTGTTGACTCTAAGCCTAAAATCCGCATAATTTTACAATTGCTTTGACTCAGCTGGGATAGCCGAATGAGTTGATCATCCGTCTCCTGTTTTGGGAGATCAGGAGATCGGAACCCATGGGTTTGTAGGTTCGAACCCTGGTCGAGGCAAACCAATAACCTAAAAATTTATACTTGTCACTTCCTAGCCAGGCGCCCGGCATTATTAGAATAGGGCAAGGATTGGTTGGCTCAGTGTCAGGATAATGTGACTGAGTGGGATATCAGGTCATGGTGCCTGAGGCCTGGTCTCCCAGTGGGGCAGCACTATAAAGTCACTATGAATGCGCTCTGTCACAAGTCAATGCCCATCCTGATATGACCCTACATGTTGCCAGGACGTAAAACGACAACAAACAAACGAACTTCCGGCCTTCCGCGGGGGAAGCCTGCGCTCTACCGATTCGGCTACCGGGTCCGATGGTGGACATTATGAGTGATATGAGTATTGTTATCGTGAGTTGCAATTCAGATGCGCCTTTCCCGGCCCCACCTCCGACTTCGTCCACCTGCCTCCACCTCCACCTGCTTACATAGGTGTGGATATTGGACAACAGGTAGAATCTCCCTGGAACTCGCCACACCGCAGTTTATGGGATGGATGGGAGGCAGGCATCTTGGACAGTAGCTTCCAAGGACAAACGCTCCAGGCGCCGCCATTGCCTGCGGTAGACATGTGATATGTCACGTGCGGGCGTGCACACCATATATATATATATATCCACTCAATGTGTTATTTATATATTCATGTGTATTTATATACATGTATATGTATAAATAAGTACACATGTTTGTGTACTGTACATGGAAATTGTGAAGAAAATAATGTCTGCGTTATATTTATCTACAGTCTACTCTGTCAATAACGGCCTGTGTCAATAACGAATCTGTCAATAACGGCAAAAAGTGCTGGTCCTGTAACGGCACCCCTGTAACTTAATAGCATTGCCTCTGTGTCTAACGGACAACTGTCTTATGCAGACAACGAGCTGTTTTCACCTATTTGATCAATATTCTCTGTCAATAACAACATGCCATATAGTTATAATATAGTAGAAATGACTAATTGTTCAAATGACCAATTGTAGAAATGACAAATTGTAGAAGTGGTGAATAATAGAAATGACTAATTGTACTAGTTACAAATTATACAAATGACTTTGTAAGGACCGTCCTAGTCAGTCAAGTATAAAAGAAAAACATTAGTTTCAACCAATTCCGTCAGTCAGTCTCTGCCTATAACGGATATCTCTCTATAATAGCATCTTGCTCCAGTCCCATGGGTGTCCGTTATAGACAGAGTAGACTATATATGACCCTTTATATACTGGCTATATTAAACTGTTGATATATATATATATATAATTTATATATGCAAACCACACATATCAACTTGATATATATATATATATATAATTTATATATATATATATCAAGTTGATATGTGTGGTTTGCATATTATTATGATGGAACCGTTTGACTAGTTTGCTTGTCTCAGTTAGGGTTCGAACCCGCGACCATCAGAAGCGGTGCGCGGGCGTTAACTCGGCAGTTATAAGAGCCTGGCATGTAGCCGGTCTGCTCCAAGGTAGGGGCTTGGCACGCTTTCTCCAGCGTCCAACGGTTATCCCCTCCAGAGGGCGCATTTGATTCCGAACTCTAGCTTTAATTGTTTCTTTTGTTAATAAACAAGGTAGGTCTTTTGGGCTAGCCAGAGTGACTACTCAATCCAGTTACATATGTCTCCTGTTGTGCAATGACTAATAATATATATATATATATATATATCCTACATATATATACCCTATATATCATATATACCCTATGCATAACATATTTACCTTATATATCCATATATCCTATCTATATCTCATATATTGGCGGTTACCTACATGTCTGAATGTATAATATACAAGAATTCTCGAGCGTGAATGACACAGTGTAGCGTCCTGATTCAGGCTTGTGTTGGTGGCGGCCCCACCGGTCACTGAGGGGAGGGGGTCATACATCAAGTAAGGCACCTAATCAGTAATAAAAGGAATAAATAACATATAATTCCCTTCCGTGCCTTTATACTTGCATAATGCTTATACATCAAATATACCCTACATCAATACAGCTTATATGTCATATATATTGGCCGTTATATTAAATCTAAGTATATATGCATCCTCATACAGGATATAGATAGACTGAAAATGTAGGATATATATGTCCTACACATATCCTACATATATCTTTAATATATCCTATGTATACACTCTATATATAGGTGGTTGCATGAAATATATGTATATTTCACATATAATATGTGGTTTCAAACCCAAGTCTTTGTAAGGTCAAATAACCACACCCGTTCCAATAAACAGACAACAAACAAATAAACAAACAAAACCTAAATCATGATGGGTACCGACTTGTGACAGTGCACACTCATGGCGACTTTATTGTCCTGTCCCACTGGGAAACCAGGCCAACAGCAACATGACCTGATATCCCACTCAGTCTCATTATCCTGACACTGAGCCAACCAGTCCCTGCCCTACCCTATTAATGCCGAGCGCCTGGCCAGGAAGCAACAAGCATAAATCTTTAAGTCATTGGTTTGACTCGACAAGGGTTCGAACCCACAATCTCCCAGTAATTATCTAACTCATTTGGTCCATCCCGTCTGGTCCACAAACAAACAAATAAACAAAGAAGCCCTATATGAGATTATATAGCCCCAACAAACAAACTGACCCTTTCCAACTCCAAGGGCCTAACATCCAAAGAAACAAACAGACACACAGAGATACACCCTTTCTGATGAGATAACACCCAAACAAACAAATAAACGCACACACCAACTATTACCAAGGCTTGCGCTGCACGCATGCTCCTGTCTCACCTTACTGTTTCCGGCTAGTTCCTCGTGATGGCTGCGCGCGTTCCTTCCTAATCTCAGGCTACTTCCGGTTTCAATGTAGGCCTATATTGGCGTCTGAAAGCTGGGATGTTAAGTGATCAGGCTCCACGACTCGACTAGTGACCAGCCAGTGATGCCGAGCCCCCTTATATTATTAACTCCCGCTCCTCCGCTAGGGCGCGCCACCGGCGGCTGGTCGGTCGTCTGCTACCGGGACCAGGGCGTTGTCAAGACAACGCGTGACGTCACCTGCTCGTTGGCAGTGTAAATACGGGTGGGAGGTTCGGACACAGCGCGCACGCCTGGTTCCCAGTAATCTACCCGTCATGTTCTAAATTGTAAATATAACACCGTTATCAAACTATCCCAGCAACTCTACTTCTTAAACCCTATTGGCGGTTATTTCCCCTGCAAATTTTATGTTTATTTCGGCCAATTTTCAAGATCTCTATTAAGTATTATCGCTTGACACCAATATATCACCGTTATCAAACTACCCAAGCAATGCTCAGTCTCACCAGGTATAGCCTATCACAGGGACAGGTGTACTTTTCGAATGCTATATACCGTTATTTCCGCTGCAAATTTTATGTTTATTTACTTTCAAGATCTCTATTACTAGTATTAGTATTATCGCTCAACACCAATATATCACCATTATCAAACTACACCAGCAATGCTCAGTCTCACCAGGTATAGCCTATCACAGGGACAGGTGTACTTTTCGAATGCTATATACCGTTATTTCCGTGGCAAATTTTATGTTTATTTACTTTCAAGATCTCTATTATCGCTCAACACCAATATATCACCATTATCAAACTACCCCAGCAACGCTCAGTCTCACCAGGTATAGCCTATCACAGGGACAGGTCTACTTCTCAAGCCCTATATGCCGTTATTTCCGCTGCAGATTTTAAGTTTATTTAGGCCTATTTTCAAGATGTCTATTATCGCTCATCACCAATATATCACCGTTATCAAACTACCCCAGCAACGCTCAGTCTCACCAGGTAGCCTATCTCAGAGGCAGTTCTACTTCTCATGTCCTATATACCGTCATTTCCGCTGCAAATATTATGTTTATCTACTTTCAAGATCTCTATTATCGCTCGACACCAAACCCCCATCCCACGGCGGTAGGACCATAAAGAAAAATAGTTCTATCCATGTAAGTTGCTTGGTTGTTGGAGTTTTTAGTCCTGGAAACATTTATGGTCATATCAGGACAGGTACCGACTTGTGACATTGTGCACTCATGGCGACTTTATAGTGCTGCCCTACTGGGAAATCAGACTGCCGGCACCATGAGCCGATATCCCACTCAGTCACGTTATCCTGACACTGTACTACCCAGTCCTTGCCCTATCCTATTAATGCTGAGTGCCAGGCTAGGAAGCAGCAAGTACCAATTCTAAAGTCATTCATTTGACTCAACCGGGAACCGAACTCCCGACCTTCCGCGCGCGAGGCCCGCGCTCTACCGATTATGCCACTGCGCCCGGACTATCCATGTAAAACCTACACGATCGATACTTTGCCTGGCGCTCGTCATCACTAAGACGAGGCAATAGTAGTTGGTTTGCTCAGTATAAGGATAATGTGACTGAGTGGGATATCAGGTCATGGTGCCAGTCGCGCGGTAATCCAGGGGGGCAGGGTCATAAATCAATATTTCGAAGCAAAGTGATCCATACATGGAGTGAGCAGAAGTACCAAGAACTGCCGGTGGCGGCGCCACCGTAGGCCAGTAGGCCGCAGCTAATCAAGATTTATCCGTTATTGGACAATAACCAATATTATAGAGTAACAATAATAACAATAATAATAAACCTCAAACCGAAGATTTATACCCGTATAACGATATACTAGCTATATATACACACAGAGAAAGAGAGTATATATATACTGATTACATATATATATATATACATACATACACACGGTTTTATTGTATCTATACAGAGACGGAGAGTGCGCGCGAAAGAGCATTATATACTCAATAATATATTATGGGAGTATAAACAAGAACAAAATAATCTCAGTTCTGTGCTATCTAAACCACTTGATGCTAACTAACCGTATGCGTTATAGTTTATACAGTCCCTAGTTATACAGGGCCTAGTTCCCTTTCTCTCCAATGGCGGCCACGTGGACATGGGAAGAAGGGGAGGGGAAGGGAGGAAAGAAGGAGGAGGAGGCGAAGATAGTTTAGTATTGGGTGACTATAGCTGTAGAGCATTTTTGTATAATAATCAATGTTAACTTGGTCTAAATTTTTCTTCTTATTAATTAAATGTTATCAACCTGTTTGATGGGGATGGGAAAGAGGCACTGTCCAGCGGCAGTGTCCTAATGTCTTGCACACAGCTCTATTTCCACCACTTGGTGTTGTTAAAATAGCACTCTATTACCCGTTGATACGCACGAACACTTTTGGCGCTTTTCTTTCTTCAGAATGTAAGAATCCAACCATTGAAATCAACTGTCAATCTGTATACATGCATATATATATATATATATGTAAATCCAGTGCGCGAGTGGCAGTATTCGCGGCACAGGTAGGGTTGGGGGTGGTCGTGCCACCTGTCCCAACAGTGAAATGGGGGGGGGGTCACCCATAAAGTAGCACACAACAGAAGGGTGACCAATATAGGGAATCTTCCCTTCTGTGCCTTTATACTCGCATAATTCTTATCCATCACACATATATATATATATATATATATATATATATATATATATATATATACTAAGCAACCCGTCATGTGGTTGACATCCCTACGCACCATCATCAATCGAAAAAGTACCGAAGCACATCTTATTTCATCACTCATCACTTTCTCATTCCTTACTTTATTCATTATTAAAATGATTTGTGTAAATGGCTGAATGGCTAGGTAACAGCGCTTATGGCCGGAAGTCCAGTGTATTGGTGCTAACAGATGCATTATTCTTAACTTACAAACTTAAAGATCCTCTTCTGGCTGTTCTATGCCCTATTGGACCTCTAATGCCAGCTAATAATGGTAAAAAATAACTTTTCTTTTACACACATATGGAGGTTGATGGAGCCCTGAAGTAATATAATTGTGGGTGTCCTCTCCAATGTCTATCCAGCCTTCTCTCAAATGATTCTACTGTTGGTTCTTCAACCGCTTGGTCTGGAAGACTGTTCCATTGATCTGTCACTCGAAAGAAAAATGAGTGTTTCCTGACCTCAAGTCTGGGCCTCTCTTTGAAGATCGTATACCACCGGCCTCTAGTGTTACTGTTTATTCTGAGGTTGAACAAACCTGAAGAATAAAAACTATTTACCCAAAAACAAAATGTCACATGGCCTAATGGAGTCATGTGCACGTCCCAGGCGTTCACCGCGTCTGGCGTTATGTTTGTAGTTGCCTTAGTACCTGGCTGTTTATCTGATAGATTTCCAGATAATGACGACATCTACCTGGTGTGTACACAAAGCACAGGCACAGGCCTTTGTGATGCTCATTTCTGCGTGGGGGTGCTTGTGAAATGATCAGAGCACAGGCAATATAGTTATTTCCTGTGTTGGGTAGATACTACCAGGGTGGATGGCATTTTAAGGCTTCAATAAATGATCCGAGGCGCCATCTATGTATTATGGTTGCATCCTGCTCCAATGTGGATTCGAACCTGTGTCAGTCGAGATGACGCTACTCGTGGTATATGCATAATTTAATTATGTATATACAGTATAACCCCATTAAACCAAACTTGAAGGGACCATAGAAATTTGTTTGGATTAACCGATCATTGGTTTAACCGAACTTTGGCTTCGACTTTGACTTGGCTTTGGCAAAAGACACATTTTTGATACAATATTTTATTGACTACTATATAGTATATACTATATAATGATAGCGCCCCATGACGCTAATGTATACATGTACATCTCATTACGAATACATGACATGAAGCTAATCTACACATTGTAAATCTCATTACGTTACATTGTACATCTCATTACAAAAAAAAAGTCTCTCATGGCTGATTGAGCCTACAAATGTCTTTACTTTGAGTAATAGTCTTTGATGTCTGACTGAGCCATCTGTTTGCGTATGTTTGCCACACAAGTGACTCAAGATGGCCATATAACCACATGAAAGTTTGGTTTAAGCCTACTGGAAGTGGCCCTGGATTCCAACAATTTTGTTTGGATTACCCGATAATTTGGAATAACCGACTTTGGTTTAACCAACTTTTTTATATGATAAATGGTAAAGTATTTTGCCGGGTCACTGAAAAAAGTTTGGATTAACCGATCGTTTGGTTTAACCGAGCCTGGTTTAACGGGGTTATACTGTATATATGTATGTGTAGTAGGCTGCACTGATTCTGTCAGGCAAGGAGCCACATAGACAGGTGGGCGTGGATAGGGTGATGCCATCAGGGTGCCTGGGTGATGTGATTGTTAGTATGCTGGCCCCTGAATGGCAAGAGGTGTGGGTTCGAATCCTGGTCTAGGCACAATATTTCCCATTTTCATCACTTCCGATGACATTGGTTCCATGACCAGGATCCTGTAAAGTTATGTGTTGTATGGTTGTTGAACCTACCCCGTACAGCCATATGTATGTGATATATGTAAGCATTACACAACTTATGAATGTTAACCATTTAAAAGGCTTACAATTCCGTGGGGCCAAGTGTAGTAGTCGGCACTGACCTCTCAGGCAAGGAGCCGCATAGACAGGGAGGCGTGGGTAGGGTGATTGCACCAGGGAACCTATGTAGTATAATGGTTAGCATGCTAGCCCCGAAATGGCAGGAAGTCTGGGTTCGAATCCTGCTCTAGGTGCAATATTTCCCATTTTCATCAGCCCCCCCCCCCCCCCCACGACAATATCGTCGTGTAGTTGGCTGCATTGACTTCACGGGTGAGAAGCCACATGCACCGGTAGGTCTGGGTAGGGTGGTTGCAACAGGGAGCCTAGCTAGGTTAATGGTTAGGAATGGCAGACATGTGGGTTCGAGTACCGCTCTAGGAAAGGTGTTCCCTTTGTTTGTAAAGCCCTCCTAACTTCCATTGAAATACACAGCGTTAGATCGTGGAATGTATTATATGAAACATTGGAAGTGCTGGTAGATCATGGGCTCGAACCCTGGTCGAGTCAAACCGATGACTTAAAAATTGATACTTGACACTTCCTAGGCAGGCGTTTGGCATAATTAGGATAGGGCAAGGACTGGTCTGCTGAGTGTCAGGATAATGTGACTGAGTGGGATATCAGGTCATGGTGCCTGCGGCCTGGCCTCCCAGTGGGGCAGCACTATAAAGTTGCCATGAGTGCGCACTGTCATAAGTCGGTACCCGTCCTGATATGACATTAGATGTAGCTAGGACGTAAAACAACAACAAACAAAAGCATTGGAAGAGGATGTTGCCCCACCGTGTTGAGCAAACTATCAATGCTGCCTACTGTGACGTTCAACCACGTTTAATTAAACTTGTTGATCTTCTGGCTCCGCGCCAACAATTTTGCAATGCAAACAACATGCATGAATTCATTTTTTTTATCCAAATGTAAAACAACAATAAATATTTAGCATTCCTGAGGACAGCAAGAGTGTATCATGTGTCGTAGCTTTTTTTTTTTTTTTTTTAAAAGGTGCTATTATATTTTATTTTATTGTGGATTTTACTATCCTTTGCCACAAGTTTTTCAATTGATTGTGTGTTTTTGTATTCTCTCTAGGTATCCTTTGACCGGGGCCTGGCAAAGTCTGGAACTTCATTTGCCCCATTTCAAGGCCTTGAAAAGTTTTGAATTTAACCTATTTTGCATAATTAGTCTTGAAAAGCCTTGAATTCCATTTAATTGACCCCATTGATCTAAATTTTCCGAAATTGCCATTCCAAATGGCGATTTTGGACTAAATTCAATTAAAAATAGTCTTGAAATCCTACCAAAAACAGTCTTGAAAATAACCTTGAATTCCATATCTTCACATGTGTACAGACCCCTGTTTGACAGACATGTTATAATTGTTTGTTTCTGGATAAAAAAGGGAATGGTTAAATAATATGACATAATAAAACCAAAACACTTATGCTGTGAATATGGCCTTGGCAGTCGACACGGCATAAAACAACCACCATTCAACCAATCTGCAGTGCCATTCGACATGGTAGTGACGATACAGTACTATGGGGCGCAATGTGTCACCTTCATCATGTCATTGACATATTTAGTGAAAATTAATTAAACCTTGTGTCATTAAAATGGTTGCGTCTATAAGATTTTCTTAAGTTTTAATTATATGCATTCCGTTTTTTAAACTTGGATTTCACCTTTTGGATATCATTTCATCATCTAAAGTGTTGGTGTCTCCCCCCCCCCCCATATATGTATTTCTTGTATATTAAATTACAAAGTGCTTCCTTTCTTACAATGGCTGTAATGTAACCAAACGCATGGCAAATATTTTCACATTTCTGGTGTAAGAAAAAGACAATTAATGAATTCATATATATACGAGATGTACAATGTGTATCCTAATATTCCAGTTTATTGTTAAACATTGTATCTACATGTCCAATGGAAGGTAACCATGCCAAAAGTAGCCAGATAACACACCACACAGCTACGTACAAGCCTATGATATGTAAATAGGAGTAGGCTAGTCTAGTAATAAGAGTAGAACAAAATAAAATAATACATATATGCCAAGAAAATTTTTAAAAACTAACATAGGCTACTAACTATACCAAGCAATTATCTATCTGCTACTGAAATGCAGGAAATCAAATACCTTATCAGCAGCTACTGTGTGGTAAGATAACACCAACACTACAACTGACCAGCATCGAAAACAAGCCGGGGTAACCGGGCTTATATGCTATGGATAGTATAAATACAGCCTCAATAACAAAATAAAATAATTTTTTTTAAACATGTCCTGGTTTCGAACCCTGACTGAGTCCAAGCAACCATTTACTTGATTGTTTCATGTCACAACCTACACTGGTGCCCGGCATTTCTAGGACAGGGCTAAGACTGGTGTACTCAGCATTAGCATAATGTGAGTCAGTGGCATATCTGGCAGTCATGTTGCTGGCCCCGCGGTCTCCCAGTGAGGCAGTACTATGAAGTTGGCATTACTAGGATAAGTCAAGGACTGGTTAACTTAGTGTCAGGATAATATGACTGAGTGTGATATCGGACCATGGTGCTGGCAGCCTGGTCTCCCAGTGGGGCATGATATGATTTATGGACGTGCTAATATCCCACTCAGTCATATTATCCTGATACTGAGCTAACGAGGATCCTAGTAATCCCGAGCGCAAGGCTTGGTAGCAACAAGTATCAATTTTGTAAGTCATCGGTTTGACTCAACCGGGATTCGAACTTCTGACATTCCGCATGGGAAGCCTGCGCTCTATTGCTTTGGCCACTGCGTCCGGTTCTGTGCATCATATTATATGTAAAGCAATAGATTCACTCAAATACAGTATTGATTCGTAAATATGTGTCCAACACAGGATGACACGGTGCATATGTGGCCAGGACAGTCTTGAAAAGTCTTCAACTTCATTTGTCCCATTTCAAGGCATTGAAAAGCCTTGAATTTAACCTGTTTTGGGTAATTAGTCTTGAAAAGCATTAAGTTCCATTAAACTGTCCTCACTGATCTAAATTACTCTGACATCGCCATTCGGAATGGGGATTTCGGACTAAATCAAAATGAAAATAGTCTTGAATTCCTATGAAAAACAGCCTTGAAAGGCCTTGACATAGCTTTGAATTTCATATCTTCACATTTGTTCGGACCCTGTGATGTTAGAGGTAGGACTGCTAGCACAATATCCCCCCCGCCCCCTCCCCTCACTATTTATTTGTTGAGGGGGGGGGGGGGGTTGAGAGAGGGCAGGGTTAATGAAGTGCGTCCCAAAATGTCGGCATTTGCAGGAGACATGCAACCTACTAACTACATCCCCATTTCCAATCTAGTCACTGTGTATCAGCGAACATATGAGTCATATGTATTGTGTATGGTGTGGTATGATTTATGGACATTATCCAAACAATGTATACAGTGTATATGAAGAGTTCTTTTCCACAACGCAATAAGCACCAATCCAAAAAATGAGTTTGCAATGCCAATGCCAAGTTTCTAGATCGTGTTTTGGAAAAGAGCTCTTCATAAATACAAAGAGTACTGTAAATTACATCTCAATATTTATGTACTAGACTATGTATTTTCCCTCTCGTAAAGCTTAACGATTTTCGTTTTATACATTCGTTGAATCATAAAGATGTATTTTTGAACATTTGATATTATTATCAAGTGAATTCCATATTTGTATACCACATATATCAGATATACATTGAGACTTTAAAGTTGTTCTTGCAAATACTTATCTGAAGCCCCAGTCACACCTACCCGGATCAGAGGCCGGACGAGCCCAGGACCGTCATCCGGGGTGGTCCGTGGCGATCCGGGGTGATCCATGGCTCGTCCGTGGCTTGTCCATGGTGGTCCGGCATGGTCCGGTGTGATCCGTGGCTGGTCTGGGATCCGCCTCGGATGTTTTAAAATGTTTAAAACATCCGAGGCGGGCTGGGGCATCCGGGTTCGATCCGGCATAGTAGTAGTAGTAGTAGTAGTAGTAGGAGTAGCAAAACAGCCCCGGACCACCCCCGGACAGCCGGACAGGCCCTGGTTCACACCCAGACTACCCGGACCACCCCCGGAACACCCCCGGACCGCACCGTCCGGGTAGGTGTGATCGCAACCCAAAAAACGATGAAAATAGCGATTTTATCCAGGGGTGTGCGGGACAGTCCGGGCAACTGGTCCGGGGGTGGTCCGGCTCAAAATCCGGGGCTCGTCCGGGTAGGTGTGACTGGGGCTTCAGGTTGTTACTCTGCCTTGTATCATGGATTGATGTATTAAAGTTGTGTAGTCGGACGGTTTTGAGTTTCTGCCATTGTCTGATATAACTATAGTAGGTTGACTGTCATAAACTACCATATTTTAGTTTGAAGTAACTTTGTTTTAAAATGATTAACTTTTGGAGATATTTGAAGTGGAAATATGCGAAATTAATTTTGGCATGCTTGTCAAAACTCTGATTCCATAGATTTCAACAGTATCTATTACATTGACACAGTATGTTCTTCTATATAGTAACACATACGTAATAAGTACACCAATATCTACATGGTGTTCTGTGGCGGAGTGGTTAGAGTGTCTGACTTTTTTCTAGGTCAGACTCCTAATCTGAGGGTCGGCGGTTCAATTCCCTGTGCCCCCAGCTCTGCCAATTTGGATTTCCACCGCTGTGTATAACTTACAGCATCATCAAAGGCCAGTTGCTCTCATATCATGTCTAAGTGGTGTGGGAGGTTAAAAATCCCATGGGTCGGTAAAAGTGTAGGCTCGGGCTTTCTATCGACAAACTGTCGAATGGTGAAAACAAGCCTATTCAGGCTTATCCATGATAGACAGTATAAATCTTCAACAACTACATTGGATATGTAGGTTTAAATCTGAATTAGTTATTTGCTCGAAAAATATTAATGCTTTTGTTGGACTATGCAACTTTAAATTGTGTAGGATATATAGCCGAATAAGTGGTGTTCTCTGGGTCGATTACCCATGCCATCACCTCTGCCAATTTGGATTTCCACCGCTGTGTATGACTTACAGCATCATCTAAGCCCAGTTGCTCTCATACCATGTCTATGTGGTGTGGGAGGTTAAAAATCCCTTGAGTCAGTGAACGTGTAAGCTTGGGCTTTCTACCAAACAACTGTCTAATGGTGAAAACGAGACTATGCAGACTTATCCATGACAGGAAGTATAAATCTTCAATGAAATAAAAGGACGCGAATGCTGTTCACTGCTGAGAGGCGACAGTGGCGCCACCACCGGTGCTTATAATACCCGGCAAATCTCGGGTTCGCATTCATTTATCTTAGAAAAGCCCCATTAAAAATAAAATAGTAGTAAATTTGATTCATGATTGAAGTGAAACCTGAATTTGCACTAATTAATCCTAGAACCCTCGTACTTCATAACCCAGCCTGGCAGATTGGCCGAATCAGTAAGAGCGCTGGCTGGCTTCCTGTACCAGAGGTTGTGGGTTCGAACCCCGGCCGAATCCAACCAATGACTTACAAAATTAATGCTTGTCGCTACCTAGCCTGGCGCTCGGCATTAATAGGATAGGACATGGAATGGTTTGCACAGTATCAGGATAATGTGACTGAGTGGGATATCGGGTCATGGTACTGGTGGTGTGGTCTTCCCAATGGTGCAGCACTATAAAGTCGACATGAGCGTGCATTGTCACAGATCGATATCTGATAATACCTTAGATGCTGCTAGGGTGTAGAACCCTAACAAAGTTCCTAGTCATGTCACGTGGTGCATACATGATGAACTAATCAGCTTTTCGGTTAGCTCAGGCGTGTAGGTGTGTACATCACTCTCCTGGACATGCTCAATTTGAGCATAATGCGAACATAACCAAGCATCTGATTGGAGAGTGTGGGTTGGAGTGCAGATCTTGTCTTACTCCCCCATAATCAGAAGGGATGGAGCGTCCATCTCCCGTTTTGGTAGATCGAGGGATTCGCACCCTGGTCGAGTCAAACCGATGACTTAAATATTTATACTTGTCACTGCCGAGCCAGGCACTCGGCATTACTGGGGTCGGGCAATGACTGGTAAAGCCCCAGTCACACATTGCCAGACGAGCCCCGGATTTTGAGCCGGACCACCCACGGACCAACGGCCCGGACTGTCCCGGACTGCCACGGATAAAATCACTGTTTTCGTCGATTTTTGCCTCGCAGTCACACTTTCCCGGATGAGCCCCAGACGAGCCCCGGACCGCCCCTGGACTGCCCCCGGACTGGGCCGGACCGGCCCCAGACGAGGCCAGACCATCCCCGGACTGGGCCGGACCACCCCCGGACTATCCCGGATCACCCCCGGTCTTACGGGGGCAGTCCGGGAGTGGTCCGTGGCTAGGCCGGGGGTACTCCTGGATAGTCTGGGGATGGTCCGGGTCAAACTGTAGCTCAAAATGACCCTGGACCACCCCCGGACAGGCCCGGTCCACCCCCAGAAATACCCGGACCACCCCTGGACCACCCCCGGATCAGGCCGGATCAGGCCGGATTGAGCCCAGATCGCAAAATCCCCCAGACCGATCCGGATGTTTTAAACATTTTAAAACATCCGGGGCTGACCCCGGACGGTGCCGGACGAGCCACGGATCAGGCCGGATCAGGGGTGTCAGCACGGACGAGCCACGGACGAGCCATGGATCACCCCGGATCGCCCTGGACCACCCCGGATGGCAGTCCCGGGCTCGTCCGGCCCCTGATCCGGGTATGTGTGACTGGGGCTTTAGCTCAGTGTCAGGATAGAGGAGGGGGATATCATCAGGTAATGGTGCTGGCGGCCTGGTCTCCCAGTTAGGCAGCACTGTTAAGTCGCCATGAGTGTACACTGTCACAAGTCGGTACCCGTCCTGATATGACCTTAGATGTTGCTAGGATGTAAACCCCAAACAAACAAACGATCTTCTTATATTGTTATTCTCTCTCGTGAGTGTGTGAGAGAGTGAGAGAATGAGAGAGTGAGCGAGTGAGCGAGTGAGGGAGTGAGGGAGAGATTGTGTGTGTCTGTGTGTGTGTGTGTGTGTTAATGCCACCATGCGAACTGTAGATAAGGGACTAATTGAATAAAATTGCAGTAATTACAGCTGACTGGTTGACTCATATCGTGACTGCTAAAAAAAAACCCGACAGAAAATACACAGGGAAAACATTACCATGCGACAGTGCAGTTGAACATCCCGAGGACCCCCCCCCCCCTCCCCCACCACCAACGGACAGGTTATTTTTTTATGGATCAATTCAATTAAAATTCAAGGACTTTTCTGCTACTTTGGTTCTTTAATCAGTCACATAATTTGAAATTGAACATCTTAAAATTAAGGATAGATTCGGAGGATATTCTATGTAGAACATTACTATTGTTGTGATTATGGATTACTATGCGTGGTTTATTACAGTAGTATGCAAACAATTACCCAATAGAATTCTGGTAAAATAAATTAGCTTTATAAAAAATAATAAAATTATTTCAAATTTTAAAATCAGATATTAGTTTCAGAAATATTGTACCGGAATAATTGTGTGGGTATTAATGCATTAACGGATATTATTTGCATAATAAAATGTTTGTTGAATGTTGTTGTCTTTCAAGCTAAAATCTGTGTTTCCACATGATTTTACTTGCATATTTAAAACAACAATATCGAATTATATTCACCTGGAAAATGATTGAAGGCAAAGTACCAAACTGTGGCATAACAATAAATTTTTACATCCTGGAATCCAGCAGTAACAGGTCCATATGAAGACGTACTATTAGTCATACACTGCAACATGCATAGGCACGCGTACAGTTTGCTGGGGTTTTACCTCCTAGCAACATCTTTGGCAATATCAGGACGGGTATGCGCTCATGGTGACTTTTACCAAGTCTGCCACATCATTCAAAAAGATATGGTAGACTTGTTAAGGTACCAGCAATAAATACAAAAGCCTCACAAGCAACAAGAATACTGCGGGAAGGAAGTCTTTCTGTCCGAGGAGTACAGCTCTTCAATACAATGCCAGCTTACATTAGAAATCAATCAAACTGCAGTGTACAATCATTCAAAAGGCAGCTTGACAAGGTCAACAATACCAGATGAACCACATATTCCAGGATACGCCCAGCTAACGCCAGCAGATTCAAACTCATTACTGCACACGACAAAACTGAACAGAGCATCCTCCCCACATGTGATGGGCTCTGATGGTGGAGTTTCCGACTTGGCCTGAGCATATAGCTCAAACACTCTAATCTAATCTAATCTCTAATCTAATCTAACAAAAATAAACCTTTAAACAAAGATGATATCGCCATAGTGAATACACTTGGCGCGGTGGCTGAATCGGTCAGAGCACAGGCTTTCCATACAGAAGGTCGGGGGTGCAAATGCCGGCCGAGTCAGGCAAATGAATGATTTAATTGATACCTGTTGTTACTTATCCTGGTGCTCGACATTACTAAGGCAGGGCAAAGACTGGTTAGCTCAGTACCAGGATAATGTGACCGAGTGTGAAATTAGTTCATGGCACCAGTAACCTGGTCTCCAAGTTAGGCAGCACTATAGAGCCGCTATGAGTGCACGCTGTCACAAGTCAGTACCCATCTGGTGTAACCTTAGATGTTGCTAGAACGTAAGACTCCCAACATAAGACTATACCTTTGAAGTTTTTTCTTTTGAGGCTACCTGACGCGGTGGCCGAATCGGTAGAGCGCATGCCTCTCGTGCGGAAGGTCGGGAGTTCAATTCCCGGTCGAGTCGAACCAATGACTTAGAAAATTGATACTTGTTGCGTCCGAGCCTTGGTATTAGGATAGGACAAAGACTGGTTGACTCGGTGTCAGAATAATGTGACTGAGTGGGATATCAGGTCATGGTGCCGGCGGCCAGGTTTCCCAGTGGGGCAGCACTATAAAGGCGCCATGAGTGCGCGCTGTCACAAGTCGGCACCAGTCCTGATATGACCTGAGTTGTTGCTAGGACGTAAAACCCCAACAACCAACCAACCATTTGAGGCTTTTTAGAATGCTTCAAAGGCATGAACTCCACTAAAGTAGTTGTATTGGCAATATTAAAATGCCATAATGTGGTTTTATTGAAAAGCACTTCAGAGTGGTCCTGGTGTTTTATTAAAGCTGCATAGTCCAATGAAATATCAAATTTTCGAAACCAAACCAATTATCTAGATTTGATTTTACATATCTAACTTAGATACTGATGTACTTATTAAGCATTTGTTTCTGCGTAGAAGGCAATACTGAGTCAATTTAACAGAACATGTTACTGCAGAAGTCTATGGTAGAGTTTTGGCAAGCTTGCCAAAACTAATTTTCCATGTTTGCACTCAAAATATCTCAAAAGTTTATCATTTAAAATAAAAGTAAATTTGAACTAATGTAAAGTAAATATCAGTGATCGATCCAATATATTTATCTCAGAAAAAATACAGAAATTCAAAACCATCGGACTATGCAACTTTAATTCTACGTTATTTATCAACCCAGTTTAAGCAAGTTATCATCATTAAACCAGATAAGGAGCCACGTGAGTTGAGCGTTCACTTCCTATGTGTGGCAGGTTGTGCTTTCAAACTCTGGCTGAGTCGAACCAACGACTTAAAATAGTATACCTGTCGCTACCTAGCCTGGCGCTCCACATTACAGGGATAGGGCAAGGAGCAATGCCATGAGGAAGGCCTAATTGTTCACAGATGAAAATTGTCTCAGCTTAATCAACAAATATAAGAAATCAATAATCACACACAAAAAAAAGATAGATTAAGTTAATAAATAGCCTCATAGGAGATTTAGATAGGTTTTACGGTCGATGAGTTATTCCATCACTCGATGTAAAATTGTTTTGACTATTATAGAGTATTTTGTGTTCTACATTCGAAGATGTCTTCAACTTCAGTGCTCAACAACAACGTGAATTGTTATTGGTGCCGATAAAGACACTTGAACAACAACAAAGAACCTCCACTCTCACACAAAATATTGGTTGATGCACTCAAAATGTGTCATGTCTTATCGGCAAGTTACTTCAAATATAAGGGATAAAGATAAGTAACGGTAAGGATAAAGATAGATAAAGATAAGTATGATAAAGATAAGTACGATAAAGATAGGTAAGATAAATATAAGTAAAGATGAAGATAAGTAAAGATAAGTAAGATAAATATAAGTAAAGATAAATATAAGTAAAGATAAGTAAGATAAAGATAAGTAAATATAAAGATAAGTAGCCAATCATCTAGGTGTGTCTGGGACCGGACGTGGTGGCCGAATTGGTAGAGCTAAGGCCCCCTGTGCGGAAGGTTGGGAGTTCGAATCCCAGACCATTCAAACCAATGACTTTTCAAATTGATACTTGTCGCTTCCTAGCCTGGCACTTGGCATTTTAATAGAATAGAGCAAAGACTGGTTGGCTCAGTGTCAGGATAATGTGATTGAGAGAGAAATCAGGTCATGGTACTGGCGGCCTGATTTCCCAGTCAGACAACACTAAAAAAGCCGCCACGAGTGCGCACTGTCACAAGTGGGTACCTGTCATGATATGAACTTAGATGTTGTTGGGTTTTTTTGTTGGTAAAGTATTTATTCATCTGAATATGACATTTGTCAGCGCTGGAGCACTGGTCTTCCGGCCATCTAAAGGCCCTGTCACATTACGGCGTATGGCGGGAGCGTATTGAAAACTTACGTAGGTCCTGCGCGTGCCGGCCTATGATGACATTTGGTGACCTTTCGGGTGGTTTTGAGCATATGTGGAACCTACGAGGAGCGTACGAGGAGCGTATGAGGAGCGTATGGGAGCGTATGGGAGCGTGCTGTGACATTTTTTGACAGTATGGGCCATACGCCCTCATAGGTCGAGTTTTTTTTAGCATGCACAAACAAATTTGGACGGACGGATTTATGAAAGCGTATGGCGGCGTTACATTTTTTCTCTTATAAAACAAGCTAAGTTTATAGTTGATATGACATTTTGTCTGTCTTATATAATGTTCAATGTGTTTAAACAGATTGATAGTTGTGTAGGATGTACGGTGTGTTGATGGTTTGTTCATGTTGCTAGGACATAAAACAACAATGCACACAGGTGTGTCTGGGTGGAGTTGGGGTGGGGCAGCTTGGGAGGGGGGTGCTTTAAGTATAACTGGGCTCCGAACCTCGATTAACTTTGAATCACGACAAATTGTCATCTAACATACGGGAGCCATTAGTTGACGCGACGTCCTTTAATATTTACCCAGAATCACTTGCGACCGACGAAGCAGAATTTGCCCAAATGCATCAAAATGACTTCAAATATCAAATTTGTAATTCTTATAACGCAGTGCTACTGTCAGCGCATGCAGTTTGCCCTTCTCCCTCCCCCCCCCCCCCCTCCCCACCCCCTAAATGTAGTTTAGTGCCAGGAGTCATGTAGTCTTTAATTCGTGACATGTCTGTTTATTTAGTAAATGGGTCGTCAGGCGTCGCATGTGAAGGTCGCGACTCGCATTACACGCTGCTCTTACTGACACTGTCCTTTTTTTCTTAATTCAATTTTAAAAGAATCAATTTTGTTCAAACCTACACACAAAAACAACAACTTTCGATTGGAAATCTAAAACAATTCTGAGTGCAGAGTCAAGGTGCGTCTGTGTAGGCGAAGGGATGTCACAACTCTGGTGTATCTTTGGATCGGACTCCATCAGTCCATATTCTATGTCAAAACAATTTGTTTGATAATAAAAAAGGGGAATTTCCGATCCCCGATCAACGATCAACGACGTTCAAAGACGATTTCTGGTAATGTGATAACGGTTTTTAGTAATTTAAATTTAAATGTGCGGGTTAATATATAATGTACACACATGTATAAGATAGATATTTATAATATATGTGTATATATATATTTCTATATGAGCATATGTATGCATGTATAATCAATAAAACATCTCTAACCAACCACCTCCACAGATGGACCACTCCCCTATATCGATCAATTTATGTGGGTTCCAAACGATCGGTCATGCAATACCATTGTAACAATAACAAAAACCTCCCTAAACCGACCACCTCCTTAAATGGACCATTTAAAGTTGGTCCCATGGTCAGTCGATTTAGAGAGGTTTTACTATACATAATTGATATATATAGTGTGTGTGATGCATAATGTGTTATGCAAGTATAACGATACAAGGGAATTATTATCATATTGTTATACTTCGTAAGACCCAACACTGTACCGGTGGCGCCACTCGCGGTCTCCTCACCTCCACCAGATGCTGACAAGTGTCAGTCGCACCAAAAGACCCTGTAACACTAAGACAGCTCACTCCCTATCTCTCCCATGGTAATGTAAATTTTGCAGTGCCACCTTGTGGTGGGTTTGATCAGCCCGGCTGCTGGTTGGTGTTTCACATGTAAACACATACAATTATATTATACATGATATAGGTAAGTATGAATACACATCAATATGAAATTGCTATGAACAAATACACATAATCATCAGCATCATCATCAGCATCACCATCATCACACATCTGTCACATTCATATATACATTTATACATATAATATAGCAACTGTTTAACCAAGAGAACAGAACAACGCACCAAGTGGTGGGTTTGATCATTTTGATTACATAGTACAGGCTGAGTGAGCCGTCTTAGTGTTATAGGGTCTTTGGTCGCACCGGAGGATATTTTCTTATAGTTTCTTGCGACAATTACGCTCTGGATGAAAATAACCTACTGCATTTCTTTATTTAGGTACATGGTTGTTCTATTTTAGGTAGACCAGGTAGGATAGCTGAATCGGTAAGAGGTCAGGCATGCGGAAGGTCATGAGTTCAAATCCAGGCTGAGTCAAACTAATATCTTACAAAATTGATACATGTCGCTATCTAGCCTGGCACTCGGCATAAATAGAATAGGGCAAGGACTGGTTGGCTCAGTGTCAGGATAATGTGACTTTGTGGGAAATCAGGTCATGTTGCCGGGGGGGGGGGGGGGGGGGTCTGGTATCCCAATGGGACAGCACTATAAAGTTGCCATGAGTCTACACTGCCACAAGCAGGAACCCATTCTGATGAATGAAATGACCTTCCGTGTTGCCAGGACTTTAAACCCCAAGCTAACAAAATAAGTTTTAGTTATGGGGAAAATATTGAATAGCAACATTCATTGTTATTGTATTTTATTCTTAATTATATATATATACATGTGTATTTATATATATATATCGCATTATAGATGATGGCATGCCCTCATTGTACTAATGAGTTGAATTAGACCAGGATAGATCCATTAGTGCATAAGTGGGTGCCACGGGACAATCACGAATGCCATTATTGTCGGTGCTATTGATCCTAGAATTCAGGCAATTAACAAAATAAAATATGAGGAAAATTTGCCATTTAAATTGTCAAGTGTATTTGAATATATCTAGGAAACATTTGCTATTCTACGTCAACCATTTCCTTTCAAAGTATGCTTTGGCGTATTTTTTCAGTGTAGATAAATATTGGCATTGCGATTTGTTGTGTTGTTAAATTCCGTCAGTTGTGCTTTTAAAATATAATGTGTATAATAGTCAGCCTGTTTTTTTAAATTGTCAAATCTTGTCAATTCGTGCATTTGTTGTAATATATAGACCTATTTCAATGTTTACTAACATCGTGTATGCGCACACAGCTTGGCTGTAGAACGAATGCACACTGTCATTGAGTTTTATTCAAAATTAATAGAAATGCAGAAGCCTAACCATATAAATTTAATATAATCTATTCGTTGAATATGTTTTCTATATGTGTTCCAAGCAGCTTGTGTCTAGGTGGTGTGGTTTTAGAGATATTTCACTTTTTCTGTATGAAGATTGCTCACCGCCATTGACAATGCATTGAGTTTGCCGTACACGCAGTGCAAAACATTTATTTATTCAAAATTAATAGAAATGCAGAAGCCTAACCATATAAATTTAATATAATCTATTCGTTGAATATGTTTTCTATATGTGTTCCAAGCAGTTTGTGTCTAGGTGGTGTGGTTTTAGAGATATTTCACTTTTTCTGTAAGAAAATTGCTAACGGCCATTGACAATGCATTGAGTTTGCCGGTACACGCAGTGAAAAACGTCTATTTTATTCAAAATTAATAGAAATGCAGAACCATAACCTTATGAATTTAATATAATCTATTCGTTGAATATGTTTTCTATGTGTGTTACAAGCGGTTTGTTTCTAGGTGGTGTGGTTTTAGAGATATTTCACTTTTTCTGTATGAAGATTGCTCATAGCCATTGAGTTTGCAGTGTGACTGTGTGTCATCCTGCAGCCAAACTGCGCGCGCACTAACCTAAATACCCATGCTGACGGCATATGAAATAGGTCTATGGGGATTGTATATAATATTGAACGATTTCTTATACTTTCAAATTCCTTCAATTTTGCACTTATCGGGGTAGAAAATGTTGAATCTGTGCGATCTGTGGCATTGTCAAATTATTCCAATCGTACAGTCCTTGTAATAGCCGCACAAAGCTGGCTCCGTATGATGGTTGGTTGGTTGGTTGTTGGAGTTTTATGTCCTGGACACCAGCAGTAACAGGTCCATATGATGGTTGGTTGGTTGTTGGAGTTTTATGTCCTGGACACCAGCAGTAACAGGTCCATATGATGGTTGGTTGGTTGTTGGGGTTCTACGTCCTGGAAACCTACAGTAACAGGTCCATATGATGGTTGGTTGGTTGTTGGAGTTTTACATTCTGGAAACCAGCAGTAACAGGTCCATATGATGGTTGGTTGGTTGTTGGAGTTTGAATTCCTGGACACCAGCAGTAACAGGTCCGTATGATGGTTGGTTGGTTGTTGGAGTTTTACGTCCTGGAAACCTACAGTAACAGGTCCATATGATGGTTGGTTGGTTGTTGGAGTTTGAATTCCTGGACACCAGCAGTAACAGGTCCATATGATGGTTGGTTGGTTGGTTGTTGGAGTTTTACATTCTGGAAACCAGCAGTAACAGGTCCGTATGATGGTTGGTTGGTTGTTGGAGTTTTACGACCTGGAAACTAGCAGCAACAGGTCCATATGATGGTTGGTTGGTTGTTTGTTGGGGTTTTACGTCCTGGACACCAGCAGTAACAGGTCCATATGATGGTTGGTTGGTTGTTTGTTGGAGTTTTATGTCCTGGACACCAGCAGTAACAGGTCCATATGATGGTTGGTTGGTTGTTGGGGTTTTACGTCCTGGACACCAGCAGTAACAGGTCCGTATGATGGTTGGTTGGTTGTTGGAGTTTTACGACCTGGAAACCAGCGGTAACAGGTCCATATGATGGTTGGTTGGTTGTTGGAGTTTTACGTCCTGGAAACTAGCGGTAACAGGTCCATATGATGGTTGGTTGGTTGGTTGTTGGAGTTTTACAACCTGGAAACCAGCAGTAACAGGTCCATATGATGGTTGGTTGGTTGGTTGTTGGGGTTTTACAACCTGGAAACCAGCAGTAACAGGTCCATATGATGGTTGGTTGGTTGTTGGAGTTTTACGTCCTGGAAACTAGCGGTAACAGGTCCATATGATGGTTGGTTGGTTGGTTGTTGGAGTTTTATGTCCTGGAAACCAGCAGTAACAGGTCCGTATGATGGTTGGTTGGTTGGTTGTTGGAGTTTTACGTCCTGGAAACCAGCGGTAACAGGTCCATATGATGGTTGGTTGGTTGTTGGAGTTTTACGTCCTGGAAACCAGCAGTAACAGGTCCATATGATGGTTGGTTGGTTGTTGGAGTTTCACAACCTGGAAACTAGCGGTAACAGGTCCATATGATGGTTGGTTGGTTGTTGGAGTTTTACGTCCTGGAAACCAGCAGTAACAGGTCCGTATGATGGTTGGTTGGTTGTTGGGGTCTTACAACCTGGAAACCAGCAGTAACAGGTCCATATGATGGTTGGTTGGTTGTTGGAGTTTTACGTCCTGGAAACCAGCAGTAACAGGTCCATATGATGGTTGGTTGGTTGTTGGAGTTTTACGTCCTGGAAACCAGCAGTAACAGGTCCATATGATGGTTGGTTGGTTGGTTGATGGAGTTTTACGACCTGGAAACTAGCGGTAACAGGTCCATATGATGGTTGGTTGGTTGGTTGTTGGGGTTTTACATCCTGGAAACCAGCGGTAACAGGTCCATATGATGGTTGGTTGGTTGTTGGGGTTTTACAACCTGGAAACCAGCAGTAACAGGTCCATATGATGGTTGGTTGGTTGTTGGAGCTTTACGTCCTGGAAACAAGCGGTAACAGGTCCATATGATGGTTGGTTGGTTGGTTGTTGGAGTTTTACAACCTGGAAACCAGCAGTAACAGGTCCATATGATGGTTGGTTGGTTGGTTGTTGGGGTTTTACAACCTGGAAACCAGCAGTAACAGGTCCATATGATGGTTGGTTGGTTGTTGGAGTTTTACGTCCTGGAAACTAGCGGTAACAGGTCCATATGATGGTTGGTTGGTTGGTTGTTGGAGTTTTACGTCCTGGAAACCAGCAGTAACAGGTCCGTATGATGGTTGGTTGGTTGGTTGTTGGAGTTTTACGTCCTGGAAACCAGCGGTAACAGGTCCATATGATGGTTGGTTGGTTGTTGGAGTTTTACGTCCTGGAAACCAGCAGTAACAGGTCCATATGATGGTTGGTTGGTTGTTGGAGTTTTACGACCTGGAAACTAGCGGTAACAGGTCCATATGATGGTTGGTTGGTTGTTGGAGTTTTACGTCCTGGAAACCAGCAGTAACAGGTCCGTATGATGGTTGGTTGGTTGTTGGGGTTTTACAACCTGGAAACCAGCAGTAACAGGTCCATATGATGGTTGGTTGGTTGTTGGGGTTTTACATCCTGGAAACCAGCGGTAACAGGTCCATATGATGGTTGGTTGGTTGTTGGAGTTTTACGTCCTGGAAACCAGCAGTAACAGGTCCATATGATGGTTGGTTGGTTGTTGGAGTTTTACGTCCTGGAAACCAGCAGTAACAGGTCCATATGATGGTTGGTTGGTTGTTGGAGTTTTACGTCCTGGAAACCAGCAGTAACAGGTCCATATGATGGTTGGTTGGTTGTTGGAGTTTTATGTCCTGGAAACCAGCAGTAACAGGTCCATATGATGGTTGGTTGGTTGTTGGAGTTTTACGTCCTGGAAACCAGCAGTAACAGGTCCATATGATGGTTGGTTGGTTGTTGGAGTTTTACGTCCTGGAAACCAGCAGTAACAGGTCCATATGATGGTTGGTTGGTTGGTTGTTGGAGTTTTACGACCTGGAAACTAGCGGTAACAGGTCCATATGATGGTTGGTTGGTTGGTTGTTGGGGTTTTACATCCTGGAAACCAGCGGTAACAGGTCCATATGATGGTTGGTTGGTTGTTGGGGTTTTACAACCTGGAAACCAGCAGTAACAGGTCCATATGATGGTTGGTTGGTTGTTGGGGTTTTACAACCTGGAAACCAGCAGTAACAGGTCCATTTGATGGTTGGTTGGTTGTTGGGGTTTTACATCCTGGAAACCAGCGGTATCAGGTCCATATGATGGTTGGTTGGTTGTTGGGGTTTTACAACCTGGAAACCAGCAGTAACAGGTCCATATGATGGTTGGTTGGTTGTTGGGGTTTTACAACCTGGAAACCAGCAGTAACAGGTCCATATGATGGTTGGTTGGTTGTTGGAGTTTTACGACCTGGAAACTAGCGGTAACAGGTCCATATGATGGTTGGTTGGTTGTTGGGGTTTTACGTCCTGGAAACCAGCAGTAACAGGTCCATATGATGGTTGGTTGGTTGTTGGAGTTTTACGTCCTGGAAACCAGCGGTAACAGGTCCATATGATGGTTGGTTGGTTGTTGGAGTTTTAGAACCTGGAAACCAGCAGTAACAGGTCCATATGATGGTTGGTTGGTTGTTGGAGTCTTACGACCTGGAAACTAGCGGTAACAGGTCCATATGATGGTTGGTTGGTTGTTGGGGTTTTACGTCCTGGAAACCAGCAGTAACAGGTCCATATGATGGTTGGTTGGTTGTTGGAGTTTTACGTCCTGGAAACCAGCAGTAATAGGTCCATATGATGGTTGGTTGGTTGGTTGGTTGTTGGAGTTTTACGTCCTGGAAACCTACAGTAACAGGTCCGTATGATGGTTGGTTGGTTGGTTGTTGGAGTTTTACGACCTGGAAACTAGCAGTAACAGGTCCATGTGATGGTTGGTTGGTTGGTTGTTGGAGTTTTACGACCTGGAAACTAGCGGTAACAGGTCCATATGATGGTTGATTGGTTGTTGGGGTTTTACATCCTGGAAACCAGCGGTAACAGGTCCATATGATGGTTGGTTGGTTGTTGGGGTTTTACAACCTGGAAACCAGCAGTAACAGGTCCATATGATGGTTAGTTGGTTGTTGGAGTTTTACGTCCTGGAAACCAGCAGTAACAGGTCCATATGATGGTTGGTTGGTTGGTTGTTGGAGTTTTACGACCTGGAAACTAGCGGTAACAGGTCCATATGATGGTTGGTTGGTTGTTGGAGTCTTAGGTCCTGGAAACCAGCGGTAACAGGTCCATATGATGGTCGGTTGGTTGTTGGAGTTTTACATCCTGGAAACCAGCGGTAACAGGTCCATATGATGGTTGGTTGATTGGTTGTTGGAGTTTTACGTCCTGGAAACCAGCAGTAACAGGTCCGTATGATGGTTGGTTGGTTGGTTGTTGGAGTTTTACGTCCTGGAAACCTACAGTAACAGGTCCATATGATGGTTGGTTGGTTGGTTGTTGGAGTTTTACGTCCTGGAAACCAGCGGTAACAGGTCCGTATGATGGTTGGTTGGTTGGTTGTTGGAGTTTTACGTCCTGGAAACCTACAGTAACAGGTTCGTATGATGGTTGGTTGGTTGGTTGTTGGAGTTTTACGTCCTGGAAACTAGCGGTAACAGGTCCGTATGATGGTTGGTTGGTTGGTTGTTGGAGTTTTACGTCCTGGAAACCTACAGTAACAGGTCCATATGATGGTTGGTTGGTTGGTTGTTGGAGTTTTACGTCCTGGAAACCAGCGGTAACAGGTCCGTATGATGGTTGGTTGGTTGGTTGTTGGAGTTTTACGTCCTGGAAACCAGCAGGAACAGGTCCGTATGATGGTTGGTTGGTTGGTTGTTGGAGTTTTACGTCCTGGAAACCTACAGTAACAGGTCCGTATGATGGTTGGTTGGTTATTGGAGTTTTACGTCCTGGAAACCAGCAGTAACAGGTCCGTATGATGGTTGGTTGGTTGTTGGGGTTTTACATCCTAGAAACCAACAGTAACAGGTCCATATGATGGATGGTTGGTTGTTGGAGTTTTACGTCCTGGAAACCAGCAGTAACAGGTCCATATGATGGTTGGTTGGTTGGTTGTTGGAGTTTGAATTCCTGGACACCAGCAGTAACTGGTCCAATGACAGCAACGTAGATTCAGTGTACTTAGATTTTGCCAAAGCGTTTGGCAGTGTGCCCCACAAACGCCTACTCATGAAGATGAAGAGCTTTGGTATTACTGGAAAACTATGGACCTGGATCGAGGATTTCCTTCATTCAAGAATACAGCACGTAGTTATCAATGGTGTGAAATCCCTGGCAGCATTAGTGTTGAGTGGTATTCCGCAAGGAAGTGTTCTGGGACCCCTACTGTTCATATGTTTCATTAACGACATGCCCGAGGTCATCCATGCATTCGTCCAGATGTTTGCGGATGATACAAAGCTGTATATGGAGGTTAACAGCCCTGAAGATCAACAGGTGCTACAAAAAGACCTAACTGCACTTGAAGACTGGGCCAACCTGTGGCAACTACGTTTCAATGCACAGAAGTGCAAGGTCATGCACCTGGGTAACAGAAATGAAAATCTCAGTTACTACATGCACCAAGATGGAGAAGAAGTCCAGCTCCAAGTGACAGAACTAGAGAAAGATCTTGGCATATACATGGACATCGGACTCACCTTCTCATATCACAGTGAACAAAAGGTGACCAAAGTGAACAAGCTTCTAGGCATGATACGCCGCTCGTACACGTATCTAGACAATGACACGGTGAAGACACTGTACACGTCACTGATCCGGCCGCACCTTGAGTATGGCAACACGGCTTGGACACCGAAGTTCAAGAAGGACATGTCAATGATCGAGAGTGTACAGAGACGTGCTACAAAGTTATCGCCAACCATAAGAGAACTACCATACGAAGAACGTCTCAGGATTCTCAACCTACCTAGCTTATATTACCGAAGGGCCAGGGGAGACATAATAGAAGCATTCAAACACGTCACTGGAAGATATGCGGTTGATGCTAGATACCTGAAGCTGGCCAACTGTAAAACTAGAGGTCATCGATACAAGCTGAAGAAGGAAAGAGCAATAAAACCTGTCAGACAGCTATTCTTCAGTAACAGGATAGTAAATGCCTGGAACGCATTGCCTGAACATGTCATAGAAGCGCCTTCCGTCAACGCCTTCAAAGGCAGACTGGATAAGCATTGGAGGGGGCTGCAATATTGCACACATCCGGTACGCAATGCATTTAATCCTAGTAAATCAAATTTTGACATGCATCGACCTGATACAGGCTATAAGCCTAACAAAATCAGAAGCGGATGAGTATGAGTATGAGTATATGATGGTTGGTTGGTTGTTGGAGTTTTACGTCCTGCAAACCAGCAGTAACAGGTCCATATGATGGTTGGTTGGTTGTTGGAGTTTTACGACCTGGAAACTAGCGGTAACAGGTCCGTATGATGGTTGGTTGGTTGTTGGGGTTTTACAACCTGGAAACCAGCAGTAACAGGTCCATATGATGGTTGGTTGGTTGTTGGAGTTTTACATCCTGGAAACCAGCAGTAACATGTCCATATGATGGTTGGTTGGTTGTTGGGGTTTTACATCCTGGAAACCAGCGGTAACAGGTCCATATGATGGTTGGTTGGTTGTTGGAGTTCTACGACCTGGAAACCAGCGGTAACAGGTCCATATGATGGTTGGTTGGTTGTTGGGGTTTTACATCCTGGAAACCAGCAGTAACAGGTCCATATGATGGTTGGTTGGTTGTTGGAGTTTTACAACCTGGAAACCAGCAGTAACAGGTCCATATGATGGTTGGTTGGTTGTTGGGGATTTACATCCTGGAAACCAGCAGTAACAGGTCCATATGATGGTTGGTTGGTTGTTGGGGTTTTACATCCTGGAAACCAGCAGTAACAGGTCCATATGATGGTTGATTGGTTGTTGGAGTTTTACAACCTGAAAACCAGCAGTAACAGGTCCATATGATGGTTGGTTGGTTGTTGGGGTTTTACATCCTGGAAACCAGCAGTAACAGGTCCATATGATGGTTGGTTGGTTGTTGGGGTTTTACATCCTGGAAACCAGCAGTAATAGGTCCGTATGATGGTTGGTTGGTTGTTGGAGTTTTACGACCTGGAAACTAGCGGTAACAGGTCCATATGATGGTTGGTTGGTTGTTGGGGTTTTACATCCTGGAAACCAGCAGTAACAGGTCCATATGATGGTTGGTTGCTTGTTGGGGTTTTACATCCGGGAAACCAGCAGTAACAGGTCCATATGATGGTTGGTTGGTTGTTGGGGTTTTACATCCTGGAAACCAGCGGTAACAGGTCCATATGATGGTTGGTTGGTTGTTGGGGTTTTACATCCTGGAAACCAGCGGTAACAGGTCCATATGATGGTTGGTTAGTTGTTGGGGTTTTACAACCTGGAAACCAGCAGTAACAGGTCCATATGATGGTTGGTTGGTTGTTGGAGTTTTACGTCCTGGAAACCTACAGTAACAGGTCCGTATGATGGTTGGTTGGTTGGTTGTTGGGGTTTTACAACCTGGAAACCAGCAGTAACAGGTCCATATGATGGGTGGTTGGTTGTTGGGGTTTTACAACCTGGAAACCAGCAGGAACAGGTCCATATGATGGTTGGTTGGTTGTTGGGGTTTTACAACCTGGAAACCAGCAGTAACAGGTCCATATGATGGTTGGTTGGTTGTTGGGGTTTTACATCCTGGAAACCAGCAGTAACAGGTCCATATGATGGTTGGTTGGTTGTTGGAGTTTCACGTCCTGGAAACCAACAGTAACAGGTCCATATGATGGTTGGTTGGTTGGTTGTTGGAGTTTTACGTCCTGGAAACTAGCGGTAACAGGTCCATATGATGGTTGGTTGGTTGTTGGGGTTTTACATCATGGAAACCTACAGTAACATGTCCATATGATGGTTGGTTGGTTGTTGGCGTTTTACGACCTGGAAACCAGCAGTAACAGGTCCATTTGATGGTTGGTTGGTTGGTTGTTGGAGCTTTATGTCCTGGAAACCAGCGGTAACAGGTCCATATGATGGTTGGTTGGTTGGTTGTTGGAGCTTTATGTCCTGGAAACCAGCGGTAGCAGGTCCATTTGATGGTTGGTTGGTTGGTTGTTGGAGCTTTATGTCCTGGAAACCAGCGGTAACAGGTCCATTTGATGGTTGGTTGGTTGGTTGTTGGAGCTTTATGTCCTGGAAACCAGCGGTAACAGGTCCATATGATGGTTGGTTGGTTGGTTGTTGGAGCTTTATGTCCTGGAAACCAGCGGTAACAGGTCCATATGATGGTTGGTTGGTTGGTTGTTGGAGCTTTATGTCCTGGAAACCAGCAGTAACAGGTCCATTTGATGGTTGGTTGGTTGGTTGTTGGAGCTTTATGTCCTGGAAACCAGCGGTAAGAGGTCCATATGATGGTTGATTGGTTGTTGGGGTTTTACATCATGGAAACCTACAGTAACATGTCCATATGATGGCTGGTTGGTTGGTTGTTGGAGCTTTATGTCCTGGAAACCAGCGGTAACAGGTCCATTTGATGGTTGGTTGGTTGTTGGGGTTTTACGTCCTGGAAACCAGCGGTAACAGGTCCGTATGATGGTTGGTTGGTTGTTGGGGTTTTACAACCTGGACACCAGCAGTAACAGGTCCATATGATGGTTGGTTGGTTGGTTGTTGGAGTTTGAATTCCTGGACACCAGCAGTAACAGGTCCATATGATGGTTGGTTGGTTGTTGGAGTTTTACGTCCTGGAAACCAGCAGTAACAGGTCCATATGATGGTTGGTTGGTTGTTGGGGTTTTACGTCCTGGAAACCACCAGTAACAGGTCCATATGATGGTTGGTTGGTTGTTGGAGTTTTACGACCTGGAAACCAGCAGTAACAGGTCCATATGATGGTTGGTTGGTTGGTTGTTGGGGTTTTACGTCCTGGAAACCAGCGGTAACAGGTCCATATGGTGGTTGGTTGGTTGTTGGGGTTTTACAACCTGGAAACCAACAGTAACAGGTCCATATGGTGGTTGGTTGGTTGTTGGGGTTTTACAACCTGGAAACTAGCAGTAACAGGTCCATATGATGGTTGGTTGGTTGTTGGAGATTTATGTCCTGGAAACCTACAGTAACAGGTCCATATGATGGTTGGTTGGTTGTTGGGGTTTTACAACCTGGAAACCAGCGGTAACAGGTCCATATGATGGTTGGTTGGTTGTTGGAGTTTTACGTCCTGGAAACCTACAGTAACAGGTCCATATGATGGTTGGTTGGTTGTTGGAGTTTTACGTCCTGGAAACCAGCGGTAACAGGTCCGTATGATGGTTGGTTGGTTGTTGGGGTTTTACAACCTGGAAACCAGCAGTAACAGGTCCATATGATGGTTGGTTGGTTGTTGGGGTTTTACAACCTGGAAACCAGCAGTAACAGGTCCATATGATGGTTGGTTGGTTGTTGGGGTTTTACATCCTGGAAACCAGCAGTAACAGGTCCATATGATGGTTGGTTGGTTGGTTGGTTGTTGGAGTTTTAAGTCCTGGAAACCAGCGGTAACAGGTCCATATGATGGTTGGTTGGTTGGTTGTTGGAGTTTTACATCCTGGAAACCTACAGTAACAGGTCCATATGATGGTTGGTTGGTTGTTGGGGTTTTACATCCTGGAAACCAGCAGTAACAGGTCCATATGATGGTTGGTTGGTTGTTGGGGTTTTACAACCTGGAAACCAGCAGTAACAGGTCCATATGATGGTTGGTTGGTTGTTGGGGTTTTACATCCTGGAAACCAGCGGTAACAGGTCCATATGATGGTTGGTTGGTTGTTGGGGTTTTACATACTGGAAACCAGCAGTAACAGGTCCATATGATGGTTGGTTGGTTGTTGGGGTTTTACATCCTGGAAACCAGCGGTAACAGGTCCATATGATGGTTGGTTGGTTGTTGGGGTTTTACAACCTGGAAACCAGCAGTAACAGGTCAATTTGATGGTTGGTTGGTTGTTGGAGTTTTACATCTTGGAAACCAGCGGTAACAGGTCCATATGATGGTTGGTTGGTTGGTTGTTGGAGTTTTACGTCCTGGAAACTAGCAGTAACAGGTCCATATGATGGTTGGTTGGTTGTTGGAGTTTTACGTCCTGGAAACCAGCGGTAACAGGTCCATATGATGGTTGGTTGGTTGTTCGAGTTTTACGTCCTGGAAACCAGCAGTAACAGGTCCATATGATGGTTGGTTGGTTGTTGGAGTTTGACGTCCTGGAAACCAGCAGTAACAGGTCCATATGAAGACGTACCATTAGTCATACACTGCAACATGCATAGGCACGCATACAGTTTGCTGGGGCTTTACCTCCTCACAACATCTTTGGCAATATCAGGACGGGTAAGCACTCATGGCAACTTTATAGTGCTGTGCCACTAGGAGATCAGACAACTAGCACCGTAACCCGATATTCCACTCAGTCACATTATCTTGATACTATGCTAGCCAGTCCTTGCCCTCTCCAAAAAATGCCAAACACCAGGCTAGGTAGCGACAAGTATCAAATTTGTAAGTCAGCTGTCATTCAAACTCCCAACCTTCCGCACGGGAAGCGAGCGCCCTTACCAATTCAGCCATTGTGTCTGGTACCATGCATATAGAGGTAGCCGAACTATTGCCTAGACTAGAAAGTGACCCCAGACAACCTCAGTCAATAGACATAGAGGATACCATAAGAACACACTAGATTATAACAGAAAGTGCCTAACTGATTTATTTTGAATTTTACAAACATTTATAAATGAAGAAATGACTAATTCATGGCTTCGGCAAACCATGAGTTCTGCATATTTGCATCAATGTTGACAATGACTGAACGCTGCGTGTTCTGATTGGAATGCCTGCATTCAGGTCTGACAATGATAAGTTCCCAAGTCTAGCTGAGGTGGTTCTCTCCCCAATATGAGGCTTCCAAGACACTGACGCTAGGACCCAGCAGGCCATTCATCAGGTTTGAAGCACACTGCACCAAACCAGAAAACTGATGCAGTGTATATGCTAGACACAGGGTTGGCTGGTTGGTTGTTGGAGTTTTACGTCCTGGCAACATCTAAGGTCATATCAGGATTAGTACTGACTTGTGACAGTGCACACTCATGCGACTTTATAGTCCTGCCTCACTGGTAAATCAGGCTGCCAGCACCATGACCCGATATCCCACTCAGTCACATTATCCTGACACTGAGCCAACCAGTCTTTGCCCTATCCTATTAATGCCGAGTGCCTGACTAGGAACTGACAAGTATAAATTGTTAAGTCATTGACTTGACTCGACCAGGGTTCAAACCTGTATCTTCGAATCCCATGATCTACCAAAGCGGGAGACGGACACTCAACTCATTCGGGCATCCCGTCTGGTCCCAGACACAGGGGGAATACACAGTGGTAACACACACAGTGGTCAGTGTGTGTGTGGTGCATTGGTGGGGTAATGGCTAGGTAAAAGATTCACCTCTGACTCTGTTTAGAGATGAGTTATAACCCTATGTAAAAGTGGGAGAAAATGTGTCTCACTGTTGAAGGTCTTAGTTTGGCATTCCTACCTTCTACTGATTAAAATCCAATAGCTACAATCCGATAGACTACATCACGGTTCCAGCAGCGCGGTGCATTGTGGGATGCATCAGAGCAAAACAAAGCCACGAGAAGCACATGGCACATGCTAATACACTGGGTGCAGCTATGAAATGTGCTAGTTTCAGGTCATCTCAGCTCTTGTTTGAAACATAGAATACCAACTAAAAAAATATATATAATAAATTAAGATATTAATCTTTTATCCAGCATTGCATTTACATCAATATAACCAGCACATCTTATGCCATGTGCATTTAGACTTAGACAAATCTAGCCACTCAGACTAGTGTTAGAGCCATAGCCAGAGTCGGTTTTATTTATTTTATTCATGTTTTTATTTATATTCTATGGTTTATGGAGAGTTGTGTCTTAAACATATTCATTATATTATTATATTGCATCCTTCCGTCCATGTTTATGCCAAATTGTTATGTATTTCTAGTTATTTTGAATAAAATGCCAGTTTAGCGCCTGTATGCACTCTGCATTAATGTTTGTCTATGTTTATTTATTGTTGTTTTATGTCCTAGCAACATCCAAAGTCATATCAGGACGGGTACCGACTTGTGACAGTGCACATTCATGGCGACTTTATAGTTCGGCCCCACTGGGATACCAGGCCGCCAGCACCATGACCTGATATCCCACTCAGTCACATTATCCTGACACTGAGCCAACCAGTCCTTGGCCTATACTAATAATGCAGAGCCCATGGCTAGGAAGCGACAAATATAAATTTTAAAGGTATCTGTTTGACTCGACCAGGGTTCCAACCCATGATCCCATGGTCTACCAACATGGCTCTGATATGACCTTAGATGTTGCTAGGAAGTAAAACAACAACAAGCAAACATCGATCTGGGCCGGTTTAACGCGCGTATCTGAAAGCAATACACTTTCAAAGCTTGTTATGTCTGAACGCGCCGCAAGTTCGACTCATTTAGATCGCCTTATCTAAGTCAGCCTAACGTAGTGTGACCACGCCTATATACGTCTTCATATTTGCATGCTATTTTTTAGTTGAAAATATAATCAAACATGTAGCTTAATGAACTTTAAAAGTGGAACCGATAGCATTCTATCGTCACCATCTTGTCTTTTTACATTCTCTCCCATTTCCCCAACTCTGTGCCGATATAAGTAGCCATTTGATACTGGAACCAGGTATTTAACTTCCTGTTCCATACTAAAGCAATTTTCGCCCATATTTTAGACTACATTGTCATTCACCGGTACTGCAAGTACGGGGTGAATCTTTTATTTAGAAGTAGATGTGCAGTGCACCAACCCCAACTTCCGGCATGTAAACACTCCGGGTCGCAGCTTCAGCCCTTCGACAAATACCAGCGGACAGTAACCGGGAATACCCGTATTATCGCCCACCATTCACCGCCCGTCGCTAGGAGGACCTTAATATTTACAAAGACCCTATAATACTAAGACGGCTCACTCAGCCTGTGTAATAAAAATGATCAAACCCACCACTTGGTGCACTGGCTGTTCTCTTGGTTAAACAGGTGCTATATTATATGTATAAATGTGTGATGATGATGATGCTGATGATGATGCTGATGATGATGTGTATTTGTTCATAGCAATTTCATATTGATGTGTATTCATACTTACCTATCTCATGTATAATATAATTGTATGTGTTTACATGTGAAACACCAACCAGCAGCCGGGCTGATCAAACCCACCACAAGGTGGCACTGTGAAATTTACATTACCATGGGGGAGATAGGGAGTGAGCAGTCTTAGTATTATAGGGTCTTTGATATTTATGAAGCAAGTAGTACAGCACACACAAAGGCTGCCATCAGGTGACCTCGTAAAAAAAACAAAGGAGAGAAAAAAGTAAAGAGAGAGAGAGAATTAAAAAAATATGCTAATGTGATAGGTCTACTGTAAAATGCAGACCTTTCGCAAGCTGTGCAAGGTTTGAGGATTTAATGCGGGATAGGCGTTGTCTAAGCCCGGGGAGTCGGCAGACCTGCGTGAACTCTAATTAGCATACTGGAGGATTAATAATTCATTGATTGTGGGAATCTAGAGCCCTCAGTCGCACTGACCTCTAAATGTAGCCTAACCATCCCTCCTTCACAACGTCACAACTATCGACTCATCTAACATAGGCCTACGTATGTTATCTCCAGTCATCAATGTGACCCGCCTGCTAATCCTCTGGTTAAAGTTGCATAGCCCATTTAAAGTCGGGAAAACAAATGAACTCGGAATAGTTCTAATTTATGCCACAGGGTGGTGCATGCTTAGTACTGAACTTTTCCACTTTGTGGTGTAGAGTGACCTTGATTGGTCATGTGACATCTGTTGTTGTGAAAATGGCTGGGTGAGTGGAGAGAAGGGAGAGTAAAACTGATGTATTTTCAATTTTCTTTGGAGTAGTTCAAACAGGAAATATATTTGCTTTAATGTAAAATATATGTTAGGACAATTACATTGCATAATTCAATGAGAAACACATATAGATGAAACACGTTTTTTGTTGTTGTTGAATGTAAAAAGGTTTTGGATTGTATGGGGGTTGAACCCACACGACCAAACAACTTCAGATTACAAGTTCAACACCTTAAACACTAGGCCACAGAGACCACACATAGTTACTTACCTCAGTTCAGGCTATTTGTGTATAGGACGTCATATATACAAGGTCTATGTGTGTATGTATGTATGTATGTATGTATGTATGTATGTATGTTTTGCGTGCATCTGTTTGAAATTTGTCAGTTACACTGTATTTAAAAGGAAAACCTTTTTTGTTATTGAATGTAAAAAGGAGTGAACCATATGGAGTAAGATATGTGCATTTGAAAGTTTTTGACTTATATATATGAAAAGTTCAGCTGAAAAACCGCGTAAACCCCAATACACAATTTTAATTAAAACAAAAGAAATTTGTACAAGAAGGTCATTTAAATTCTCACTAATTCCACTTTTGTTATGATGTATACTGATTATGCAGCAATGAAAAGAAAATAGGAATGTAAATAAATGAACTTTTTGAAGGTTTGATTCCAATGTTTATCTGAATTTTTGGATTGGCGCTTACAGGGTTTTGCGCCTGTACTCTTCATATATATATTAAGTTCACCATAACTCAATGAATAGCTCTAGGCACAATGTTTCATTCGCCCCCACCCCCACCCCTAAACAGAAATCCAACAAAAACTAAAAACCTCACGACAGTATTATTGAAAAAAAAATTAAAGAGAGAACATTAACAAAGAACATGTATACAATACAAGAAATATCATATGTCTTTGGCCACTTACAAGGATCACTTACAAGTATCACTTACAAGTATCGCTTACAAGTATCACTTACAAGTATCACTTACAAGTATCACTTACAAGTATCACTTACAAGTATCACGCGAATACGGCCAATGTCAGTAATATAAGATACTACATACTCTACATACACCAGCATCTTTTGCGGCTCTCTGCTGTCCTAGTATCGTAAACCTAACTGTATGTGTTAATTGTCTAGTACCATAGACAGTTCACCGGTTTGATCGCCCTTCCAAACCTGGTCACATAACTGCCACTTGGCGATGTTGTTGGCTTCTTAATCGTTAATGTACTTTCATGAGTAGTGATACGCAGCGAAGGAGGAAGTGAAGGCAGGAAGTGGAAGTAAAAGCACTTTATTATATATAAAGTGGAGGGCAATGTACAATGAGAGTATGAGGTTATAAGCAATGTACAAGGTAATGATATAATAAAGTGAATGGAAGGTAGGATAAAATGTCAGTGTCATGTTAGGGGAGGGGCCCCGAAGAGCCCTCCGCCAAAAGGGAGGAGAGGGCGCGAGGGGCGCCAGAGGGGGCGAGGCGAGGGAGGTAGGCGTGGACCGCCCCAGACGTCCAGGTGCCCTGGGCCATGATGTCGGCCAGGGAGATCCCCGCCCTCTGGCAGGCCTGCGCCGCACCCCGATGTAGGCTATGGAGGGTGTAGCTGTCGGGGGCGGGAACGGCAAGCGCAAGGAGCACGCCTCTCAGGACTGCCGTGAGGGTCTGAGGGTCAAGGGGCCGACCCGAGGACATGATGAAGGCGGGGGCGTCCAGAGCGGTGGGGACGGGGGCCACAGAGGCCCGCCATGCCGCGACGGGGCATAGGCGGGAGCCGTGTGTAGTGGGGACGAAGAGGGCGACCACCCCCGAGGGCAGGGCGATAGTCTTGGAGGGCCTGAGAGTGACGCGGAGCCCTCCGGGGGTGGAGGCGACATAGGCGCGGGTGATGATGTGGGGGCCACCCCACCCCTCGGGGCTGACAGGAGGCTGGACTGCCTCAGCATCCCGTAGTACCCAAGGAGGAGGGCGGCCCGAGGGACGACGCCCGAGGGTCCGGCGGAGTCGAGGTGGATGGCGACAGCGGCGAGGTGACGGGGCGCCAGGGAAGGGGCTGGACTGCCTCAGCATCTCGTAGTACCCGAGGAGGAGGGCAGCCCGAGGGACGACGCCCGAGGGTCCGGCGGCGTCAAGGTGGATGGCGACAGCAGCGAGGTGACCGGGCGGGGCGCCAGGGGAGGGGCGGGCCAGGCGACGTGGCCGGAAGCCCGCTTCCCGCCCCGACAGACGTCTCTGGCGAGGCGTGAGCCGAATGCCGAGGGGCCGAATTCTGCATTGTAATATCTAGTTTTTTTTTCTTCTAATCATTAGTTTGAAAGTTATGCCAATATTATCAAATCTATTGCTTTTTATATCTGTATGGCTGTGAACCTTTTTTTTTTATAAAACAACACATTTTCTAGTTTAATCTGCAGACCTATTGTCAGCTTGCTACTTAGCACTGTTCCTACGAATATGCATTCATGTACTTCTTCTCAGTGGACCCATTTGCAGTTTGGGCTATTTTCCTTTCCAACCAGGTGTCCACAACTGGTTCATCAAAGGCTGTTGTATGTGCTGTATTGTCTGTGGGAAAGTGCATATAAAAGACCCCTTGCTGCTTATCGGAAAGAGTAGCCTATGTGGCGGCAGCAGGTTTCCTCCAAAGAAATATGTCAGAATGACCATATGTCTGATGTCCAATAGCCGATGATACAATAAAAAAAATCAATGTGCTCTAGAGGCGTCGTTAAATAAAACAAGTTTTTTTATGTACTTCTTCTCAGAATGTGTTCTATTTTTTATTCCTAATTTTAACACTTATGCAATTGTTCTTATGTTACACATGATTGTCTTTAAAAACTGAAATAATTAGAACAATTAAGATAATTGAGACTTCTGTAAATTTAGTAGGGCAGTATGTCTAGGCCGTTTGGTTGTATATCAGCAACGCTTCAGTACTACTTTCAGCGAAATATTTAGTGTTTTAGTGTCCTTGCTTACACATAATATTAATTATTAAACCAATATATTCAGAAATTGAAAATATATTTACCGGAGAGCATGGCGAAGTGGTGAGGGCCAGAGTCAAACCGAAGACTTATATAAAAAAAAAAGGTGATTGTCGCTACCTTGCATTGTGCTCGGCATTACTAGAGTAGGGCAAGGACTGGTTCACTCAGTGTCAGGATAATGTGTATGGGTGGTGTATCGAGTCCCGGTACTGGCAGCACAGTACCATAAGGCTGGAAGGGCATCCGTATGAAGCCAGTCGGGCAACACTATAAATCCAGTAGGACAGCAATATAAAGCCAGTAGGGCAGCACTATAGCAACTAGTTGGGACATAATAAAGCCAGTAGGTCAGCTCAATAAAGCTAGTAGGGAAGCAGTATACAGCCAGAAGGGCAGCACTATAAAGCCAGCTGGCAGCAATATAAAGCCGGTAAGACGACAGTATTAAACCAGTGGTGTAGTACTATAAACCCAGTAGCGCAGCACTATAAAGCTTGTAAGGAAGCAGTATAAAGCCAGTAGGGTAGCACTATGAATCCAGCCGGCATCACTATAAAGCTGGTAAGATGACACTATTAAACCAGTGGTGTAGTACTATAAAGCCAGTAGCGCAGCACTATAGAACCAGAAGGGCATCACTATAAAGCAAGAAGGATAGCAGTATAAGGCCAGTCAGGAATCACTATAAAGCCAGTAGGACAGCACTATAAAACCAGTGGTGCAGCACTATTAAGCCAATATGGCAGAACTATGAAACCATTAGGGCAGCACTATAAAGTTAGTAGGACATCACTAGCACGTAAAATCCCAACATATAGATCAAATAATTAAGTCTAGTATCGGATTGAACAGTTACCACAGACGAGAAAAATGTGAGTTAACATGACTGTCTTCATGATCCCCAGAGACTGTTCATGGCTTCTTTTTCTTTTTTTAACAATTAACTCGTCTGACCTTTGACCTAATTTAGGCTGTTGTCTCCATGCAATCAAGCCGTGGCTATTGAGGTCAACTACCACTAATGAGCCTTAAACACGATTAAGACCTTAAAGTTGCATATTCCTATGAAAATATCTTTTTCTTGTAGAAGATTTATACTGCCTATCACAGTTTGTCGATAGAAAGCCTGAGCCTACACTTTTACCGACCCAAAGGATTTTTAACCTCCCACACCATATAGACATGGTACGAGAGCAACCGGACTTTGATGACGCTGTAAATTGTACACAGCGGTGGAAATCCAAATTTGCAGAGGTGGGGGGTGGGGGGGGGCACTGGGAATCGAACCACCGACCTTCAGATTAGGAGTCCGACCTAGAAAAAAAACTACCTTCAGATTAGGAGTCCGACCTAGAAAAAAAAAAATCTTCAGGCTATAAGCACGACATACTCTTGCAGAACATATCGCTAAGTCCTTTCAAAGATTTCATAATTCGCCTTTAAGTGATTGTGAACATGAAGCTTTCTTTGTATGTTTTTGTCAGACATCAGGCTCCATAGGATATCCTCTGCTTATCTTTCCTAACTAGACATCGCTGAAGCTGTTATAATTTCTCTGCCTCTTGCATAGCAACAGAATCTTATTAATGCATTCAATATACACTGCGTTATAGTTTCTCAGCCTCTGGCATAGCAACAGCATCTTATTCACACATTCAATGCACACTGTGTTATAGTTTCTCAGCCTCTGGCATAGCAACAGAATCTTATTCACATATTCAATGCACACTGCGTTATAGTTTCTCAGCCTCTGGCATAGCAACAGAATCTTATTCACACATTCAATGCACACTGTGTTATAGTTTCTCAGCCTCTGGCATAGCAACAGCATCTTATTCACACATTCAATGCACACTGTGTTATAGTTTCTCAGCCTCTGGCATAGCAACAGCATCTTATTCACACATTCAATGCACACTGCGTTATAGTTTCTCAGCCTCTGGCATAGCAACAGCATCTTATTCACACATTCAATGCACACTGTGTTATAGTTTCTCAGCCTCTGGCATAGCAACAGAATCTTATTCACATATTCAATGCACACTGTGTTATAGTTTCTCAGCCTCTGGCATAGCAACAGAATCTTATTCACACATTCAATATACACTGCGTTATAGTTTCTCAGCCTCTGGCATAGCAACAGAATCTTATTCACACATTCAATATACACTGCGTTATAGTTTCTCAGCCTCTGGCATAGCAACAGCATCTTATTCACACATTCAATGCACACTGCGTTATAGTTTCTCAGCCTCTGGCATAGCAACAGAATCTTATTCACACATTCAATGCACACTGCGTTATAGTTTCTCAGCCTCTGGCATAGCAACAGAATCTTATTCACATATTCAATGCACACTGCGTTATAGTTTCTCAGCCTCTGGCATAGCAACAGAATCTTATTCACACATTCAATATACACTGCGTTATAGTTTCTCAGCCTCTGGCATAGCAATAGAATCGTATTCACACATTCAATGCACACTGCATTATAGTTTCTCAGCCTCTGGCATAGCAACAGAATCTTATTCACACATTCAATATACACTGTGTTATAGTTTCTCTGCCTCTTGCATAGCAACAGAATCTTACTCTTGCATTCAATGCGCACTCTGTTCTAGCTTCATTGCGTCTGGCATCGCAACAGAATCTTATATACACATCCAATATATACTGTGTTACAGTTTCTCTGCCTCTGGCAAAGCAACAGAATCTTATTCGCACACTCAATACACACGGCATTATAGTTTCTCTTCTTTTGGCATAGTGACAGAATCCTTTTCACACATTCAATAAATGCTGCTTTACAGCTTCCATGCCTGTGACCTAGCGGTTCAATGTAGTGATTATTGTGGTTAGGGTACCTGTTCATTGCGCATGCTCAGACACAACCTTTAAAGTGCACACCTGTACCAGTAAGAGACCTAGGCCCGAAGGTGCCTGTCTTTGATCGATGAACCTTTGCCATCTGTGAACATTTTCTTTTTTTTCATTGTGCAAACTGATTTTGTCTCATCTGACTAGATCTACCCCTGCGATGATAGGACACCTGCTATTTCAGAACAACATTGGTCTGAATGCGGAGTTGTCCTTTGAAGACAGGTACTGCAGTATCTGTGTACAGACACAATACTTCATCCGGAAGTCTCAGATCAACTAATTAAATATCGTTACATGTGCCTGTGTCTAGACTCACGTCAAACGGCCATTGTGCCTGCTGAACAACAAGCAGTGGTCCACAACTGGGTCATCAAAGGCTGTGGTATGTGCTGTCCTGTCTGTGGGAAAGTGCATAGGAAAGACGCCTTGCTGCTTATCGGAAAGACTAGCCAATGTGGTGGAAAAGAAATATGTCAGAATGACCATATGTTTGACATCCAATAGCCAATGATACGAAAATCAATGTGCTCTAGAGGCGTCGTTAAATAAAACAAGGTTTACTTTTTTTTGCTGTGTAACAAGTTCTACTTTATGGTATAGGTTGCCGGAAGATCTAAAAAAAATGTAGTAGCTCTTGATTGGTTGATTGTTGAAGTCTTATCTCCTGGCAACATCTAAGGTCATATCAGGACGGGTATCGAATTGTGACAGTGCACACTGATGGGGACTGTATAGTGCTGTCCCACTGGAAGACCAGGCCGCAAGTTCCATGACCTGATACCCCACTCAGTCACATTATCCTGACCATGAGCCAACCAGTCATTGCCACCATCACCTTATCTTCCAGCTAAAAACTGTGAAGCGAATGGCGATTTGGGGGTGGATCGGCACCGGAAGTGACCGTGGCGCCAATAGCCCTGGAGCAAATCGTACACCTATTAAGAAATAAATAAGAAATAAATAAGAAAACGCAGCACCGCCATTTATATACACATAATGCTTATATTTAACATATATATAATTGAAAATAAATATCTATATCTTTTTCTTTTTCTTTTAGAAAGAAGGAAAGAAGGAAACAAATATTTAAAGAAAATTCTATAACTATGCAATACATATTCACTGAATGCATGATGCTTTTATTGGATCGGAATTGCACACAGTTACTACTACAGCTGATATTTCATTTATAAAATGTATAATACTTTTAGTATCAAACAGGATTTGCATGCAGTTACTATTACAACTGATAGTCGTTTCATGTATGTATCAAGGAATTGTACTGTACGGCCGGAAGACCAATGCTCTGGCGCTGACACGAGATACTATTCGATGAATAAAATACATTTTAGTAAAAAAAATTAAAAAATGTAATGGTGTCCAAAATGCACCACAGATAATCTAAGACTTTAAATTGTAAAGCATCCCTTAAGATCTTCCGGTTTTTTATTGTCCAATGTTGGCAACCGTATCGTCGCCATGCTAGCTTTCCCTCGCAGCACTCAGAGTATCGTGCCAACTAACCTACTGCATTCCTTTCAGGCTGTGAGGCACTATGAGATTGTTGCACCTGAAACACTGAGCAGTGTCCACCATTAAAAAAAACCCCATAAAAAAGCCACCTTTCATCACACAACTACATTCTGTCCACAACAGCTTGGCCTCATGCATTACCAGCCATGGCCATAGCCATAGCCATAGCCAGAAATTCAAAAATATAAAGGACCAAATTGCTCGCATGTGTACTTACCAGAAATAAACAAAATTGTATACATAATATAAAGAAAGTGTGTGTTATACAAGATTTAAAACGGAAACAATATGAGGCCGATAGAAATTGTTCACATGTTTTTTACACTTGTTACAGTGCGACAATGTAGTTACCTGCCTGAACAGCATAGCAGTTCAGTCTTAAGCCCTGGTCACATACACGTTAGTGAACGTAGGATAGATTAACGTGGGTGGAACGTGCTACATTAAGGTATGGCAGGTCACCCACCTAATAGTACGGATAAATACATTACGGTACGGATAAATACGTTACGGTACGGATCCCAGGACATTATGGTATGGATCCCGGTACGTCCAACTATGTTGAACTACGTTCAACGACGTTCAACGACGTTCAACTTCGTCCACTAATGGCTATGTGAGCACGGCAGAACGACCAAGTTTTGTGCCAGTCAAAGTATGCTAGGGTATGCTAGAGTACGCTAGAGTACAGTAAGAAGTATACTAGAGTATGCTAGAGTATGCTAGAGTATGCTAGAGTATGCTAGAGTATGCTAGAGTACGTTATCATCACAGAGGCTACATCTGCCTTAAACTTAGTGCTCTTTTGAACATGTCCAAAACTTAAAATCGGAATTCACGGCCCCCACATGTTCTTCACAGAGAAGTATGAATGCTGGTACGTTCAACTACGTTCAACTAGGTTCAACTAGGTTAGCCTCCACTACGTTCACTAGCGTGTATGTGACCGGGCCTTTAGAGAGCGTCCATGTAAATTGGACAGACTGTAAATTGTACCTGCGACGAAATCTAACTCCAACCATCGATTTATATATATATATATATATATATACACGTTTCCTATCGCGATAACCACGCATCAAATCAATGCCTTGTCATAGAGAGAGAGAGAGAGAGAGAGAGAGAGATAGAGAGAGAAAGAGGGGGTGAGAGAGGTGGGTGAATGTAATAAAACATTGTAAGATAGTAATATTTCGTGGCATAATTCGATGGTTTTGACTTTCTGTCACTTAAAAAAAAAGAAAAGTATTATGGTGCTCGCCATGAGGTGCGTTACTTTAGTTTGAAGTCGCTTTTATTTGCTATGCATAGGTCTATATTTGCAGTTATTTAAAGCGCAAGCTTGCCAAATTAATTTTTGCATGCATTTCAAAACTTTGACTCATTATTACTAAATTGACTAAATTGACTCACCATGTGGTGGGACTCGAACCCACACTTCTCGCCATTCCCGGGTTGGTGTCCTAACCATTAATCCATCAAGGCTCCCTGATGCAATCAACCTACCCATGCCGATCAGTGCACGGGGCTGGTGTCCTAGCCATTAATCCATCAAGGCTCCCTGATGCAATCAAACACCTACCCGTGCCGATCAGTGCACCGTCTGGTGTCCTAACCATTAATCCATCAAGGCTCCCTGATGCAATCAACCTACCCATGCCGATCACTGCACAGGGCTGGTGTCCTAACCATTAATCCATCAAGGCTCCCTGATGCAATCAACCACCTACCCGTGCCGATCAGTGCACGGGTCTGGTGTCCTAACCATTAATCCATCAAGGCTCCCTGATGCAATCAACCACCTACCCGTGCCGATCACTGCACGGGGCTGGTGTCCTAACCATTAATCCATCAAGGCTCCCTGATGCAATCAAGCACCTACCCGTGCCGATCACTGCACGGGGCTGGTGTCCTAACCATTAATCCATCAAGGCTCCCTGATGCAATCAACCACCTACCCGTGCCGAGCAGTGCACGGGTCTGGTGTCCTAACCATTAATCCATCAAGGCTCCCTGATGCAATCAACCACCTACCCGTGCCGAGCAGTGCACGGGTCTGGTGTCCTAACCATTAATCCATCAAGGCACCCTGATGCAATCAACCACCTACCCATGCGGATCAGTGCACGGGGCTGGTGTCCTAACCATTAATCCATCAAGGCTCCCTGATGCAATCAACCACCTACCCGTGCCGATCAGTGCACGGGGCTGGTGTCCTAACCATTAATACATCAAGGCTCCCTGGTGCAATCAACCACCTACCCGTGCCGATCAGTGCACGGGGCTGATGTCCTAACCATTAATCCATCAAGGCACCCTGATGCAAACAACCTACCCATGCCGATCACTGCACAGGGCTGGTGTCCTAACCATTAATCCATCAAGGCTCCCTGATGCAATCAACCACCTACCCATGCGGACTTGTTACAGTGCGCACTGGTGGCGACTTTATAGTGCTGCCCACTGGGAAATCAGGGCACTGGAACCATGCCCCGATATCCCACTCACGCACATTATCCTGACACTGAGCTAACCAGTCCTTACCCTATCCTATTAATGCCAAGTGCGAGGCTAGGAAGCGACAAGTATCAATTTTGTAAGTCATTGGTTTGGCTCGACCGGGAATCGAGCACCCGACCTTCCGCACGGGAAGAATATATGTATATCTATATATTTATATCTATATATTTAGAGAGAGAGAGAGAGAGAAGGATGAAGAGGGGAGAGAGAGAAGGAAAGGGAGCTAGGTAAATATGGAGGGAGGGAAAGACAGAAAGCCAGAAAGAGTTCTGTTATTTTTACTCTGAAATCCCGTAGTATTAAAGTGGTGTATCTTCTGCCAAAGACCCTATAATACTAAGACGGCTCACTCCCTATCTCTCCCATGGTAATGTAAATTTTGCAGTGCCACCTTGTGGTGGGTTTGATCAACCGGACTGCTTGTTGGTGTTTCACATGTAAACACATACAATTATATTATACATGAGATAGGTAAGTATGAATACACATCAATATGAAATTGCTATGAACAAATACACATCATCATCATCAGCATCATCATCATCAGCATTGCCATCATCACACATCTTTCACATTCATATATACATTTATACATATAATATAACACCTGTTTAACAAAGAGAACAGCCAGCGCACCAAGAAGTGGGTTTGATCATTTTGATTACACAGTAGAGGCTGAGTGAGCCGTCTTAGTATTATAGGGTCTTTGGTTCTGCCAAATAGGTTCCCGGCGAAAAAGCAATTTGGGTCGGATCGGTGGGGGGGCTGGGGTGGGGGGGGGGGGGGGTGGAGGTTTGTCTCGCAACCTTTAAACGCATAGTTATCTCTCCGGTTTGAGGGTGGTCTTTTTGAGTGTTTTTTTATAATTTGTTTTTATGGGTATTTTTTGGGGTGTTTTTTTAACCACACTGCTTAATGGTGAAATTGTGGTTCCAGAATTAAATGCACTGCTACGATCGCCCTAACCTTGTGTGCAGCCATGCATGCCATGTTGACAAACAGCTTCAGTGTTGCACGCAATGTACCGTAGTGCTCGGAGTAAAGGCCTGGTCAGATACACGTTAGTGAACGTAGTTGAACGTAGTGGAGGCTAACCAAGTTGAACGTATTTGAACATAGTTGAATGTAGTTGAACGTACCGGCATCCATACTTCTCCGTGATGAGAACGTGATGAGAATGTGTGTGGGCCGTGAGTTCCGATTTAAGCTTTGGACATGTCCAAAAGAGAGGTACATTTGAGGCAGACATAGCCTCTGTGATGATAACGTACTCTAGCATACTCTAGCATACTTTGACCCGCACAAAACCTTGGCCATTCTGCCATGGTCACATAGCCATTAGTGGACAAAGTTGAACGTAGTGGAGGGTAACATAGTTGAACGTAGTTGAACATAGTTTAATGTAGTTGAATGTACTTGGACGTACGGGGATCCGTACCATAATGTACTGGGATCCACCCGTAATGTATTTATCCATACTATTAAGTGGGTGATCAACCAAAACCTGCCATACCTTAACGTAGTTTAACGTAGTGATAGCACATTTCACCCACGTTAATCTATCCTACGTTCAACTACCTTCAACTACGTTCAGTAACGTGCATGTGACCAGGGCTTAAGACCCCAGTCACACCAGGGGCGCGTTCAACTGTGCGCCTCAGGGGCGCCTTGGAGGCCTTCCAAATGTTGCGCTACTCTGAATGGCGTTTAAGCAGTTTGGTGCCTCGAAAATGGCGGCCTCCATATTGTGCACTTCTTGCAGCCATTTGCAATTGAAAGATTGGCTAAAACCCATGGCCATTTTGGAGTTGTTTTCGCCTACTACCTGAAAAGCGCGAAGACTTGGGAGTCAACTCTGAGGCATACAATGAACACAAATTGGCAAAAAAGACGCCATGGAGCCATCTCAGAGTTGACTCTGTGGCGTACACTGAACACGGCCCAGGCTTCCGACCACTCCGCGACCATTTGCGACAACAACAAACAATGGGTAGGTGCAGATGGCCGCAAATGGGCACAAGTTGTCGCAAAAAGGACGATATCTATTTGGTCCTCACTAGTCGCTGAGCTCCTAGCGGCCATTTTGGTCACAAGGAGGTTGCAGGTGTTGCCCCAAAAACCTTGTTATGCCCAAATTGGTCACCAGAAGGTCACAAAGCATTTCCATAGGATGGCGATCAGCTTGGGATCATCGCCGACTGGTTGTGACTGGTCGGTGACTGATCGGTGACCGTCGCATCGCTGCCAAGTACATGCGACCATGTGGTGATCACTCAGCGATCGATTGGCGAATTTTTTATATTTTTTATATTTTTTATATTTTTTATTGAGGCTGTATTTATACTGTCCATAGCATGTAAGCCCGGGTACCCAGGCTTGTTTTCAATGCTGGCTAGCTGTAGTGTTGGTGTTGTCTTATCAAACAGTAGGTGCTGATAAGTTATTTGATTGTCTGCATTTCAGTAGCAGATAGATAGTCTGTTGGTTTGTGATCGGCTGGCAGTCGGTTGGTGATTGGTTTGTGATCAGCTGGCAGTCATCGATCTCATTGGTTGGTGATCAGCTGGCAGTTGGTTGGCGATTGGTTGGTGATCGGCTGGCAGTCGGTTGGTGATTGGTTGGTGATCGGCTGGCAGTCGGTTGGCGATTGGCTGGTTATCAGCTGGCAGTCGGTTGGTGATTGGTTGGTGATTAGCTGGCAGTCGGTTGGCGATTGGTTGGCGATCGGCTGGCAGTCGGTTGGCGATCTGCTGGCAGTCGGTTGGCGATTGGTGTGTAAGCTGTTGGCGTTTGGTCAGTGAGAGGTAGAGGACTATCGGACGCGGTAGCCAAATCGGTAGTGCGGAGCGGAAGGCCGGGAGTTCGATTCCCGGTCGAGTCAAACCAATGACTTACAAAATTGCTACTTGTTGTTACCTAACCTGGTGCTTGTCATTATTAGGATAGGGTGAGGACTGGTTAGCTCAGTGTCAGGATAATGTGACTGAGTGGGACATCAATCAGGTCATGGTGCTGGTGGCCTGATTTCCCAACCTAGTGCGCACTGTCACAAGTGAGTACCAATCCTGATATGTTGCCAGGGCTTAAAATTCAAACAACCAACCAATCCAGTAGGGAAGTGTTCCATTATATTCATGTGGTGTTTTCTTTGGCGGAGTGGTTAGAGTGTCTGGCTTTTTTCTAGGTCAGACTCCTAATCTGAGGGTCGGCGGTTCGATTCCCCATGCCCCCAGCTCTGCCAATTTGGATTTCCACCGCTGTGTATAACTTAAAGCGTCATCAAAGGCCGGTTGCTCTCATACCATGTCTATGTGGTGTAGGAGGTTAAAAATCCCCTGGGTCGGTAAAAGTGTAGGATCGGGCTTTCTATCGACCAGCAGTGGAGTGGGGAAGACCAGTCGTCTGTGACTGGGATTTCCCCTGCTTGGGACAACTAATGTACCAAAAAAATTAGAGACAAATAAGTGTTCACACTTCCTGTCTACCATTCGCTATATCGCTATATTGATTTCACATTCCCTTCAAACCCAGCAATAATTGTTTAATAAGTGTAGCAGTACAACTAGATATGTTTTTATGTTTTTTGTGTGTGTGTGTTTTTTTAAATGAATTTATTTACCCTACTCATAACGGATAAGTGTTTTAACACTTTTTTCACCGCCAGGCAGCACTATTCCAATTTGATTCAAATCTTTTGAATTTAGTCTTAGTAATAATAAAGGTTTTCTTGCTTCTTGTTTATGGCTTGTTTATGGCTAGGGGAGGGTGCACCCCCTCCCCCCTACTCCACACCTTCCCGCATGTGTGTGTGTGTGGGGGGGGGGGGGGGTTGAGAGGGGGCAGGATACTGCATGCAGCCCTGATCACTCCTGCAACCAGTAGTCCACAACTGGTTCATCCAAGGCTGTGGTATGCACCACCATGTTTGTAGATTGCATATGTAGGATCAAATCTAGCAAAGCGTTTTTGTTTCGAAAGGTTTATGCGTTTTCAGAAGATTGTGCAGCTTCAAACTCATACACAGTATTTGAGACTTCACAGGGGGATCAAGCTACTGATACCGGAGCCATGTTGTTTGGGAAAAAATCTTTTTTTTTAAGCACACAAAAAAACACATGTTCTTTATTGCAAGCATCAAGATCATTTTACGCTGATCATCTGTCAGTCTAATCAGGTACATTTCCATAAAGGCGCACTCACACTCACCGGATTGAGCAACGGACAGAGTCGTCTAGACCGGTGGCAACAAATATCAAAATGTATTAAAATGTGTCAAAATGTTGCGCTTTCGGGTAAATGGCCGCTGGACAAACGGACATGAAAAGGACATGAAACGGACATGAAACGGACATGAAACGGACAGGAAACGGACAGGAAATGGACAGGAAACAGATATGAATGGATAGCCAACGGACGAAACGAAATCAAACCGGACAAGAACCGTAGATGTCAGTCCGGCGGCATCCGTTCCTAGTTTTGTGCATGTTCAAAACTTGTACAGACACAAACCAGACATTGTTCGTTTTCTGTCCGTTTCCCCCAATCCGGTGAGGTGTGACTGGGCTTTTAGCGGTTAAAAAGTCGCACAGAATATATACATGGACTATGGACACTGTGACCGCTGTTACTGTTTATCCGACAATGGGGGAGAAGACAAACTCTTGTGGAGAGCACCGACTGCACCGTGCTAGTTTCAGCTTATTTTGTCGTTGTTTTTTTCGTGATGAATTTATTCACCCTGCTCATAAAGTATAAGTGTGTGTTAATACTTGTTTTCACCGCTGGGCAGCACTAGTCCAATTTGATTAAAATCTTTTTGAATTTTGTTTTCATTAATCATTTTGGTTTTGCTGCATTGTAAACTGAGAGTAAATGTAAATTTAAATGTGAATTAAGAGTTAATTTATTTTAACATTAAAGTTGCATAGTCCGATGGTTTTGAGTTTCGGTCATTTTTCTGAGATAATTATATTAAGTTGATTGGTATAATCTACCTTACCTTAGTTAGAAGCAAGTTTTATTTTGAATGACTAACTTTAGAGATATTTGAAGTGTAAACATGCCAAATCAATTTTGTCAAGCACGCCATAGGCATCTGTAGTAACAGGTTTTACTAAATTGCCTCAGAATTCCCTTCTATGTGGCAACACATTCTTAAAGGCCCAGTCACACCTCACCGGATTGAGGTACCGGACAGAAACCGGACACTGTCTGGTGAAATACGGCAATGTACAGTTTATATACGGTTGGCATCCGGCGTGTCTGTTATCTGTCCGGTGGTGTCCGGTGTGTACGGTGGGAAGTTTTGAACATACACAAAACTTGTACCGGACACCGCCGGACTGATGTGTATGGTTGGTGTCCGGTTTAAGTCCGTTTTGTCCGGCACATGTCCAGTACCCAACGGTTACCTCTCCAGTTTGCTTCCTGCAGAGTCTGTTGACGGTGTTGGGGGAATTCGGTCTGTCATGGTTTTTGTGCGCGTCTGTGACAGTCAGGTGGCTAGTCGTTAATGTTTGGTCCGTACGTTTGACATTCGGTTGTCGTCCGGTTATTGTCTGGTGGGTATTCCTTAATGTACGTTCCTTGTCCATTTAGCGTCCGTTTCATCTGGCGGAAAGCGTAACATTTCAACACATTTCGGTACATTTTGATACCAAACACCACCGGACTAGAAAATTCTTTGTCCGGTTGTGTCCGATACTCAATCCGGTAAGGTGTGACATGCACTTAATAAGGGCACCAGTATCTAATTCTAAGTTAGATATGTAGAATCAAGTATCGATAAGTGTTTTGGTTTTGAAAAAGTAATGCTTTCATCGGACTATGCAGCTTTAAATGGCTGAATGTTGATCTTCATGATATTCAATCAATCAATAGTTCCGTCTTCTAGTCGAGGGTTGGATGCAATGGTTCTCCACTTGTCCCGATGGTGTGCTGTTCTGATAGACTGTGAATAATTCAAGCCTGTCCACTGTGAAATATTTGTAAACCATGATGTTCTTGGTCTCCCTCTCCCTCTGCTGCCATTCACCTTCCATTCCAACAATGTACGGTATATTGAACTCTGACGAATGATGTGGCCAAAATAAATAAGTTTATTTGTCTGCATAGTGGCAAACAAGCGTTTCTTATTTTAAAAAATTCTGAGAACTTCTTTGTTGGTGATCTTCTTTGTCCATGATATTTTCATCATCCTTCGATAAGTCCATATCTCAAATGCTGCTAAACGTTTGTACATTTTCTTAGAGATTGTCCATGTCTCAGCCCCATACATTAGAGTAGACCACACATAACACTGAAGAATACACTTCCTTGTATGTATTAATATCTTACTTGATGTTAACACTCTATATCATTTGATATTACAGACACTTTAATACATGAAAATGTTGACGTAAGAGTGAATCTTACCTTGAGTTCATATATATTGAATGATGTTCACCAATTGTTGGTTGATATGGGGTTTGAGGTCCCAGGTCCTATTGGATCAGCATTTCACATCGGTTTATGCAGCTACTGTTCCCTCAACTACATGTGTTGTACCGTAGCGGTGCAGTGGCCTAATCGGTACCCGTCCTGATATGACCTTAGATGTTGCCAGGACGGAAAACTCCAACAACCAACGAACCAAAATGTACTATATTGAATCTATTACGCCGATTGTTTTACATGTAAACTTTTGTCACTTCCTTCAATGTGTTGGAATGTCATGATGGGGTGGTCTTTATTACAGGAACAATAACATAAGGAGCACAATTTTATACTTATTCACAATTATGACCAAGTATCATGACATTATCTTGAAATAATCTATTCTCTGGGAGTTATCTAGGTTCCAATGAAGGCTGGTCTGCTCTGTGGTCAAGTTGGTTTGTTGGGTGTTGGAATTTTACGTCCTGGCAACATCTAAGGTCATATCAGGACGGGTACCGACTTATGACAATGCGCACCCACGGTGACTTTAATGATAGTGCTGTTCTACTGGGAAATTAGGCCACCAGCACCCATGACACGATATCCCACTCAGTCACATTATCCTGACATTGAGTTAACCAGTCCTTGCCCTATCCTATTAATGCCGAGTGCCAGGCTAGGTAGCAACAAGTATCAATTTTGTAAGTCATTGCTTTGACTCGACTTGGAATCGAACTCCCGATCTCTCGCATGGGAGGCCTGCGCTCTATCGATTTGGCCAACGTGTCCTGGGTGTGGTCAAGTTTCAACTATTAGTCATTGGGTCGAATGAGCGCAGGCCGCTTATTCACTGTCATTGCTGGGGGCATGCAGAGCCCCCCCCCCCCCCCCCCACACACACATACATACCTTCCCGCATGTGTGTGGGGGGGGGGGGGGGGGAGGGAGGGGGAGGTCGCTGGGTACTGCCAGCCCTGACCACTCCTGCAACCAGTGGTCCACAACTGGTTCATCTGTGGGAATGTGCATATAAAAGACACCTTGCAACTTATCGGAAAGAGTAGCCTTTGTGATGACAGCAGATTTCCTCCAAAGAAATATGTTTGACGTCGAATAGCCAATGATAAAAATCAATGCGCTCTAGAAGCGTCATTAAATAAAACTGTTTTGTTACCACTCCTACCACACAGCAACCTATCGTCCAATCACAGCACACTTCCCTCACACCCAATACAGCCTCCTCAGCCTATCACAGGTCCTCAGTCCTCCTACTCCTTTCCTCCCATTCCGGCCACCACTTCACAGCCACTTCACATCACCCTGTCGATCAAACCGCACCTCTTCTCCACCCACCCACCCACACCTCCGCCTGATTTGGTGAACACATAACACACCAATAAGCAGACGGGATGGCTGAATGAGTTGAGCGTCCGTCATCCATTTTGATAGATCGTGGGATTCGAACCCACGGGTTCGAACCCCGGTCAAGTCAAACCAATGATTTAAGAATTGATACTTGTTGCTTCCTATCCAGGCGCTCGGCATTATTAGGATAGGGCAAGAACTGGTTGGCTCATGTCAGGACAATGTGACTGAGTGGGGATATCAATCAGGTCATGGTGCTGGTGGCCTGGCCTCCCAATGGGGCAGCACTATAAAGTCGCCATCAGTACACACTGTCACAAGTCGGTACCCGTCCTGATATGACCTTAGATGTTGCCAGGATGTTAAACTCCAACAACCAGCCAACACACCAATCAGATCAAATATATAATATTACAAGTTCAAGTTAAACCATATATGTTAATCATTTATTAACTGTTCATTCACACTGGCCTTGATTGATCACTGGTTATCATATTCATGTGTTATGTTGTTATGGTGTTATGTTGTTATGTTGTTATGTTGTTATGTTGTTATGTTGTTATGTTGTTATGTTGTTATGTTGTTATGTTGTTATGTTGTTATGTTGTTATGTTGTTATGTTGTCATGTTTTCATGTCTGTCGTTGTCTGCTCCTGTAAATAGTTAATGGCATTACTTAAGGCCTGTGTCAGGGGGAGGCTCCTCACTTCAAGCTGCTCCTAGCACATGGGCAGCCACCGGGCCAGGCGACTGTTCATGCATGGTAGTGAAGTAACAATTGTTCGTAATGCTTTGGCATTGTGGGTAATCAGGATCGCGAATACAGACCTAGGCGTGCCAGTACTAAGAATGTCTATTGTGTCGCCGACTAGCGGAATTCTTTAGAACTATGTAATCAACTCAAGCGCCGACTAGCGGGTCTTTTGCAACCTCGCCGCCGATCGGGTAAACAGGACTTGATGACGTATTACGCAGTACGCTCGAACTGCCGATGTGCCCCTTTTCGGGCAGACTTTCACTATATAAGGCGACGTAGCACCGGGGTTTGGTCATTACGACCGGAGGAGCCAGGAGACAATAACTAGCCTAAATCGGCCTCCCACCCACCCCACATTTGAAAGTGGAAAGTAGGGTCATAGCATCTCTAGCCTCGTTTCTTAAGCATTTGTGAGCTGACATTGTATAACCTGACGTTTAACTTTACCTTAGTTAAAAATGCCATAACTATATTTGCTGTGTTCGCGTTTTTCCTAATTATCCCAATCCTCTAGTTGTAATGTGTGTGCATGTGCCAGAGCTGAATGAAGCCCTAGCGGCCCTCCTCGGCAGCTTTTGGAGAGACTTAGGGCAAGGAATGCTATGGGGCCATCGAAAGTTGCCAACAATTTCACACTCATACACAGCGTACGACAGAGGAGAAGGGGGTTGTCCGTAAAGTATGACTTTAAAGCTAAGATTCCATATATGCGGTATGCGGCATGTGGCATGCGGCATGCGGCATGTGAATGCGAATGTGGTATATGCGGAATAGATATATGCCAACCCCCAATAGTCGATGTTTACTTTTTGTGCTGGGATATGGTTAAACAAAAAAACACACCAAAAAAGTTACCCTGACATCTTTTAGGGACATGACATTTTTGGGGGTTTTTCCTCCAAATTTGTAAAGGAAGATCAAAGTTACTATTGTTTTCTATGGCAAACGCAGCAGTATTCGCATTCGCATTCGGACCGATCAATTCATGGGTCGATCCATTTGCCGCATTCGCATTCGTATTCGCGTTCGTATTCGCATTCGGACGTATAGAAGCACCACTATTCATTTACATGCTTTTCGATTCTTTGCCGCATTCGCATTCGATTTCACATGCCGCATACTGCGTATAAGGAATCTTAGCTTTTGTGTTTAATTAAATGTTTTTTTCCTGCGGAAGGAGCCAGATAGAGAGGTAGGTGTGGATAGAGTGATTGCATCAGGGTGCCTATGTAGTGTAATAGTTAGCACACCAGCCCTGGAATAGCAAGACATGTGGGTTCGAATCCTGTGCTAGGCATAATATTTCCCATTTTCATAACCCCCCAAAGATAGTACACCAGGCTAGGTAGCGATGCCTGTCCATTTTTAATTTATTGGTTTGATTCAACCATGATTCAAATCTGGGGGTTTGAATCCCATGACCTCTCAAAATGGGAGGCGGGCACTCAACTCATTTGGCGACCCCATTTAGGTCTGTAGTAAAATGTTGATGTGTACTACTTTGGGAGGGAAGGAAGGGGGGCGGGTGTCTGGAAAAGTAGTACTCTTTGTGCTACGTTGAAAATGTTGACAACTTTGGATGGCCCCTTAGACAGTTAAATCAATCAATCAATAGTTCCGTCCTCTAGTCGAAGGTTGGATGCAAGGGTTCTCCACTTGTCCCAATGGCGTGCTGTTCTGATAGACTGTGAATAATTCAAGCCTGTCCACTGTGAAATATTTGTAAACCATGAGGTTCTTGGTTTCCCTCTCCCTCTGCTGCCATTCACCTTCCCTTCCAACAATGTACGGTATATTGAACTCTGACGAATGATGTGGCCAAAATAAATAAGTTTCTTTGTCTTTATAGTGGCAAACAAGCTTTTCTTATTTTTAATTTTTCTGAGAACTTCTTTGTTGGTGATCTTCTTTGTCCAGTTAAATAAGTGTTCTATATCAAAGATATTAATACATACAAGGAAGCGTATTCTTCAGTGTTATGTGTGGTCTACTCTAATGTATGGGGCTGAGACATGGGCAATCTCTAAGAAAATGTACAAACGTTTAGCAGCATTTGAGATGTGGACTTATCGAAGGATGATGAAAATATCATGGACAAAGAATATCACCAACAAAGAAGTTCTCAGAATTTTTTTTTAAATAAGGAACGCTTGTTTGCCACTATACAGACAAAGAGACTTATTTATTTTGGCCACATCATTCGTCAGAGTTCAATATACCATACATTGTTGGAAGGGAAGGTGAATGGCAGCAGACGGAGAGGGAGACCAAGAACATCATGGTTTACAAATATTTCACAGTGGACAGGCTTGAATTATTCACAGTGTATCAGAACAGCACACCATTGGGACAAGTGGAGAACCATTGCATCCAACCCTCGACTAGAGGACAGAACTATTGATTGATTGATTGATTGATCAAATAGAACTAAGGCGTGTTCAAACCGACCGTCACTAATTAAAGAGAAGTTCTATAAAAACGCTCTTCACTGCAATAGAGGTCCCCAAGGAAAGCATTGCAAAGCCTACTTTGACTAATAATGAATTTGAAGCTTTTTGACTATCCCTTATAGTTGCATAGTCCGATGGTTTTTAATTTCTGTATTTTTTCTGAGATAAATATATTAGATCGATCACTAGTATCTACTTTACATTAGTTCAAAGTTACTTTTATTTTAAAAGGTAAACCTTTGAGATATTTTGAGTCCAAACATGGAAAATTAGTTTTGGCAAACTTGCCAAAACTCTGACACCATAGACTTCTGCAGTAACAGGTTCTGTTATATTGACTCATTATTGCATTCTATGCAGAAACAAATGCTTAATAAGTGCATCGGTATCTAAGTTAGATATGTAAAATCAAATCTAGATAATTGGTTTGGTTTTGAAAATTTGATATTTCATCGGACTATGCAGCTTTAAGACAGATGCAATTGCACAAATCCCTTCCCAGTATGACATCACAGAAATGCCAGTAGGTAAGAACTGATCCTTTAATGAATATTACACCAAGTATCCTCGTGCAATGCGGTTGATATTTCTAGAATGTGAGTATGTTGATAGGATATGTTGAATAGTCATATAGGTTCTGACTACAAATGTACAGAGACAACGAGAAGGTAATGGTAAACGATCGCCCATGCAATACCATTGTAACAATAAAAGAAACTCCCTGAACCAACCACCTCCCTAAATGGACCATTTAAAGTCGGTCCCCTAGTCAGTCGATTTAGATAGGTTTTACTGTAATTCATATATAATATATATAATGTATATGATATATATAATATATGCAATATATATAATATATACAATATATATTATATATATATACTATATAATATATATATAATATATACAATATATATTATATATAATATATATCTAATGTATATATAATATATACACCATATCATATATATATAATATAGCCTACAATATACACAATATATATAATATATATAATATATACAATATATATAATATATATACAATATATGTAATACATATAATATATGATATATATAATACATATTACATATGATATATATAATATATATTTTATATATAATATATACAATATATATTATATATAATATATATCTAATTAATATATAATATTATATTCCAGATCATCTATAGAATATATAGCCTACAATATACACAATATATAAAAATATATAATATATACAATATATAATATTATATAACATATATATATAATATATATTATATATAATATATACAATATATATTATATAGTATATATATATATATATCTAATGTATATATAATATATATTCCATATCATATATATAATATATAGCCTACAATATACACACTATATATATAATATATATAATATATATAATATATATAATATATACAATATATACAATATATATAATATATATAATATATACAATATATATAATATATATAAAATATATATACAATATATATAATACATATAATATATGATATATATAATATATATAATACATATAATATATGATATAATATATATATAATACATGTATATATATACACACCTTTCAGAGTGAACTGTCCGTCCTCATGTCGGTTGAACCACGTGCTCAGCGTCCAGGTCCAGTCAGTACACAGATCGGCCCCGGCGGCTCTGACCTGGGCGTGGCGCCCTTTTAGTCAGAAACTTATCAGGAACAATCCCATCAGACCTCACATCCATTTTAATGTGTTTTTTGTTGGGCGGTTTTTTCTGTCCCTTATTTTGGTGATATTCTATTTTTGGAAGTGAAGCATCATGGGAGTGCAAAGTGAGTCAGTCTACGAATCCCTTCCACTGTAATCGCTACATAGACTTAACATTTCATAGTCCGATGGGTTTGAGTTTTCTGTCATTTTTCTGGCATAAATATATTAAATTGAATGTTATAATCTACCTTACTTTGGTTGGAAGTAATTTTTATTTTAAATGGTTAAAGTTTTAGATATTTGAAGTGCAAACATGACTGATTAATTTTGGCATGCACACCAAAACTCTGACACCATAGGCTTATTCAATAACAGGTTCTATTAAATGGACTCTGTATGCCCTTCTATGTGGCAACAAATGTTTAATACGTGCATTAAGGCCCAGTCAGACCTTGCCGGACTGAGTACCGGACACCACCGGACAAAGAGTTTTCTAGTCCATTGGTGTCCGGTGTCGAAATATGTCGAAATGTTGCGCTTTCAACGGACAAGGAACGTACATTAACGAATAGCCACCGGACGATAAACGAACGATAAACGGACGATAAACAGACGACACCGGATAACAACGGACAAGCAACGGTCAACCGACAGGCGAAAATCGAATGTCAAACGGACGGACCGGACACCAACCGGACACCAATCGGACACTAATCGGACACCAACCGGACACCTACCAGACTGATCACGGATGCGACGAAAACCGACGGACCAAATTCTCGCAGCACCGTCGACGGAAACTGCAGGAAGCAAACCGGCCACCTAACGGATGGGTAACGGACATGAAACTGACAAAACGGACATAACGGACTTAAAATGGACACTAACCATACACTTCAGTCCGGTGATGTCCGGTACAAGTTGTGTGTATGTTCAAAACTTGTACCGGACACCGCCGGACACCACCGGAGATAAAACGGACATGCCGGATGGGTACCGTATATAAACCGTACATTGCCGTATTTCACCGGACAGTGTCCGTTTTCTGTCCGTTTCCTCAGTCCGGTAAGGTCTGACTGGGGCTTCAGTGTCTAAGTTAGATATGTAGTATCAAATCTAGAAGCCTGTTTTGGTTTGAAAATGAGATGCTTCATCGGAATATGCGGCTTTAATTTCCATTACTCTTTTTTTTTAATGTAACCACTCGATCTGATCGTTTTTATTAGTCTGGCCATTAATATTTTATTAGGATGTTGAAATTCTGATTGCTTAGCATGAACGATACGTCATTTTTCACTTTTCTGAGCCTGGCCTCGGTAGATTGCGTGGTTGTTGGAGTTTTAAATTCTCGCAACATCTAAGGTTATATCAGGACGGGGTCTCGGTAGAAGTCTACTATGTGACTATGGTGGATGCAATGTAAGTAATATTTATCTGGCTTTAACGTTTTTAAGTTTCCGAATGCTGAGGTGAAGGGTATGTAGATTCATCATCATCATCATCATGCTGTCGGTCGCGATGCGACAAAGACTGCTTTCATTACTTGACTGCCGCTCTCCATTTAGCTTCTGTAACCAGAAGACAGTTGAGAATAGAGGATCTGCTTTGGAAGCCTGTCTGATGACATTCTCATGAGGTGTCCAGTCAACCGGAGATTCTTTTTGATCAGAAGATCTTCCATAGAGGGCAGCCCCATCCGTTCGAGTATTTACATTTCATGAAAGCTGCCTGCAAAAGTGTTGAAGTGCTGCTGGCTTTTGCAAGTTACCAGCGGCACTCTCTCAGGGAGCAAATAGAGGTTTCACACCGGCAAGAACATGTCAAGACAGGCGCAAAACTATTTGTCCCTGCAGTGGCTGGTCGGGAGATGTTGGGAGTTCCATATATCAACCGCCCTTAATGCTGCCACAGTGACATGGTTTTCTGTTTAGGGTTTGCTCCCTTAGCCTTCGGTTCTGTCAAGAACCTGTACCACATGGCAGTGGTTTACAACTCTGCAGGGCAGGGGCGTCAAACTCCCTGAGGTATTGCAATACCTGCAATACCTGCATACCTACAATTTATACAGTAAAACCTCTCTAACCGACCACCTCCACAGATCGACCACTCCCCTATATGATTGCTTTGTAGATTCACGATAGCAGTATAACCAGATATAGACTGGAAATATCTTCTATGGTGCCCACAACTTCTGAGAGGGACGTAGCTCAGGCGGTAAAGTGTCCACCTGTGAAGGTGTGGGTCATCCTATCGATCATGCTCAGTAGACCCATTTGCAGTTTGGGCTATTTTCCGTTCCAACCAGTGGTCCATAACTGGTTCATCAAAGGCTGTGATATGTGCTGTCCTGTCTGTGGGAAAGTGCATATAAAAGCCCCTTTGCTGCTTATCAGAAAGAGTAGCATATGTGGGGATAGCGGGTTTCCTCCAAATAAATATGTCAGAATGACTATATGTTTGACGTCTGATAGCCGATGATACGAAAATAAATGTGCTCTAGAGGCGTCATTAAATAAAACAAGCTTTACTTCCACCCCCTTAGCCCCCCCCGCCCCCCATAGCTTATTTTGATATCATTTAAATTCGAACAGTCAGAACTGTTTGACCCAGTGATTGGCAGGTTAGCAGTAACCATAGCAACAACTGCATTTCCCCCCCCCCCCAACATACCCCCCCCCCCCGCCATCAGTGTTTTGTAAATAGGCACCACGTGGTGTAACCACAGAACGTGTATATAATAGAGAAGTCCCAGCTCCCATCAAAGGCTCTGTGCAGCGGCGACTGTCACGCACCAAGCGGCGGTTTGTTGAACAAGGCAACTCACTCGGTGGTGGCTATAGACTGGGTGAGGGTGGGGGTAAGGTTGGTTGGTTGGTTGTTGGAGTTTTACGTCCTGGCAACATCTAAGGTCATATCACAACGGGTACCGGCTTGTGACAGTGCACACTCATGGTGACTTTATAGTGCTGCCCCACTGGGAAATTAGGCCACTGGCACCATGACCCAATATCCCACTCTGTCACATTATCAGGACACTGAGCTAACCAGTCCTTGCCCTATCTTATTAATGTCGAGCGCCTGGCTAGGATCAATTTTATTTATAAGTCATTGATTTGACTCGACCGTGAACCAAACTCCGAATCTCCTGCACGCGAGGCACGCACTCTACCATGAGGGTGACGGAGATGGTGAGGGTGAAGGCAGAGGTGCCAAGTCTCCTCATTTGATGGAAGGGAACCTTAAAATATGGCAAAATAACCTCAATCTCGCGATTTCCCGTATTTAATTTCTGATCTTCCACCAAAGAATCATTTTAGTTTGACTTTTTATTCTTATTTTTACATATATTATTCATTAAAATTCACCAGAATGCACCATTTTGTATCACTTTCTTCCTTTAGCCAATGCTATCTCTCTCTATTTGCGATTTGTGTATTACTATTAGGGAGATCTCTCTACTCAACAGTCTTATCTACTTGGCACCTCTGTGAAGGTAAAGCAATGGTAAGGTGCGAATGAGGTTGTAAAATATTCCGATATTCAGGAAAGGGGGAATGCAAATGTTCTATTACTGATCAATGTATGTGACCAGGTGCATATATATATATATATATATATATATATATATATATATATATATATATGGGTGGGTGGTGCCTGAGTGGTATGTAAATAGACATAATGGTGCTGGCAGGTCTGGGCGTGATTGCACTCAGGGCCTAGCCCTTCTGCTGGGGTAGGGGTCACCACACTCAAAAGGTGGTGGGCAGACCACAGGTATCCATGGAGACCAGGAATGCTGGATTCCTATTGGTAAGACCAGGAATGCTCGATTCCCATTGGTGGAAGGAGGTGGTATCTCCCATGAACCCATGTAACTATATAAACAATAAACCAGAGGGCTGGACTGTCTTCTCTTATACTTTACTCTCTTCGTTTCTCTTTGTCTGTATTGTTTTCCTCATAGCCTATGTACACAGCCACAGATCCGAGCATTCGATTCTACACGGTGACAGTGAGGTGACAGTGAGGTGCGAATGAGGTGACAGTGAGGTGACAGTGAAGTAAGACTGAGGTGAGAGTGAAGTGACTGAGGTGACGGTGAGGTAAGAATGAGGTGAGAGTGAGGTGAGGGTGAGGTGACAGTGAGGTAAGAGTGAGGTGAGAGTGAGGTGAGAGTGAGGTGAGAGTGAGGTGATGGTGAGGTAAGAGTGAGGTGACAGTGAGGTGACAGTGAGGTGACAGTGAGGTGGGGTGAGGTGTCAGTGAGGTGACAGTGAGGTAAGAGTGAGGTAAGAGTGAGGTGATGTTGAGGTGAGAGTGAGGTGAGAGTGAGGGTGAGGTGAGAGTGAGGGTGAGTTGATAGTGAGGTTGGAGAGGGGTGAGGGTGAGAGTGAGGTGAGAATGAGGTGGGAGTGAGGTGAGAGTGAGGTGAGAGTGAGGTCAGAATGAGGTGAGAGTGAGGTGAGAGTGAGGTGAGCGCGAAGTGAATGGGAGTTAAAGTAGGAGTTAATTTGAGAGCTAAGTTGAGTGTTAGCGAAGGAGTTAGGGTGAGAGTGAGGTGAGCGTAAGGTGAGTTTGAGGTGAGGGTGAAGTGAGAGTCGGGTGCGAGTGAGGGGAGAGTGAGGGTGAAGTAAAAGTGAGGTGAGAATGAAGTGGGGTGAGGGTGGGAGGGTGGAAGTTAAGTTGAGAGCTAAGGGTGAGAGTGGTGTGAGAGTGAAGTAAGGGAGATGTGAGAGTGAGGTGAGGGTGAGGTGAGAGTGAGGTGAGTTTGAGGTGAAGTGAGAGTGAGGTTAAGAGTGCAGTTGGGTGAGGGTGGGAGGGTAGTAGTTAGGTTCAGAGCTAAGTTGAGTGATAGGGAAGGAGTTATGGTGAGAGTGAAGTGAGGGTGAGGTGATAGTGCAGTGAGAGTGATGTGAGGGTGAGGTTATAGTGAGTTGAAAGTGACGCGAGGGTGAGGTGATGGTGAGGTGAGAGTGGGCTGAGGTGAGAGTGGGTTGAGAGTGGGGTGAGGGTGAGGTTGAGGTGAGAGTGGGGTGAGGGTGAGGTGAGGGTGAGGGGAGAGTGAGGTGAGGATGAGAGTGAGGTGAGGATGAGGTGAGGATGAAGTGATGGTAAAGTGAGAGTGTTACCGATTTTCATGAGAGTTGACCCTCTCTTCATCTACGTTCTCTGGTGTAACCAAGAGGCGGGTTAATCGTTACTCTGATAGCTCACTATAGAGGAGGGCTATAAACATCAGCATTGCCGACAGTATCACTTGATCGCCCAACTTCCCCAGCTTGTCCGGCCAGTGAGAGTCGAGTGTTTACATCCTGGCAATTTGTTAGCTGTGGTGTCAAGTTCAAGGTTTTCAATGCCTCTAAATGCCATATATATATTGCCCTATGTATATATATTGCCCTATTGCAGTAGTTTGAAAGTGAGCAGAATGACGGTTGGCTCATGGCGCGGAGGAGGCGGGAAGGAGAGAATGCCCGCTCCGCACTGAATATGGTGGAGGTTAAGGTGGTTAGAGAGAAACATTAAGGGACTGCCGTTATTTATATTCACATAATAAATTATATATATATGTGTGTGTAGTTCCAGGTTTACCTATGGGCTTGGCAGGCTGAAGCCTATGGACTCAAATTCTAGGGGGTCCAAGCCAAGGTGGATAATATTTTTGACACCGCCATAGGCCCCCTCTTCACAAGTGGAATAGCCTAACTGCTCTTTTAATCTAAATACGGCGCTATTTGTATATATGTATATGTATATGTGATATATAATTTATTACTATGAATATAAAAGGGTGGAGCTTCTATCCCATATGGGCTTAGGATCCTTGCATTTAATGCTGCTATTTATAATAACGTTGTATTTATTGTGCTATTTGCTGCGGGCCGGAACCCGCTGCACTATCCTGGCGCCACCACCATTTAGGCAGATGCCAGCCAGAGCGCGTCAGGATCACATGAGCGCCGTTTTTTAACTTTTGTTCTGTAGGTAGGGCGGTTTATTGCTCATCCAGATGGGCCTCGGTAAATAAAGGTAGGCTTCCACCACTCCTCGTTTTGGCTCTTTCTTGTCTCCTATGTCGTAGGCCAATTTATATATGTATATATGTGTGTGATGCATAACGTATTATGCGAGTAGAAAGATGCGGAAGGGAATATCACTTATTATTATGATTATTGTTATACTCCATAAGATGCAACACTGTACCGGTGGCGCCATCTCAGCCCACCTCTCCTCAACCGGATGAGTGCTGGTTCATCAGGATCCCAGGATTTGGAGAGATGGCATATAAAGATCGTCTGAGGCGACTTAAACTACAAACATTGTCATATCATCGTCTCAGGGGAGATATGATAGAGAATTATAAGATTATTACTGGAGTCTATGACAGTGATGTCACAACGGCTTTGTTCAACCTCAGAGTAGACAACAACACCAGAGGCCAGCGGTACAAGATGTTCAAGGAGAGGCCCAGACTTGAGGTCAGGAAACACTGTCAGGATCCATGGAATAGTCTTGAACTTGAAGCACCAATGGTAGAAGCTTTTGAGAGAAGGCTGGATAGACATTGAAGAGGACACACACAATTATATGGCTTCAGGGGTCTGTCCACCTCAATATATGTGCAAAAAATAGTTCTTGTTTACCATAACGAGTGGGCATTAGAGGCCCAATAGGGCCTAGATCAGCCAGAAGAGGATCTGTAAGTTAATCTGTAAGTTAAACTGGACATGTTCACAAACTTACTCACAAACAGCTTCGTAATACCCCTGTCACACTACGACGTAATGAGCGAACGTGAGCCTAACGTGGTGATTTTTCCTCATTACGTTGATGTATGTTGGATTACGTTATGATGACATCATAATGACATTAGACTGACGTGGAGCTACGTCACATTACGTCGTGTTACGTCGAGTTACGTCGAGGTTTTGGACATGTTCAACAATTTTGACGTAGCTCGAACGTAAGGGTTTACGTTCGCCATACGTTCTGTTCACGTTCAGCGAACGTCAATGACGTTAAACGGACGTTAGGCAAACGTTCCTCACTACGTTCCACTACGTTCCACTCGTTGACCCACATTAAAGCCGGTGGAAACGTCCATGCAGCGTAATGGGAAAGTCAGGAGAACGTCAGGAGAACGTCAGGAGAACGTCAGGAGAACGTCAGGAGAACGTCAGGAGAACGTCAGGAGAACGTCAGGAGAACGTCAGGAGAACGTCAGGAGAACGTACGTTCAGCGTTTCGCCAACGTTTAATGATGTAAGTAACGTAAGGTAACGTAAAGCAACGTAGTTCTGGCGATGGAATAACGTTCATAACGTTCCATGAGCGTCATTACGTTGTCCTCTCTCGTTGACTGATGGTATCACTACGCTTTACCGACATTACGCTCTCATCCACTACGCTGCATCCACGTTTAACTTTTGCCCAAATTTGCATATTACGCCAAGAAGTTCAACGTTCTTCACGTTCTCCCTACGTTGACGTCGTTATGTCGTAGTGTGACAGGGCCATAAGAGGAGAAAACTCATCGCAGAACGCTGCGAAGGATTCTCCCTGCACCTCCGTCACTCTCCCAGCATGCATTCGGTTATACATACAGAGAACTGGTGAAAGACTATCCTGGAGAGCAGGTGTTGGAGTCCACGTCTAGTCCCACTAGCCCAAAAATCCACCTTTTTTCCCCCTTTTTTTTTGTTCAATTTTGTATTCCAGTTGAATAATATCTTTTTTTCAGCACTGAGGCACTGGTCTTCCGGCCTTCACAATTATAGTGAATGTGAACTATTTATAGATGAGATGATGAGATGATGAGATGGTATGAACAATATAGACAGTGTCACGTTGAAATGAGGCATTATAAATATTATGAGGATCTTATTTTGAACATGCAGACTGACCTTTAATTGTCAAGTTTGTCGGGTTGGTGAAGCCGTGTGCTATGGCTGAAATCTCTGATCTACCTTGCAGGTGCAGATCGATGCTAGCTAAGTTAGATCTATTGTTTACCTGTATATTTGCACCTGCAACGAAAGCGCTCCTTACAGGTAAGTGTGCGCGTGCTTTCACCCACTCTGAACCTCAACACTTGTGTCAGCTATAGGAATATAGCGTATGCCAGGATCCTGGAATATCACATATTCGCAATGTAGAAATATTAGACATATTCCAGGTTTGAGAATATTATATTTGAGAGATATAGAAATATCATATATTCTCAGTGTAGGAATATTATATATGGCAGATATGGGAATATTGTATATGAGAGGTATAGAAATTTCATATATTCTCTGTGTAGGAATATTATATATGCTAGGTATGGGAATATTATATATGAGAGGTATTGAAATGTCATATATTCTCAATGTAGAAATATTATATATGGCAGGTACGGAATATTATATATGAGAGGTATAGAAATATCATATATTCTCTGTGTAGGAATATCATATATGCCAGTTATAGGAATATTATATATGAGAGGTATAGAAATGTCATATATTCTCAGTGTAGGAATATTATATATGCCAGGTATGGGAATATTATATATGAGAGGTATAGAAATGTTATATATTCCCTGTGTAGGAATATCATATATGCCAGTTATGGGAATATTATATATGAGAGGTATAGAAATGTCATATATTCTCAGTGTAGGAATATTATATATGCCAGGTATGGGAATATTATATATGACAGGTATAGGAATATCATACATTCTCAATGTAGGAATACTATATATGCCAGGTATGGGAATATTATATATGAGAGGTATAGAAATGTCATATATTCTCAGGGTCGGAATATTATATATGCCAGGTATGGGAATATTATATATGACAGGTATAGAAATATCATATATTCTCAGTGTAGGAATACTATATATGCCAGTTATTGGAATATTATATATGAGAGGTATAGAAATGTCATATTCTCAATGTAGGAATACTATATATGCCAGGTATGGGAATATTATATATGAGAGGTATAGAAATGTCATATTCTCAATGTAGGAATATTATATATGCCAGGTATGGGAATATTATATATGAGAGGTATAGGAATATCATATATTCTCAATGTAGGAATACTATATATGCCAGGTATGGGAATATTATATATGAGAGGTATAGAAATGTCATATTTCTCAGGGTCGTAATATTATATATGCCAGGTATGGTAATATTATATATGAGAGGTATAGAAATATCATATATTCTCAGTGTAGGAATATTATATATGCCAGGTAAGGGAATATTATATATGACAGGTATAGAAATATCATATATTCTCAGTGTAGGAATACTATATATGCCAGGTATAGGAATATTATATATGAGAGGTATAGAAATATCATATATTCTCAGAGTAGGAATATTATATATATTATATATATTATAATATTCTATATGCTGGATCTAGAAATATCATATATTCTCAGTGTAGAACTATTATATATATATATATATATATATATATATATATATATTCCAGGTATAAGAATATTATATATGCCAGGTATGGAAATATGATATATTCTCAGTGTACGAATATTATATATTTTCCAGGCATGAGAATATAATGAATGCCAGATATAGAAATATATATTTTCTGTGTGGGAATATTACCCATATTCCACGTATGAGAATATTATATATGCCAGATATAGAAATATAATATAGACTCTATTCTCAGTGTAGGAATAGTATCTATACCAGATATGGGAATATTCTAATTGCAGATATATAGAAGTATTAGATATTCTCAGGATAGGAATAGCGTGTATGCCTGGAAGGGAAATAATATGAATGAAGGTCGGAAGTTTGAATCCCAGCCAAGTAAAACTAGTGGTTTATAAAATGGATACTTGTCGCTACCTAGCCTGGTTCTCGGCATTAATAGGATAGGACAAGAAATAGTTTGCTCAGTGTCATGATAATGTGACTGAGTGGCAGATCAGGTCATGGTGCTGGTGGCATGGTCTCCCAGTGTGGAAGCACTATAAAGTCGCCATGAGTGTGAACTGTCACAAGTGGGTACCCGTCCTGATATGAATTTAGATGTTTCCAGGACGTAAAACTCCAACAACCAACCAACCAGCATACCACCTGAGATTACAAATATGTTTTTTATTCAAATATATGAATGTACATATTTTTGTAAATACAAAATAAGGTTGAAATGAAGACTGAACATGTAAAAATATACTGATTTTCGGTTCGGATTTATATATTGGCAAAGAGCATTACTATTCTTGGGCGACGGAGTGGGGACCATGATTATGTAACAGAGAAGCAATGGGTGCCCCACTCACTGTGTGACATAAGAGCCTATGTGGAAAATGTGATAACACATAGCGACCGAGATTGTGGTGTGACGTTCATATTTAAGAGACAGTTAATGATTAGTGAAATGTTCCCTCCATGCACCTGAAAGAATGCAAGTGTGGGGAAGGACATTTTTAATATATGTTTATTGTAACTGTCTGCAACTACCTGTTACCATGCGGCCGATGGGCAAGCACACCCAGCCATCCTACATACATTATGGACATTACCTGCAGCTAGGGGTTGAGTGACAGCTGCCCCCTATTAGGGCATCGCCTCCCAGGCTGTAGAGGGTGTCTGATTGGCTGGCTCTGGGAGCCCAGTCACCTGCATTCCTTATACCTGACACACAGACCCCACTCTGGGCACTCTTGTCCAGGACTCCAGACACTGTCTGATACTCCACTTTCTACACACAAACTAGCAGCACCTATTCCAAAGGCACTGAGCTTTGTGCAACAACCATGGGACTCGGGTTCAATGGGCTGTAGGCACTGATTCTTATACACACTAACAAGAGACATGAGGATCTGTGTGGGCAGTTGTTAAGGAGTGAGGGTGATAGGTTGCCAGTAGGTTGATGCCAATAAAGCACAACTTCTTCACTGTCAATCTTGCACGACTTGTTGAGAGGGACACCAGGTGGGAACTGACAGACAGTTGTCAGAACACACCGGGGGAGAGTAGTGGTATCCGGGACTCTGACGGCCGAGTCCCACAGATATTACAATGGCTTTATAGCAATTCAGAACTATTCTCTGACCACCCAGATTGTGTGTGTGTGTTGGGTGTGTGTGTTTGGTGTGTGTGTGTTGGGTGTGTGTATGTGTGTTGGGTGTGTGTTGGGTGTGTATTTGTGTGTTGGGTGTGTGTGTTGGGTGTGTGTGAGTGAGTGTGTGTTGGGTGTGTGTGTTGGGTGTGTGTGTGTGTTGGGTGTGTGTATGTGTGTTGGGTGTGTGTGTGTGTTGGGTGTGTGTGTTGGGTGTGTGTATTTGTGTGCTGGGTGGGTGTGTTGGGTGTGTGTGTCTTGGGTCTGTGTGAGTGTGTGTTGGGTGTGTGTTGGGTGTGTGTTGGGTGTGTATATGTGTGTGTTGGGTGTGTGTGTTAGGTGTGTGTTGGGTGTGTGTATGTGGGTGCTGGGTGGGTGTGTTGGGTGTGTTTGTGTTGGGTCTGTGTGAGTGAGTGTGTGTTGGGTGTGTGTATGTGTGTTGGGTGTGTGTATGTGTGTGTTGGGTGTGTGTGTTGGGTTTGTGTGAGTGTGTGTGTTGGCTGGGTGTGTTGTGTGTGTGTTGAGTATGTGTGTTGGGTGTGTGAGTGAGTGTCTGTTGGGTGTGTGTGTGAGTGAGTGTGTGTTGGGTGTGTGAGTGGGTGTCTGTTGGGTGTGTGTTGGGGGGGGGGGGGGTGTATGTTGGGGGTGTGCATAGCTGATACCATTTTATTCCATCGCCGAAGCTGCATAGCACCTGAAAATCCCAAAATAGACCCCTGGGAAGTATTACTGGTGAATTCAGTGTTGACCAATTACTTGATTGAATCAGGCGTGAGGAATCCACTTTAAAGCTAAACTTTTTTTTCTTGCTAAAATTAGTTTTTTTAACTGACCAGCCTCCAATGCTCACGCTACTGGATACTGTACACAAGGCATGTGTGTAATACCCACGTGGTAAAAAAAACACCCGGCGTTCCAGACTCATTTGCAGGTTCTATTTTCATGTGGCAGGCGAGTTGATCTGTCCAATCGATAGAGCGATAGAGCGTGTTTACAGTGTCTCTGTGTTTGCCCCCCCCCCCCCCTCCCCGTGTCCCCCCCCCCCCTCTTCCTCCGCGTCACATCGTGCTGAATGCTAACTCAGGGGTTTTCACCGTCACTCCGGTCAATGTGGTCCAAGTCGCGTTTACTTTTGATTGCCTTAAAATAGATACAATATAATGCAATTAGAAGAGAGAGAAAGAGAGAGGGAGAGAGAGAGAACAGATCAATTGTGTAATTGTGGGTGGTTTTTTGGTGGATTTTTTTACATTTCTAATATGGGAAAATCGGAATTGGTGGAATAGGAAAAAGATATGACAGGTGCGATTTTGAACCATGAATGAAATCGGTTTGTTTCGGATAGTGCGTGTTGAGACCTAAATATTAATAATGGTGGTGGTGATGGTGATGGTGGTGGTGGTGATGATGGTGGTGGTGGTGGTGATGATGGTGGTGGTGATGAAGACGACGAGGACGATGAAGAGGAGAAGGAAGAGGAGGAGGAGGAGGAGGAGAATAATGATTTTATTTGATAATCTTTTGTTCGGCTTGGCAACTGTATAGTGCAGCCCCAATGGGAGACCAGGCCGTCAGGGAAATGACCTGATACGTCAGGACAATGACCTGATATCCCACTCAACTTAATAAGTGCACCACTATCTAAGTTAGCTATGTAGAATCAAATATAAGATAATTCTTTGCAGCTTAAAAGAATAGCGATGCAACCCAAACGTCGAGGGCGAGGGGGTTGGGGTGGATGTGTGTGTGTGGGGGGCGGGGGGGTTATGACCATCTAGATCTCACCGGGGGGGGGGGGTCTCCTGTAGTCTTTTCGTGGACGACTTTGTTTTATATTACAGCGGTGCTAACATGAATGTCATAGAGAGACAGCTACAACCAAGCATAAATGGGATCCATCGATGGTCAGTTCTGAACGGTTTCAAATTTTCCAAGACCAAAACAGTCTGCATGCACTTCTGCCTGCTGCGTAGAATGCATGCGGAACCGGAGCTGACCCTGGATGGGGATCCCATTAAAGTCGTTGAGAAAAACCAAATTTCTGGGCCTCATTCTCGACGCAAAACTGTCTTTTGTGCCACATATAAAGTACCTGAAAACAAGATGCCTGAAAGCGCTGGATATTCTGAGGGTGCTGTCCAGCTCAGAGTGGGGAGCGGACAGAGATGTTCTGCTCTCCGTGTACAGAACCTTGGTTCGTTCACGAGTGGATTACGGCAGCATAGTATATGGTTCCGCAAGGAAATCATATATTGGGCTGCTAGACACGATCCACCACCAGGGACTGCGCCTGGCCCTTGGGGCCTTCCGCACCTCACCAGTTCAGAGCCTTTATGTCGAAGCCAATGAACCATCACTTAACAACAGGAGAATCAAACTGGCCATGCAATATGTAGTCAAGATAAAAACTAATGCATTGAATCCTGCACACAATTGTCTATTCGAGCAACATGACGAATCCAGGTATGAAGCCAGGCCAAATTACATCCGGCCACTGAGGCTCCGAATGAAACCTCATTTGGAGGCCTTGGGCGTGGATTTGGACGTGTTGGAGGATGCCAAAGTCCCAGAACATCCCCCGTGGTCGTTGAGAAAGCCATCGGTTATCCTCCGACTCACGGAACTGAGGAAGTCTGGGACACATCCACTCGAGTACCAAGGACTGCATGCAGAGATTCAAGGCCAGTTTGCAGACCACCTCTCCATATACACTGATGGTTCGAAAAGACCAAAGCCGGGTAGCTGCTGCAGCAGTCTGCCGACGGGAAAAATTTGGTGTACGTTTGCCCGATCAGAGCTCGATTTTCACTGCAGAGGCCCGAGCACTCCTTCTCGCTTTGGAGTGTATCGAGGTATCCAACCACACTAACTATGTTATATACAGTGATTCGTTCTCTTGCCTCCTGGCTGTTGCTGGACTGAAAACGAATCACCCTATTCTAGCAACGGTCATTTATAAAATGAACCAACTGACAACGGATGGGTATGATATCCACCTGTGCTGGGTGCCTGGCCATGCTGGCATACAAGGAAACGAACGAGCTGATCGGGCTGCGAAGAAGGCCCTGAACTGTGATCTTGAACCGTGTCTGATCCCTCACTCTGATCTGAAACCACTAATAGCCACCCACATAAAATCCAAATGGCAACATGAGTGGGATGAAAACATCAATAAACTTAAAGAAATTGAACCATCTGTGGGAAAGCCACCACAGACTCATGCGGGAGGTCGGCGGGACCAAGTGGTCCTTAGCCGCTGTCGTATTGGCCACTCGTGGCTTACACATGCTTTTCTGCTCAAGGGGGAACCTCCCCCTGAATGTATTGGGTGTCAGTCCCCACTGACACTCAAACACATTTTACTAAGTTGCGTTGATTTTTTTGGCCCTGCGCCAACGGTTCTACACTGCAGGCAGTATGCATGACCTTTTTACTAAGGTAAAACAGGAAAACATTTTAGCCTTTTTGAGGGCAGCTGGACTGTACCACCTCATATAGTTTACTAAATGGATTCTATTAATTATTAATGAAACTTTTCTTTTTCTATGGGAATTTGTTTCCCTTGACCACAGATATATGATTGTGAGCTTTCTAATTTAATTAGTGTCTATTGGCACATAATTGATTGTCTGCTTTTACATGTAAAAGCGATGGTTTGAACAAAAAACAAACATTTCTCGCCGTGAATATGGCCTATGCTGCCGACACGGCATAAAGCAACCACCAATCAATCAATCAATCAGATCTCACCTGGAGCAAAGTGCTATGTAAATGTTGCTGCAGTTTTGTGTAGTTGTTGCCTACGTGGTAGGGTTTTCTTTTGTTTTATTTGCTGGCGTAAATGAGGTCATCGGCTGATAAGAACGTCCACCTGTTGCTGTTTGTGTGTGCTGATGTTAAAGTTGCATAGTCCGATGGTTTTGAATTTCTGTATTTTTTCTGAGATACATATATTAGATCGATCACTGGTATCTACTTTACATTAGTTCAAAGTTACTTTTATTTTCAATGATAGACTTTTGAGATATTTTGAGTGCAAACATGGAAAATTAGTTTTGGCATGCTTGCCAAAACTCTGACACCATAGACTTCTGCTGTAACAGGTTCTGTTAAATTGACTCAGTATTGACTTCTATGCAAAAAACAAATGCTTAATAAATGCATCAGTATCTAAGTTAGATATGTAAAATCTAATCTAGATAATTGGTTTGGTTTTGACAATTTGATATTTCATCGGACTATGCAGCTTTAAGCTACAGGTGAAAGCAAGCACTGATATGCCGCACCACTGAATTTTTTAATTTTTTTTCATCTTTAGTAAATGTAGTTTTGTCCATGTGCTGGGGCACTGGTCTTCCAGCAATGCGACAATACAATTATTATTACAATTTGAATTTCTTGATCCACTGGTCATTCTCTAAAACAGGGTGCCACATATTTGGTTTCTACGTTGCAATTAATTCTTTCTTTTATTGATAGGAAGTCAAATAATCATTATTGGTTCTGTGTGTTGAATATGCTATCAATGCTACATATATTTAATCTATCTCACAAAAGATATCGAACGTATGCTTGTACGATTTTGTGCTCAAGTGAAAATTCGCAAATTTACATATTGATGCCATGCATTTACCCAAACATTTTTCCAACTTTTTTTCAACTTTTTTCTTGAAAGACATAATCTTGTTTGCTTAACCGTAGTCAATAAAATCTTGTTTGATTTGATTGTGTATGGTAAAATGATGTTCTGGGTGTGTCTTTGACTTCTATGTTACACGAGTAATATTAATGTATTGCTTAAGTTGTATGAGATCAATATCAAAAAGTGAAATAGCTCTTTTTCAACTCTGACATATGCACGACATGTACACCTTCATGTGAACATGGATTCTGCTATTATTTGGAATGCTTTCTGCTATTATTTGGAAGGTTTTCACTTTGGGTTTCCACGTCACCCCTAACGGCCCTGTCACACTACGACGTGACTACGTCAGCGTAGGCAGAACGTGAAAATAATTATATTATGTCGACGTTATGGGCGTAATATGCAAATTGTGGACGTGAGCGTAACGTGAAAGTAACGTCGGTGTACGCATCAGTGACACGTTAGTATGTAAAATCTAATCGATAAGTTGGTGGTTTTGGAATTGGTAATTTCATCGTGACATGCAGCTTAAGCTACAGGTGAAGCAAGCGCTGATATGGCACGCCACTGAATTTTTTTTTTTTTTGTTTTTTTCAGCTTGTAAATGTAGTTTGTCCATGTGCTGGCGCACTGGTCTTCCGCAATGCGACGATACAATTTATTACCGTTTTAATTTCTTGATCCATGGTCAATTCCTAAGCGGGTGCCACATAACTGTCGGTTTAACGTTGACCGAATAATTCTGTCCGTTTAGTGACAGGAAGTGACCGTAACAGTATTGGTACTGTGTGTGAAACGCTATCGATGCTACATATATGTACTCTATCTCCAAAAGTTGATCGAACGTATGCTTGTACGATTTTGTGCTCAACGTGACAAATCTAACGTCATTTGACGCATGCTATTTACGATCGCGGAACATCTTTCCAACTTCTTTGTGAACGTCATCCTTGAAAGACATAATCTTGTTTGCTTAACACGTAGTCAATAAAATCTTGTTTGATTTGATTGTGTATGCTAAAATGATGTTCTGGGTGTGTCTTTGACTTCTATGTTACGCGAGTAATATTATATGTATTGCTTAAGTTGTATGAGATCAATATCAAAAAGTGAAATAGCTCTTTTTCAACTCTGACATATGCACGACATGTACACCTTCATGTGAACATGGATTCTGCTATTATTTGGAATGCTTTCTGCTATTATTTGGAAGGTTTTCACTTTGGGTTTCCACGTCACCCCTTAGTGTCCAGTTTCAGAGAATGACCCAAATTCATGAGGGATGGTGCAGTAATAAGCATTAATATTATGAACATACATAAGTTACGCTAATACAGTGGTGCGTCATAGAAATGTAACACTTGGATGGTGATCTATATAAATAGGCTTGGTTTGACCTCATTAGCAGTGGGTATGTGCTTAGGTTATGTGACAGAGTGATTTGGATGGTGATCTATATAAGTAGGCTTGGTTTGACCTCATTAGCAGTGGTTATGTGCTTAGGTCATGTGACAGAGTGATTTGGATGGTGATCTATATAAGTAGGCTTGGTTTGACCTCATTAACAGTGGGTATGTGCTTAGGTCATGTGACAGAGTGATTTGGATGGTGATCTATATAAGTAGGCTTGGTTTGACCTCATTAGCAGTGGGGATGTGTTTAGCTTATGTGACAGAGTGATTTGGATGAAGATCTATAGAAGTAGGCTTGGTTTGACCCCCATTATTGTTTAGGTTATGTGACAGAGTGAATTGGATAGTGATCTATATAAGTCGGCTTGCTTTGACCTCATTAGCAGTGGGTAGGTGCTTAGGTTATGTGACAGAGTGATTTGGATGGGGATCTATTTAAGTAGGCTTGTTTTGACCTCATGAGCAGTGGGTATGTGCTTAGGTTATGTGACAGAGTGATTTTGATGGTGATGTATATAAGTAAGCTTGGTTTGACCTCATTAGCAGTGGGTAGGTGCTTAGGTTATGTGACAGAGTGATTTGGATGGTGATCTATATAAGTGAACTTGGTTTGACTCCATTAGCAGTGGGGAGGTGTTTAGCTTATGTGACAGAGTGATTTGGATGGTGATCTATATTAGTAGGCTTGGTTTGACCTCATTAGCAGTGGGTATGTGCTTAGGTTATGTGAGAGATTGATTTGGATGGTGATATATATAAGTAGGCTTGGTTTGACCTCATTAGCAGTGAAGTCTATATGGTGTCAGAGTTTTGGCGTGCTTGCCAAAATTATTTTGGCATGTTTTGCCGTCAAATATCTGCAACCTTAGCCATTTAAAATTAAAGTTACTTCAAACTAAAGTAAAGTAGATTATAACGATTAGTATAATATATTTATCTAAGAAAATAGCAGAAAATCACAAGCATCGGACTATGCAACTTGAAAAATTTTAAATCTGCATAATGTGCACCCATTGAGGTTCCTAGGCGAATTTTAGCTACAGCTGAAACAGGGCTATCTTTTAATAGTGCTGGCAGTTAGTGATATTGGTAATGTAATGGGTTCCACTCACGTCCACAGGTGAAGTGCCCCATACACCTTTTACTGCAGAAGTCTATGGTGTCATAGTTTTGGCGTGCTTGCCAAAATAAATTTTGCATGGTTGTTCTTCAAATATCTCCAAAGTTAGCCATTTAAAATATTAAGGTACTTCAAACAAAAGTTAGGTAGGTTATAGCTATCAATCTAATAGAGTCTATATTTATTTACCTCAGAAAATGACAGAAACTCAAAACCATCGGACTATGCAACTTTAATAGATGTGGGTGGGTTTTTTTTGGGTGGGGGGGATACCTTAGTTGATTAAGCAGGGAAAATTTCAATCGTGAACGATTGGTCTTCCTCATTCCACTGCTCCTTGCCCTATCCTAGTAATGCTGAGTGCCTATTTTAATATATATTTTTGTTAAACCACATTAAAGTTGCATAGTCCGATGCTTTAGAGTTTCTGTCATTTTCTGAGATAAATACATTAGATTGATCGCTATAGACTACCTTAATTTAGTTTGAAGTAACTTTTATTTAAGATGGTTAACTTTGGAGATATTTGCAGTACGACCATGCAAGATTAATTTTGGCATGCACGCCAAAACTCTGATGCCATAGGCGTCTGCAGTAACAGGTTCTCTTAAATTGCATCTGTATTCCCTTCAGTGTGGTGACAAATGTTCAACAAGTGCACCAGTATCTAAGTTAGATATGTAGAATCAAATCTAGATAATTGTTTTGGTTTTGAAAATTTGATATTTTCATCGGACTATGCACCTTTAAGTGTACACATAGAGCGATCTCCACATACCCTCCATTATCCCACTAGCCATTATCCCCTTCGGAGACCTCAGTGGCCACCGAGGGGCGAGGGGGGCTGGGGGTGGGGTACTGGTGTGGCGTCTTGGGCCGTAATCGATTAACACGACCCAGGCGACTCGGGTCACCCGAGTCGTCAGAATTTCAAATAGAACACCGCGAGTGGAGTCGACAAATACACGTGTTGCGCGCAAAAGAACCCGACCCCAGTAACCCACCTCTTGGCTGGGGTTTGCAAGGAGCGATGACGTCACATTTGCGCTGGTACCATCCTGCAGGATAACAGCCACTGGTACCAGTCATATATTTTTTTTGTTGGTAATAACATAGATTAATGAAATGGAAATATCACTAAACAATGCCATCATAAAAATATTTTAAAAAAATTAATTTTTTTTTGCGGAAAATTATATGGGCTTTTTAAAAAAAAAAAAAAAAAAAAGGGGGCCAAACCTTTTTTTGGTTTTCACCCCCGGGGGCTTTTGGAGAAGGCGATTGGGGATTTTGGGGGAACCGGAGTCGGGATTGGCGCATGCGAAAAAAAAAAAGTGGCTCGGGGGGGGAAGGGTGGGGATTTAAAAGGGGTTACCCCCCTTGGTGGTCGAAATTCTTTTTTTGTTTTTTTTTCCCTTTTCAGGTTTTTTTGTAAGGGGGCTTGGCGGCCGGAGCGGGTAATTTTTTTAAAAAGGGGGGGGGAAAAATAAACTTTGGGCCGGGGCAGGGGGCAAAAAAGGGGGAAAGGGGGGGGGGGAAGTTTGTTGTTTTTTGGGGTTTGTTGGGGGGGGTTTTTTTGTAGGGGTTGTTTTTTTTTTTGCGGGGTTGGGTTTTCCCTTTTCCCTTTTTTTTTTGGTTGTGGGTTTAAAACCCCAATTTTTATTTTTTTTGGGGGCGGCCCGGGCCAGGGGGAAAAGAAAAAAAAAAAAAGTTTTGGGGTTTTTGGGGGGGGGGGCCCAAATGCCGGAAAACCCCGCGGTTTTTCTAAAAACCCCCCGGGCGGGTTTAACCCGGGGGCCCTTTCCCGGCCACCCCTTTGGGGGGGCCGGCCCCAAGCGGAATTGGGGGGCCCGGGGCCCGGGGGTTCCGGGGGGTTTTCCCCCCCTCCCGGCCCACCCCGGGGGACCCAAAATTTCGTTTGGTTGGAAAAAAGGCGTTTTTTTGGGTTTTAAATTTTTTGGGGATTTTGGGGGGAAATTTTTTAGGGTTCCGGCAAAAAAATCAAAAGGTTTTTCTTTTCCCGGGGAGGGGGTTTTCCCGACTTGGGGGAAAAAAAAGGGCCACTTGTGACATTTCCCGGGCCACATTGGGGAAAATCGGGGCCTTTAAAGGCCCCCCCAAAAACCCCTTTTATCCCCACTTTTTGCATTATCCGACCCCCCGGGGTTTTAAAAAGTTCCGGGTGCCCTACCCAAATTTTTAATGTGGGATTTGGCCAAAAGGCGGGGAAAGGGGGAAAAAATTTCATTTTTGTAATTTAAAATTGGGTTTTTGACCTCGGGGGGGGGGGGGGCCCGGGGGGAAATCAAAAAAACTCCCAATCCCCAAAACGGGGGGGGCCTTTGGGGCTTTTTATGGGATTGGGGGCCCCAACCCCCTCGGGGTCGTCGGGAATGGGGTTCCATTTGCCAAAAAGGGGCTAAAGTCTTTGGGCCCCGGCTTTTTGGGTGTGGGTTTTCGGGGTTTGGGTTGAAGAAAAAACCCTTTTTTTTCCCTTTCCCCGCTTTTTTTGGTGTTCGGGGGGGACGTTTTCCCCCCCACTTAATTTTTTATTTTGCAGCCCCCCATTTTCGGAAGGGGGTTTTTTTCCCGGCTTTTTGGGGCCCCAACCCCAAAAAAATTTTTTTGTTTTAGCAGGGAAAAAACGGGTTTGGGGAACATGTTGTTAAAAAAAACCCCCGGAAAGGGGTTTCCCCCAAAAAAACCTTTTTCCGGGGCGCAATCGGGGGGGGGGTCGAAAGTTTTTTGCAACCCCCAAAAAAACTTTTGGGGCCCACGGGGGGGCCGGGGGGGGGGCCCCGGGCGTTTTTTGGGGAGGGGACATTACGGACGCATTGCATCAGTGTACTTTTGAAACCGACCCCGGCCTTTTAACGCCCCGGAAAAAAAAACGGGGCCGGGGAAACGTCCCGGGGAACGTGTTTTTAACCGCCCACTTTTTTTCCCCCCCAAAAAAACCCAAAAACCCCGTGGGGGAAAGGGGGTTTCGCCCCCGTTTTTGGGGCCCGGGGAAAAGGGTTTTTTAGGGGGACGGGGCAGAAAAAAAAACTTATCTTTCTGTGGGGGGGAAAAGGGGGCAAAAAAAAAACAAAATTTTTTTTCACTTTGCGGGCTTTTTCCTTCGGGGGGGGGGAAAAAAATGTTTTATTTTGGGTTTTTTCCCTTACCCCCCCCCACCCGGGTGAGGGGCAAGGAAAGGGAATTAGTGTTGTATGAAAGCATTTTTCCCCCGTAAACAGCTTTTCTTTGGGGAAAAAAAGGTTTTTTTTATAGGGGATTTTTCCATTTTCCCCCCATCCCCCCCCCCTGAGGGGTTTTTGGCCAAGAAATGGGTTTTTGGGGGTTTTAAAGCATTTTTTCCCAACTTTCCCCGGGGCATTTTTTGTGGGAAAAAAAGGTTTTATGGGGGGGTTTTCCCCATTACCCCCCCCCCCACCCTTGAGGGCCCAATTTGGGAAAGGGGATTTTAAGGTTTTTTGTAGGGTAGCTTTTTCATTTCACGGGGAAATTCTTTGGGGGGAAAAAAAGGGGTTTTTATGGGGGTTTTCCCCAACTTCCCAACCCCCCCCCCCTCGGGGAAAAAAAAAAGTGGAAAAGAAAAAAAGAAAAGGTTCTTTTAAATTCCGGGGCCGGGGCGGGGTTTTTTTGGGGGAGCGGGGGAAAGCAAAAAAAAAAAAACCCGGGGAAAAAGGAAACATGGTTTCTGTTGAAGCAGTGGGAAATTTGCAGCCATGGGAATTTAAAAATTTTTGGTTTTTTACAAAAACAATTTTGGGGGGGTTTAACATTTTTTTGGAAAAGTTATTTTTTAAATTTTAAAAATTTAAAATTGAAAGGGGAAAATATCCTTTAATAAAAACCCCTTTTTTTTTTTTTAAAAAAAAAACCTTTTCCCCATTCCCCACCAAAAATTTTGGGGCGGGGCCCCCACTTTTTTGGGGCCAAATTTTTGGGCCCGGGGGAAGGTTTTTCAAAAAAAACATTTTTTTAAAACCCCCATCACCCCAAGGGGGGGTTTTTTTTGGGTTTTTGGTTAATTTCCGGGGGAAAATTTTGGGGGGGTAGGGGAAATTTTTTTTGGGGGCCCCCGGGTTGTGTGAAAAGGTTGAAAAAGGGGGGGGGGGGAGAAAAGGGGGTAGGTGAAAAGGATTTTTGGGGTTTAGGGGGGGATTTTCCCTTTTTGGGGGTTGGGTTTTTGAAAAAGGGGGGGGTTTAAACATGTTTAACCTTTGTGCTTAGGGGGGGGGGTTGCGAAAAAAATTTTTTTTGTCCCCAAGGGTGGGGAAGGGGGGTGTGGGTAGGGGGGGGTGAAAAGCTGGGGGGGTGGGAATTGGGTTTTTTTTTTTAGGTGAAGGGAGGGTGGGGGGTGGGTTTTTAAGGGGGTGTATTTGGGTGGGGTGGGGGCCAGGTGGGGGGGGGGTAGTGGGTTTGGGGGTTTTATCCCCCCCAATGGGGGCTGGGGGGGGAAATTTTTTGGGGCGGAAAAGTTTTTGGAGGGTGGGGGAAAGGGTGCCAAAAAATTGGGGGCCCCTGGGGGGTTTGGGGTTTTTGGGTTTGGCCATTTTTAGGAAAAAGGGGGGGGTTAAAATTTGTGGGGGGGGTTTGGGGGGGGGGGTTGGGGGGGTGGGGGGGGGGGGGCGGGTTGGGGGGGGGAGGTTTGGGGTTTTTTGTGGGGGGGAAATTTTTTTGGGGTTCCTAGGTTCCGGCGGTTTTGGGGGGGTGGGGGGCCCAAAAATTTTTTAATTTTGGGGGGGAAATTTTGTAGGGTTTTGGCACTTTTTTTGGGGTGCTTTTTTTAAGGGTTCCCGGGGTTGGGGTTGGGGTATTTTGGCGTTTTTGGTTAAGGTCCCGCTTGTGGGGGGGCTGGCCAAACCTTTTAAACCCGCCAAAAAAAAAACAAAACTTTTCCCAAACGGGGGAAGCCACCCAAAAAAAAAAATACAAAAATTAAAGAAAAGGGGAAACCAAAAAAAAACGGGGGAAAAAAACCAAAAAAAAAACCAAATTTTCCCCTGGAAAAAAAAAAAAAAAAACCCTATTTCCCCCCAAAAAAAAAAAATTTCCAAAAAAATTTGGGGGCCAAAAAAACCCTTTCCCCCAAGAAAAAACAAAGGGGGGAAAAAGGGCCCCCACGGGAAAAAAGAAGCGGGCAAAAAAAAACCTAAAACCAAAAAACCCTTTTGGGGCCCCCAAAAATGGGGGCCAAAAAAAGGCTTTTTCAAAAAAAATTTTAAAAAAAAAAAGAGGGGAAAACCCAAAATTCGGGAAATTTGGGGTGGGAAAAATAAAAAAAATTCCCCATTTTCCCCCAAAAACCCGATAGGGGAATAAAAAAAGGAAAAAAAAAATTTTTATAAAGGGGGGAACATGGGGGCCCCACGAAAAAAAAAACCCAAAAGGTTGGGGAAAAAATAAAAAAAAAAAAAAAATTTAACAAAAAAAAAAGGGGGCACCCCCAAAAGGGTTTTTTTTCCCCCCCCCACCTTTTATTTGGGGAAAACCTTTTTCAAAACCCCTTCCCCTTTTGACCCGGGGGCCTTTTTTTTTTAACCGGGCCGGGGGGGGGGGGAAAAAAAAAAAAAACCCTTCAACCCCCTTTTCCCAAAAAAAGGGGGGGGGGGAAAAAAACCCCAAAACGGGGAAAAAAAACTAAAAAAGGGCCCCAATACCCAAACCCTTTAAAACCCCCCAGGGCAAAAAGCCCCTTTTGAAAAAAAGTTTTTACTTTGGGGGCCCCAAAACCCAATAAAAAAAACCCGGGGGAAAAAAAAAAATTGATTTTACAAAAAAGGGGAAAGGGGGAAAAAAAGGGGGCTTCAGGAAAACTGGCACCCCCACTTCAAAAAAAAAAAAAGGCAAAAACCAAACCCAAAAGGGGGCCCCTTTAAAATGGAAAATAATAAACCCAAAAAAAAAAATTTTTTTTTAAAAGGCCCGGCCCCTTAAAGGGGGTTTTTCGGGGCCAAAAAATTTGGGGGCCACAGTTGCCCCAAAAAAAAAAAAAACCCTGGAAAAAAAAAAACTAAAAAAAAAACCCGGGGGCCAAAAAAAAACCCAAAAAACCCACTATGGTTTGGAAATAAAAAATGCCCCCCCGGGGAAAAAAAAACCGGGGGGCCCAACAAAAAAAACCCAAAAATAAAAAAAAATTTCCCTTTTTTAAAGGGGGGGGAAAAAACCAAAAACCCTTTTCCCCCACTTTGGGGGGTTTGCCCCCCCGGGGGTAAAGGGGGGTTAAAGGGGCCCCCATTTACCCCCTTTAAAATTTTCCCATATAAAAACGTTTTCCTTGAAAAAATGGGTTTCCCAAAACGGGGAACTGCCCCCAAACTTTTGGCCGGGGGTTTTGGACCCGGGTTTATATACCCCCAAAAGGGGAAAACCCACAAAAAGGGGAAAGGGGTTTTAATAATTTAAAAACTAAAAAAAAAAAACCCTTTTAAAAAAAAAAAAAAATTTGGGTTGGGGTTTTTGGGGCCCCCAAACAAACTTAAACCTTTTAAAAACCCAAAAGGGGGCAAATAAAAAAAACGGGTTTTAAATTTCCTTTTCCTGGGCAAAAAAAACCCAAAAAAATTGGGGCCCAAAAAAGAAAAAAAATTAAAACTTTTTTTAATTTTGGGGAAAAAAACCAAAACCCCTAAAAAAATTGGTGGGGGGGACCTTTTAAAAAAATTTTCCCTTTGGGGGGCCCGGGGTTTTTTGGGGAAAAACCCCCAACAAAAAATTTAAAAAACCCCTTTTTTTAAATAAAAAAAAAAATTTTTTAAAAAAGAAAACCCCCAAAAAACTTTTGGGGGGTTAAATTTTTGAAAAACCCTTAAGGGGGACTCCCAAATTGCCCCCACAAAAAAAATTTGGCCCAAAAAAAAAAAAATTTTTTCCCAAAGGGGCCATGGGTGGCCCCCCCCCTTTTTTAAAACTAGGGGGAGATTTTAAAAACCCTTAAAACTGGGGTGGCGGGGGGGAAAAAAAAAACCTACAAAAAAAAAAACTGAAAAAAACCACTGGCCCAAAAAAACCCCCCCCCAAAAAAAATTCGGGCCCCCCAAAAGGAGTAAAACAACCCTGCACCCCCCCCCCCAAAATTGGCCCAAAATTAAAACAAAAAAAACCCAAAAAAGTAAAAAAAATTTTCCCAAAAAGGGGGGGGAAAAAGGGGGGAATTTTTAAAATTTATTTTAAAAAAAACAAACCTTTTGAAATAGCCCCAAAACTTTAAAAAAATTTTCCTAAAAAAAAAAACCCCCAAAAAAGGGGGCCTATAAAAGGGAAAAATTTAACCCCCCCCCCCTTTACAAAAAAAGAAAAAACCCCAAAAAAACCCCCAAAAAAAAAAAAGGTTCATGAGAAAAAGGCTCGTTTTGGAAAAAGGGGTTTTTCCAAAGGGGTTTTTTGGGAAACCCCCCAAAAACTTTTTTAAGGGGAAGGGGAAAAAATTCCCTTTTGGAACCAAAAAAAATTTTCCCCAAAAAAAAAAATTCTGTCCCAAAAAAAAAAAAAGGGGGGGAAAACCCCCCAACAAAAGCTTGCCCAACCCCCCCCAAAAGGGGCCCCCATGGGATTTTTTCCGGGGGGCCCCCCCCCCAGGGGGGGGCCCCCAAATTTGGAAAGGAAAACCCCCAGGGCCAAAAAAATTAGCCGGGTTTAAAAAAACCCAACAAAAACCCCCCCACAGCTTTTTTACAAGGGCCAATAAAAATTGTAAATGGGGGAGTGGGGGGCCTAGGCCCCATTTAATAAAAATAGAAAAAAAAAAAAATTTTAACCATATTTACCAAAAAAAAAACCCAAAAAAAAAAATTTTAAAACTTTAGGTTTTTAAAACCCCCCCCCCCCCCTTTTTACAAAACCAATTATCTTTCTGCTCGGGAAAAATTCAGGCAAAAAAAATTTCCCTTTTTTCCGGGAAAAGGGCCCAACTGTGTGGTAAGAAAAAACCACCAAAATTTAAAAAAACCGGGGCCAGCATTGAAAAAAAAAAAGCCGGGGTTTTCCCGGGGGTTTTATTTTGAAAATAAAACGGTAAAAAATTTTCGGGGGGTCAATAAAAAAATTTAAAAAAAAAAAAAAAAATGTCTGTGTGTTTTTGGGTGAAAAAAGTGTGGGGTGTGTGGGGGGCCAGAAATTTTGGCGGGGGGGGAGTGGGGGGGGTAGGGCAAAGGGGGGTTTGGCAGTATGGGGTTGGGGTCCATTTTTGTTTTGGGTTTGGGGGGCATGTGGGGTCCCCATGGGGTTTTTGGGGGGGGTGTAGGGGCACGTGTTGATGTGTTTTTGGGGGTGCATTTTTTGGTGGGTTTGTTGTGCGGGGCATGAAAGATGCGTGTGGTTTTTTGGTTTTTGGGTTATAGGGGGCTTTGTGGGGGTTTGGGCATATGGGGGGCTTTGGTTATTTTTGCTTGTCCTTTTTGGGGTTGGGGGGGGGGGTGGGGGTTTTAGGTGTGTTTTAATTTGCGTTTTTTGGGGATGGGGGTGTGGGGCACGGGTTTTTGGGTGTTTTGTGGGGGGGCATTTAGAGGGCCGTGGGGTCTGTGTGGGGTAGGTTCCCGTGGATGGGGGGTTGCTTTTATGGGGGCGTTGTATTTTGTTTTTCCGGTGTTAGGGGGGGGCTTTTTTGGTGTTTTTGTTTTTGAAAGGTTTTGCGGGGTGTATGAAACGGGGGGGTTTTGTGTTTTGGGGGGCCCCGGGGCCGGCCTGCTTTTAAAAAACCCAAACTGGGCTTGTGTTTATTTACTTGGTTTATTTTGGGGGTTTTAAAAGCCCCCTTGGCCGGGGGGGGCCTTTTTCAAGGGGCCCCCCAGCCCCCCCCCCCCCAGGGCCCCAGCCCCCCCCCCCGGCCGGGGCCGGGTGGCAGGTGGGGAGGGGGGGCCCACGGGGGGGCCCAACCCGGGCCCCGGCGTCGGGGGATTTATGTGGGGGGGGCCGGGGGAAAAGGGTTTTTTTTACGGCGGCCTTTTAACGGGGGGGACCACGTGACCCCAGTGGACTGTTCTACCTCCAGCACACACACACACAACTCCCACCACACACACCGGACGCGCTGACCGAATGGGTAGAACGCAGGCTTCCTGTGCAGAAGGTCGGGAGTTCGAAACCTTTCTGGGTCAAGTTATGGTTGCATAGTCCGATGGTTTTGAGTTTCTATTTTTGTCTGAGATAAACATATAATGTTGGTCGTTATTCTCTACCTTACTTTAGTTTGAAGTAACTTTTATTTTTAAAGGCTAACTTTTGAGGTATTTGAAATGCTAATATGGCTTCAATTTAGGTTTGGCAAAGCATGCCAACAACACTCTGACAACCTCATAGTCTTCTGCAGTAACAAGTTCTATTCAATTGTTTCAGTGTTCCCTTCTATATGGCGACAAACGTTTAATAAGTGTGCCAGTATCTAAGTTAGATATGTAGAATCAAATCTAGATAACATTTTTGGTTTTGAAAATTTGATGAATTTATCAGACCATGCAACTTTAATGACTTACAAAATTGATACTTGTCATTTCCTAGCCTGGCGCTCGGCGTTAATAGAATAGGACAATGCGACTTTATAGTGTTGCCCCACTAGGAGGCCAGGTCGGTGGCACCATGACCCGATATCCTACACAGTCACATTATCCTGACACTGTGCTAACCAGTCCTTGCCCTATCCTAGTAAAACTGAGTGCCAGGCTAGGTTGTGACAAGTATCAATTTTTAGAAGTCATTGGTTTGACCCGGCTGGGATTCGAACTCCGGACCTTCCGCACGGGAAGCCTACGCTCTACCGATTCGGCCATCGCGTCCGATCGATTGCATAAAAGAAGCTGACGAAATTTCTTTCGGGGGTGGGCGGCAGGCATGTACTTTTTTTTTCGCAGCCAGGTCTACATCCGGAGAGGTCAAAGGTCGCGGGTTCAACGGTCGTTCTCCTCTGAGCAGCTTCTTTGATCTGAGATTGAATAAATTTCTTGAACGTGGTTAATTAACTTAATCTCGGCAACTGGTTAATTAATTTAGCCATGAACTCTATATATATATATCATGTACTGTTATATATTATATGTGATATATAGTGAACATGGCGCACCTGTTTATAGTGTTTTATATTTGATATACTTTCAATACATTTAGTATATTTAATGTTTTTAATGTATATATTTGATAGATTTGATAGATTTGATAGATTTGATATATATCATATATTTGATTTATTTAATATATTTGATTTATTTGATATATTGATTTATTTGGTTTATTTTATATATTTGATTTATTTGATATATTTACTATATTTGATTTATTTTATATATTTGATTTATTTTATATATTTGATTTATTTTATATATTTGATTTATTTGATTTATTTTTTTATATATTTTATATATTTTATATATTTTATATATTTTATATATTTTATATATTTTATATATTAAATATATTATATATATATTATATATTATATTTACATCGAATTTTTCATGTGAATAAAATACTTAACAACAACAAAAATAACAAGCTCACGCCAAAATCTGATATAAATATATATATATATATATATTTGTGTGTGTGTTATAGCTACCTGGAAGCTACATATATATATATATATATATATATCTCTTCCACCATCACAACTTATTAAAGTAAGAGGCGACAGCTCTTACTTCCGGTTCCCAGAATGCACCAGGCCCTACCCCACTGACACCGTCTCTGCTTTTAGTTTTAGGTACAAGCTCTAGTGGGTTTTTTTTTAAAGAAAAAAGGAGGCGATAGCAGTTGTTGCCAAGTTATACCCAGAAACCTCAGCGACGTGCCGAAAGGGCGTCTGGTCACATGTGCGCGGTGTGGCGTCGCGTGAAATCTGCTGAACTGCGGCCAGGAACGCTGGTTCTTTGTGTGTGTGTGTTTTTGTTGTTGTTTCCTTTTGTTTACACTATAATGCTCCAGGGTGCGGTGCGTAGTGCGGGCCGGACTGTGCCTGCTGACATTCTCCTCCTGGGTGCACGCCAGGGCCGAATCGGTAGAGCGAAGGCCTCTCTCGTGCGGAAAGGTCGGGAGTTCAATTCCCGGTCGAGTCAAGCTAACGACTTATAAAATTGGTGCGTGTCGCTTTCTAGCCTGGCGCTTGGCATTATTAGGATGGGGCAAGGACTGGTTGGTTCTGTGGCAGGATAATGGGATTGAGTGGGGTATCAGGTACTGATGCTAGGGGCCTGGTCGCTCAGTGGGGCAGCACTATAAAGTCGCCATGAGTACGCACTGTCACAAGTCGGTGCCCATCCTGATATGACCTTAGATGTTGCCAGGACCTAAAACTCCAACAACCAACCTACCATCCTCCTGTTTGTGTGTGGGTGTGTGTGCGTCTGTGTGTGTGCCTGTGGGTGTATGTGGGTGTGTCTGTGTGTGTCTGTCTGAGTGTGTGTCTGTGTATGTGTGACTGTGTGTGTGTGTCTGTGTGTGTCTGTGTGTGTATGTGTGTGAGCGTGTGGGTGTCTGTGTGTGGGTGTCTGTGGGTGGGCGTGAGTGTGTGTGTATGTGTGTGAGCGTGTGAGTGTCTGTGTGTGGGTGTGTGGGTGTCTGTGTGTGCCTGTGGGTGTCTGTAGGTGTGTCTGTGTGTCTGTCTGAGTGTGTGTCTGTGTATGTGTGTCTGTGTGTGTATGTGTGTCTGTGTGTGTATGTGTGTGGGTGTCTGGTGGTGTGTGAGTGTGTGTGTATGTATGTGTGAGCGTGTGTGTGTCTGTGTGTGTCTGTGTCTGTGGGTGTGTGTGTATATGTGTGTGAGTGTGTGAGTGTCTGTGTGTAGGTGTGTGGGTGCCTGTATGGGTGTGTGTCGGCGTGTGGGTGGGTGTGTAGACTTTCTGCAATCTGCATGGCCAGTTTGCAAGCGCAGAACGCCCGCACACACTGCCGACTGGTGCTGCCTGTGATATATAGACAGGTACCTACCTGTCTGCCAAATGCAACAATGACCTTCACCTTCTCGCTAAGCTCAATGTGGTTAAAGATTTATATTATCTGAGCATTTCGGTAAAGGTCTAATGAGTATTTGTATTATATAATCAACACAACAGTAGAAATCATAGACAAATGGCGACCAGGGGTCAAAGATGGTCGGAGCGTTTGTTTGTTTGGGTTTTACATCCTAGCAACAACCACGGCCATGTCAGGGTGGATACCGACTTGTGACAGTGCCCACTCATGGCACCGAGAGAAAGGTCTGAAGGTGCGACCCGATGCCTCTAGAGCACATTGATTGTTATCATCAGCTATTGGACGTCAAACATATGGTCATTTTGACATATCTATTTCGAGGAAACCTCCTGCTACCACATAGGCTAGTCTTTCTGATAAGCATCAAGGGGTCTTTTAATATGAACTTTCCCACAGACAGGACAGCACATACCAGAGCCTTTGATGGACCAGTTGTGGTCCACTGAAGAAAAAATCCTCCAGTGCGACTGATACTGGTCAACATCTGGGGGAGGTGAGGTGGGCGATATGGCGCCACCGGTACAGTATCGTATCTTACGGAGGATAACAATAATACAAATAATAAGTAATATTTAATACTCGCATAATACGTTATACATCACGTATATTAACAAATGTATACATATTTATATAATCTATACAACTATTTGTAAAGGAAATCTTTGTCAAAATATATTTTTATATACACATATGTATTTATATACATATATATGCAGACATTTATATATGATATTATATACATATACAATGCTTCTGACCGAGCCACGAATGCAGCCCCAGGAAGAGGGGGCGAGGTGCATGCTGGTCACCACCCCCACCCCACCCCCATCCCCACCCCACAAGAGGGGGTAGAGGAACCACTACAGAGCTTATTACACGCGACAAAGGGTTTATCACTATCCATACATACATATTTATACATGGGTTCGATCCATAGACGAGTTATGTTAGTATTAATATTTACCGCTACCTAATCTGGCACTCAGAGAGGACAGCGACTGGCTTGTCCATATCATGATATTATGACTAAGTGGGATATCAGGTCATGGTGTCGGTGCACTGTCCCACAGTACATATGCGCCATGAGTGGGCACTGTCACAAGTCGGTATCCACCCTGACATGGCTGTGGTTGTTGCTAGGATGTAAAACCCAAACAAACAAACGCTCCGACCATCCTTGACCCTTGGTCGCCATTTGTCTATGATTCCTACCGTTTTGTTGCTTGTTTATTGTTTTACGTCCTAGCAACATCTAAGGTCATATCAGGACTGACACACTACCAGCGTTGCCACCGGCGACGAAATCCATCCAATCTTGTTTCTATTTATAATTGATGATATTTCAACCAATCATAGCTCTTGGCTGTTAACCCATTAACGATGAAACTTAGCCGTTGCCAACAGTCATTCAAAATGCCAGATCGTGCCGATATCCAGCCGAGATTGCCTCCGAACGCTGTTGACTGTATTGATTGATTTATGTGACAGTCTCACCTGCATGTAATTATTGTTTGCTCTTGGTACATTTTTCTTTCTTTTTTTGTCTCTCTTAAAAATGACAGGTAAGGGCCTAGATGTTATGTCTGGTACCTCCATTAATCAATTGTAAAGCGGATTGGCATCGATCTGTAATCAATTTAACTTTGAATACCAAACTATATTACCACCTATAGATGTGCGCGTTCCAAGTTACTATTGTTTTGCTGGTGCCTGAGAAAGGTCTGAAGCTGCGACCTTGGCGTATTTATTTGTATGGTGTGGTGTATATATATATATATATATATATATATATATATATATACCACACCATACATATATATGTATATATATATATATATATATATATATATATATATATATATATATATATATATGAGCCTCTCTCAAAAGGTGATAACTCTTTTTCCCCAATTGTAACGATTGACACAAAACAGCACAGAAACGGTTACACTGAAAACGCAAGGACATTTGCTTCAAATCAATATGTATTCTATTGGGATTATGAAACACCATGTAAAAAACAAATCAGTTTATCCTGAGCAAATGCATAAGCAGATAATATGTTGATCGTTACAATGGACAAAGCTTTGTCCCATATTGCTTAGCACCTTTGGAGACAGTCTCATATATATGTATATATATATATACATATATATATATGAGTCGGTCTCATGAAAATAGGCCAATTGGTGCATGGGGAAAGAAAAACAACTTGTCTTAATGGTATTTATTTTCCTTTTTCCTCAAACTACATGTATTTGTGCCTGAACACCAAAAATTAGCCATTCACAATCCCATATTACATTTCTATCAAATCCTTTTTGCTTTTCACAAAACATATACAACCTATAGGTATAGTAGGTGTGCGATGCTGACAACTTGGGCGTAATCGATTAATCAACTCGGGTCACCCGAGCCTCGGGTTGAATAAACGAATACGCTCGGGGTGGACAAAATAGTGCCTTAATCTAAAACTTAATATTCTTTTTCAATAACCGATATAACTACAGCAAAATAGGATTTAAAGTATTTTATGATTGTAGAAGCTGACAATCTGGGTTATTAAAAAAAAAGCATTAAAACAACACGTAGGAGTTCTACTGGGCGCTGTTATCCTACAGGTACCAGCACAAATGTGACGTCATCGCTTCTAGCAAACCCCAGCCAAGAGGTGGGTTACTGGGGTCGGGTCGTTTTGCACACGGCACGTTTATTTCTCGACTCCACTCCCGGTGTTCAATTTGAAATTCTGATGACTCGGGTGACCCGAGTCGCCTGGATCATGTTAATCGATTACGGCCCTAATGATATGCGACGCCGGCAACTTCTGAGGAGGGGCCCACACATTGGACGATCAGCAGGACAAAGAATGGGAGATATAATCGGCCAATTTTCGGTGTTCAGGCACAAATACAAATATGTGCGTGTCCGTGTGTGTATGTATACATGTGTTAATATACGTGATATATAATGTGTGTGTTGACTTGACCAGGGTTTGAACCCGTGGGTTCGAATCCCACATTCTACCAAAACGGGAGGCGGACGCTCAACGTATTCGGCCATCCTGTCTGGTGTGCATATATGTACATATACATAGACCTCTATATACATGCATATGTATATATACAGTAAAACCTCTCTAAATCGACCGACCATGGGACCCACTTTAAGTGGTCCGTCTAGGGAGGTGGTCGGTTTAGAGAGTTAGATTAGCCTTACAATGGTATTATTGGGACCCAAATAAAGCGATCGATATAGGAGAGTAGTCGATCTGTGGAGGGGTCGGTATAGAGGTTTTACTGTATATATATATATATATATACGAGTGTAATAACCTGGAGTACCCACCCTTTCTCCCATCACTCGCCCAGTTTCATGGACTGGTGGAGTCTGTCCTAGGCATCTACTGCTCTAGCCTCCCCAACCTCAACCCCTCCCACCACCCCACACGCTCCTTTACCTGCTGCCAACAAACCAAGTTATCCACCGTACAAATTATTTGCCCACCAAATTCGGCAATGTGTATCAGTCTGGTAGTATTGCTATAGACCGGGGGCCCTATGGTACTGGTACGGCTCACTCCCTATCTCTCCCATGTGATGTAAATTTTGCGGTGCCACCTTGTGGTGGGTTTGATCGACCCAACTGCTGGTTGGTGTTTCACATGTAAACACATACTGTTATATCATGCATGAGACGAGTAAGTGTGAATACACATCAATATGAAATTGCTATGAACAGGCACACATCATCATCATCCTCGTCACCATCATCACACATCTTTCACATTCATATATACATTTGTGCATATAATATAGACCCCTTTCAATGTTTGTAAACATCGTGTATGCGCGCGCAGCTTGGCTGCAGAACGAATGCACACTGTCACTGAGTTTGCCAGTACGTGCAGTGCAAAATGTTTATTTTATTCAAAATTAATAGAAATCCAGAACCCTAACCATATAAATTTTATATTATCTATTCGTTGAATGTGTTTTCTATATGTTTTCCAAGCAGTTTGTTTCTAGGTGGTGTGGTTTTAGAGATATTTCACTTTTTCTGTAAGAAGATTGCTCACCGCCACTGACAATGCGTTGAGTTTGCCGTACGCGCAGTGCAAAAGATAAGTTTTATTCAAAAGTAATAGAAATCCAGAACCCTAACCGTATAAATTTAATATAATCTTTTTGGTAAACATGTTTTCTATGTGTATTCCAATCAGTTTGTTTCTATGTGGTGTGGTTTTAGAGATATTAAATTTTTTCTGTACGAAGATTGCTCACTGCCATTGACAATGCATTGAGTTTGCCGGTACGCACAGTGTAAAACGTAAGTTTTATTCAAAATTAATAGAAATCCAGAACCCTAACCATATCAACTTAATATAATCTTTTTGGTAAACATGTTTTCTATGTGTATTCCAATCAGTTTGTTTCTAGGTGGTGTGGTTTTAGAGATATTTAACTTTTTCTGTATGAAGATTGCTCACTGCCATTGATAATGCATTGAGCTTGCCGGTACGCGCAGTGAAAAACGTCTATTTTATTCAAAATTAATAGAAATGCACAACCCTAACCATATAAATTTAATATAATCTATTCATTCAATGTGTTTTCTATATGTAGACCAGGCGGTTTGTTTCTAGATGGTGTGGTTTTAGAGATATTTCACTTTTTCTGTATGAAGATTGCTCATGACCATTGACAATGCATTGAATTTGTCGGTACGCGCAGTGAAAAACGTCTATTTTTATTCAAAATTAATAGAAATGCACAACCCTAACCATATAAATTTAATATAATCTATTCATTGAATGTGTTTTCTATATATGTAGCAGGCGGTTTGTTTCTAGATGGTGTGGTTTTAGAGATGTTTCACTTTTTTTGTATGAAGATTGCTCATAGCCATTAAGTTTGCAGTGTGACCGGATGTTGTCCTGCAGCCAAACAGCGCGCGCACTGACCTAAATACATGTGCTGACGTCATATGAAATTGGTCAATAGCGTCTGTTTAGCTGGGGGAACAGCCAGCGCACCAAGTGGTGGGTTTGATCATTTTGATTACACAGTACAGGCTGAGTGAGCCGTCTTGGTATTATGGGGTCTTTGTATAAACATAGACACTAATAAAGTCTGTACTAGACTACTAAATGACTGAAACGTACAATCCTCCAAGCATGGTTTATCCCATCATTACTAACAACCTACTTACTCAAACTACTTCATGTAGTAAAAAAAAACACCTGAGGTATTAACCTTTTAAGCATACCCCTATAAGCTAACCACACTCTATCTAACAGAATAAACAAACCATTCTACTAACACTCACTCCATCTCAAAATGTGAACTCCAACATGATAGTTTTGCAGTTCACAACATAGTAGGCATACAAACCTATGAAGGGAATCTATGCACCTAACCACTCCGTAATGTAAAGGTCTAATCAATACACATGTATGTATCAAGTGTGTAGGAATACAACATATAACTGCTATTTTTGTGTGTGAATTGTCAAACTATACCATATATAAGTCTTTGAATGTTTGATATTGCTCTTTCAGCTGATTTGGGCTAGCTGCTGGTGACGATATCAGACTACATGTGCATATATTGTAAATAACTGTATTGTCACATGGCTGGAAGACCAGTGCCACGGCGCTGACAAAAGACTTTATTCAATGAATAAACTATATTTACAACAACAAGAAAAAAACCAGCTCATCTACAAGCGTCAGACATGACATTGATGCTAACGGCGGTATCCATGTGCTACTGCCCCACCTCACCAGCAGTCTACATCCCGTGACGTCATCACTCGCCATCACCCAGTTGTGCAATTCGCGCACGTGCCTCTCACTGTACACTAACACTGTAGGCCCTACCAGCAGCAACTGCTGTTCTCATATACACTCCCACGACCCTGTGGTGGTGATAGATTCTACTTCAGAATAACCCCGTTAAACCAAGCTCGGTTAAACCAAACGATCGATTAATCCAAACTTTTTTCGGCGGCCCCGTAAAATATAAAAAAGTTGGTTAAACCAAAGTCAGTTAATCCAAATTATCTGTTAATCCAAACAAAATTGTCGGACCCCAGGCCACTCCCGCTACGGTTAAACCAAACTTTCATGTGGTTATAAGGTCATCTGAGACCACACCAACTTTTTTATATGATAAATGGTAGTATTTTGCTGGGCCGCCGAAAAAAGTTTGGATGAACTGATCATTTGGTTTAACCGAGCTTGGTTTAAGGGGGGTTATACTGTATATACATTAAAAAAACAATAATCAAAGTGTCCACATACATTGTATTTTACATTCATAATGCACCCGTATTTTTACCAAAGCCAAGTGAAAGTCAAATCCAAAGCTTGGTTAAACCAATGATCGGTTAATCCAAACACATTTCTAGGGTCCCTTCAAATTTGGTTTAACGGGGTTATACTGTACATGGCAAGACAATGCACTGTCAGCGAATGTATTAGATGTGGGGTGTGGCAGGAGGGGTTTTGGAATGTAGAAAGTCCATTACCACAGTAAATTCTAATTTACACTTCGGCGTTGGGTTGTAGAAAGTCCATTACCACAGCAAATTCTAATTTACACTTAGGCGTTGGGTTGTAGAAAGTCCATTACCACAGCAAATTCTAATTTCCACTTAGGCGTTGTGTTGTAGAAAGTCCATTTCCACAGTAAATTCTAATTTACACTTCGGTGTTGGGTTGTAGAAAGTCCTGGCGGTCGGCATTAATAGGATAAGGCAAGGACTGATTAGCTCAGTGTCAGAATAATGTGACTGAGTGGAATATCGGGTCATGGTTCTGGCGGCTTGATTTCCTAGTGAGGCAGAACTATAAAGTCGCCATAAATGCGCACTGTCACAAGTTGGATGGACTGTACCACCTCATATAGTTTACTAAATAGATTCTATCAATTATTAATCAAACTTTTCCTTTTCTATGGGAATTTGTTTCCCTTGACCACAAATATATGATTGTGAGCTTTCTAATTTAATGAGTGTATATTGGCAAATAATTGATTGTCTGCTTTTACATGTAAAAGCGATGGTTTGAACAAAAAACAAACATTTCTCGCCGTGAATATGGCCTATGCTGCCGACACGGCGTAAAGCAACCACCAATCAATCAATCAAGTCAGTACCCGTCCTGATATGACCTTAGATGTTGCTAGGACGTAAAACGACAACCAACAACAACAACAGCCTATTTTATATTTGAACCATTCCTACGTATTTAATCATTTTACAACCAGTCACGTGTACAACACGCCCTCTGGTGTCGGACGCGCTCACTCCGCAAATACAACAGGCGAATCATAATCAATGAGGAACCAGCGGTAAAACAACACCCACCTGTGTATCCTTCTGTATGAGCGCCCTCTGACGGTCATGGGCAGCGCACCCGGCCCCTGGTACGCGCAGCAGTCGACCTTGGTCGATTGATTGATTGATTGATTGGTTGGTTGATCAGGTCAAAGTGTAGTGACCTCTTGAGTGGAAAGTGCCCTCAGGTGGGACCGAGATGCCCTTCTCTCCCTGGGCTGGTGCTGGTTGTTGGTTCGATGTTGTAAGGGGTGTGGGGTGAATGTGGTGTAGGCGGGGTTTTCCTCCAGTACTTGGCAGTTTGGTTGATGTTGGCACCTGCCGGGTGTGGTGGGGGGTCTGTCTCGGTCTGCTGTGGCGGGATGTGTGCGCGCGGAGCCGGGGAGGACCGTGTGGGTGAGGCGAGCTCTGGACCAGGCGGCACACGGGGTCGGAGGCTGCGGGCCCCGGAGAGGCTCCACACGGGAGGGATGTCGGGAGAGGATGGGAGAGGAGGGAGAGGGGCGGGACGGGGCGAGACGGGGCGGGGTGGGTGCAGGGGGGAGGAGAGGAGGGGCGGGGCGGGGTGGGTCTAGGGGGTGAGAGGAGAGGAGGGGTGGGGTGGGTCAAGGGGGTGGGAGGAGAGGAGGGGCGGGGTGGGTCTAGGGGTGGGAGGAGAGGCGGGGTGGGTCTAGGGGTGGGAGGAGAGGCGGGGTGGATCTAGGGGTGGGAGGAGAGGAGGGTCGGGGTGGGTCTGGGGGTGGGAGGAGAGGAGGGGCGGGGTGGGTCTAGGGGTGGGAGGAGAGGAGGGGCAGGGTGGGAGGAAAGGAGGGGTGGGGTGGTTCTGGGGGGTGGGAGAAGAGGAGGGGCGGGGTGGGTCTAGGGGTGGGAGGAGAGGAGGGGCGGGGGTGGGTCTGGGGGTGGGAGGAGAGGAGGGGCGGGGTGGGTCTAGGGGTGGGAGGAGAGGAGGGGCGGGGGTGGGTCTAGGGGTGGGGAGAGGAGGGCGGGGGGGGGGGGGGGGGGGGAGGGGGGGGTGGGAGGGGGGGAGGAGGGGGCGGGGTGGGTCTAGGGGTGGGAGGAGAGGAGGGGCGGGGTGGGTCTAGGGGTGGGAGGAGAGGAGGGGCGGGGTGGGTCTAGGGGTGGGAGGAGAGGGAGGGGCGGGGTGGGTCTAGGGGTGGGAGGAGAGGAGGGGCGGGGGGGTGGGGTGGGAGGAGGGGGGGGGGGGGTGGGGGGAGGGAGGGGGGCGGGGTGGGTCTAGGGGTGGGAGGAGAGGAGGGGCGGGGTGGGTCTAGGGGTGGGAGGAGAGGAGGGGGGGGGTGGGGTGGGGCAGAGGGGGTGGGGGGGAGGGGGGGAGGAGGGGGGCAGGGCGGGACGGGGTGGGTCTGGGGGTGAGAGGAGAGGAGGGGTGGGGTGGGTCAAGGGGGTGGGAGGAGAGGAGGGGCGGGGCGGGGTGGGTCTGGGGGTGGGGGTGGGAGGAGCGGTGCGGGGTGGAGGGGCGGGGAGGGTATGGGATGCTGGGTGTTAGTGGGGGAGGGAGGGGGTTGAGAGTAGAGCTAGGGAGTGAGGGTGGGGGTAGGGTAGGGTTGTGCGGGACCGGGCGGGGCTGGGCTGAGCCGGGGGGGGGGGGGAGGAAAGGAGGGGCGGGGTGGTTCTGGGGGTGGGAGAAGAGGAGGGGCGGGGTGGGTCTAGGGGTGGGAGGAGAGGAGGGGGGGGGGGGGGGGGGGCAAATGGTGGGGGGGGGGGTACTTTGGGTGGGAGGCATGGTTAGGGGAAGCGGGGTTTATTGGGTGAGAAGAGTTAGTGTGGTGACTGGGGACATACAAATAGCGAAATAGTGAAATAGCGAAATAGCGAAATAGCGAAATGGCAAAATGGCAAAATGGCAAAATGGCAAAATAGCAAAATAGCAAAATAGCAAAATAGCAAAATAGCAAAATAGCGAATGGTAGACAGGAATTGTGGACACTTATTTGTCTCTCATTTTTGCTTGAGTGCAAGTAAATAAGCAGCACAAGGAATAATTAGTAGTAGTGAATAAGGGGTCAAATTTCCCTGGATCATCAGCCCATGCTTTTTCTAATCTGTTCTTGAATGAATTCAAAAAAGCTGGATTTGTTTGTTTCTTTGTTGTTGTTTTATGTCCTAGCAACATCTAAGGTCATATCAGGACAGGTACCGACTTGTGACAGTACGCACTCATGGTGACTTTATAGTGCTGCCTCACTGGGAGACCAGGCCGCCGGCACCATGCTGGATTTGTTTGTTTCTTTGTTGTTGTTTTATGTCCTAGCAACATCTAAGGTCATATCAGGACAGGTACCGACTTGTGACAGTACGCACTCATGGTGACTTTATAGTGCTGCCTCACCGGGAGACCAGGCCGCCGGCACCATGACCTGATAATCCCACAGCGTCATATTATCATGAATCTGCGCTAACCAGTCCATGTCTTATCCCATTAATGCCAAATGTGTGGCTAGGAAGCGACGAGTATCAATTTTATAATTCATTGGTTTGACTCGGCTGACATTCGAACTCCCGACCTTCCGTACGAGAGGTGTGTGCTCTACCGGGTGTGGGTGTGGGGTGGGGGTGGGTGGGAGGAGTAGGCAGGGGATAGCAGTGGAGGCTTGGAAGGCAGGCTCTGGAGATTGGTGGAGTGGATGGTGGTGGGGAGGGGAGTGGTGGGGGTGCGGGGGGAGGGGGGGGGGGGGGAGAGAGAAGGGTTGAGTGGGTGGGAGGTGGGAGTTGTAGACAGGGGAATAGCAGTGCAAAGTGGTAATGTCTAGTGATGGCTGGATGGCTGAACGGCTGGAAGGCTGGATGAAAGGTCAAGGGAAGTAGAGTGTCAGTGGTGGGTAGTAGGTGTTTGTGGGGTTGGCGAGGGGGGGGAAGGGGGGGGGGGGGGCAGGCGGGGGCAGCGAAATGATATTAATGTTTTAGGGATAAACCAACATCCAGAAAGCAGATGTTGTAAGCTAGAGCAAAGACGCGATGGCCGAATGAGTTAGTAATTATATATATATATATATATATATATATATATATATATATATGTACATATATAATATTGTGGATATATATATAATTATTTCCTTCAAGATGGAAGGAAAGACAAACAAGGTAGTGGGATGGAAAACTGTATTCTCTGGCAAGAGGTAAGTGCCCTATTGCCGATAAAATTAAAAAAATTAAGCGAGTGGTACAGGCAAGAGGCTGAATCGTGACAGCTGAATAGGCCAGGTGGCAGAACCAGGCAAGGCAGAGAGCCTGTCCGTTCGCCTGAGTTGTTAAGTGTCAGTAGTTGTGAGGTGTCAAGACAAGGTGCCCAGCAGAGGCACATTTCAAGGGTAATCAGTTTACGGATAATTATACTTGTATAATGCTTATACAGCACATATATGTACAATATATATATATGTTCCAATCTATATGATAGATACACATATTAGCTATATATAAACATATATAAGTACCAATATATGCTCTATATTTACAAATGTATGTATTATGTGCGTGATAGATATAGTTACATTAGTATCTAAATGAATACATAGATACATTAGTTATATATGTAGGTCCCAATCTTACACAAGAGATATATATACATTAGCTATATATGTAAATATATATATACCAATCATATACAATAGATATATACATTAGCTATATATAAATAGACATGTACCAATGTATTATATATATATATATGTCAATCATACATGATAGATATATACGTTTGCTATGTATGTACCAATCATTCACAACAGCTCTATATATTAGCTCTGTATATGTACATATATATACGATATCTTTCCTCCTTTCCAATATCTTCATCATGGCATTGGTTACAAATGTCGATATCGTCTGATTTCAGCAGACTGCCATATTTATGTACATGGTACATAATTCATTATGCAAGTATAAATAACCGAAGGTCTACTCCATTGGATGCCGCAGTGCAGCTGATGCTTGGAATCTGAATAGTGTAATATTGTGTTGTGCTAAAGACTCTACTACAGTAGAACCTTTGGTTGTGTTGGCAAATACAACTGGTGTCACCACCTGTGGTGGTTCTCGTTACTAACAGCACACTATGTCTGTATGGTGCATGTATGTACAGTAAAACCTCTATAAACAACCACCTCCACAGATCGACCACTCCCCCATATCGATCGCTTTATTTGGGTCCCAAACGATCGTCCATACAATACCATTGTAACGATCGAAAAACTCCCTAAACCGACCACCTCCCTAAATGGACCATTTAAAGTCGGTGCTATGGTCGGTCCATCTAGTGAGGTTTTACTGTATATGTATGTATGCATGTATATATATGTACGTGAGTATGGATGCATGTGTGTATTTATGTATGTGTGTATGTATTATATGTATGTGTTAGGTATGTATGTGTGTATGTGTAAGTGTGCCTGTATATGTATATTCATGTATAAATGTGAGTGTATGTGTTATGTATATATGTGCGTGTATGAATGTATGCATGCATGTATGTTCGTATGTAAGTATGAGTATCTAGGTATATATGTCTATGTGCATATTTTGTATGTATGTATGTATGTATATATATGTATATGTCTGTATGTGCATGAATAGGTATATATATATACATGCTGTATAAGAATTATACGAGTATAATAACCCAGAATATCCCTCCTTTCCCCCATCACTCACTCAATGTTCTAGTCATCTACTGTTCCAGCCTCCCCAACCCCAGCTCCGATGATGGCGCCACCACCCCTGCACACTGTAACCGCCACTCACTGTAACCCTGCACACTGTAACCGCCACTCACCATAACCCTGCACACTGTAACCGCCACTCACTGTAACCCTGCACACTGTAACCGCCACTCACTGTAACCCTGCACACTGTAACCGCCACTCACTGTAACCCTGCACACTGTAACCGCCACTCACCATAACCCTGCACACTGTAACCGCCACTCACTGTAACCCTGCACACTGTAACCGCCACTCACTGTAACCCTGCACACTGTAACCACCACTCACTGTAACCCTGCACACTGTAACCACCACTCACTGTAACCCTGCACACTGTAACCGCCACTCACCATAACCCTGCACACTGTAACCACCACTCACTGTAACCCTGCACACTGTAACCGCCACTCACCATAACCCTGCACACTGTAACCGCCACTCACTGTAACCCTGCACACTGTAACCGCCACTCACTGTAACCCTGTACACTGTAACCGCCACTCACTGTAACCCTGCACACTGTAACCGCCACTCACTGTAACCCTGCACACTGTAACCGCCACTCACTGTAACCCTGCACACTGTAACCGCCACTCACTGTAACCCTGCACACTGTAACTGCCACTCACTGTAACCCTGCACACTGTAACCGCCACTCACTGTAACCCTGCACACTGTAACCACCACTCACTGTAACCCTGCACACTGTAACCACCACTCACTGTAACCCTGCACACTGTAACCGCCACTCACTGTAACCCTGCACACTGTAACCGCCACTCACTGTAACCCTGCACACTGTAACCGCCACTCACTGTAACCCTGCACACTGTAACCGCCACTCATTCTACCAGCTGAATATATATGTCCAGTTTTTCCTTAGTACCAATATTGTGTGGCTACTGGTCCGGAATGCAAAGAGATGTGGGTTCGAGTGCCGCTCTAGGCACAATATTTCCCATTTTCATCACCCCCATGACATTACTATTAGGATAAGGCAATGACTCATTGGCTCACTGTCAGGATAATGTGACTGCGTGGGAAATGGGGTCATGGAACCGGCGGCCTAGTCTCCCAGTGGGGCAGCACTATAAGGTCACGGTGAGTGTGCACTGTCACAAGTCAGTTAGGGCCTAACCTACACATCCTGAAATGACCTTAGATGTTGGCAGGATGTAAAACTACAACAAAAAAACAAACAATCCAAAGTGACACTCGCACACATACGTTGGTGCCGGTCTCGGCGCTGATTTCCCATGGTGCAGTTCGACACGCCGCGGGGTTTCAAGCATTTTGCAGCTCATTGCAGCCAGCACACGGCCATTATCCTATTATCGCCCAACACTCGCCCTATTATCGCCCAACACACGCTATCCCTTAGAACCGGTCACTGGTAATGGCACTATTTTAGTCGCATAGCCATAGCTAGGATGTGGTTAGTTGTTGGGTTTTACGTCTTGGCAACATCTAAGGGTCATATCAGGACGGGTACTGACTTGTGACAGTGCACACTCATTGTGACTTTATAGTGCTTTCTGACTGGGAGATCATGCCACCAGCACCATGACCTGATATCCCACTCAATCACATTATCCTGACTCTGAGCCAACCAGTCCTTGCCCTATCCTAGTAATGTTGAGCGCTGGGCTAGGAAGCAACAAGTATCAATTTTTAAGTCATTGGTTTGACTCTACCAGGGTTCGAATCCATTGGTTCGAATCCCACGATCTACCAAAACGGAAGACGGACGCTGAACTCATCTGGCCAACTCGTCTGGTCCCAGAGCTAGGATTTTTGTTTGGGGGCTTTAAATTTGTTATTGGGGGAGGGGGGGGGGGTAAATAAACTCTAGGAATGAACGAGTGTCGAAGGCGTGAGGCACTAGGGGAGTCCTGGGGTAGCGTCAAGCATCAATTTTGTATGTCATTGGTTTGACTCGGCTGGGTTTCAAACTCCCGAACTGCAGCATGGGAAGCCTGCGCTCTACCGATTCGGCTACCACATCCCTCCAAAACCCTGACACTATAGACTTCAACAGTAACAGGTTCTGTTAAATTGACTCAGTATCCCCTTCTATGTAGTCGTAAATGCTTAACACATGCATCAGTATCTAAGTCAGATACATAGAATCAAATCTAAATAATTGTTTTGGTTTTCAAAATTTGATGCTTCATCGGACTATGCAGCTTTAAAGTTGCATAGTTCGTTGAGCATAACATTCTCAAAAGCAAAGTAATCATCTAGATTTGAAAAGTTCAGGCGCAAAACCACGTAAACTCCAATCCCAAAATGGAGATAAACATTGGAATCAAACCCTCAAAAATCTTAATTGTGTTTATATTGCTTCTCTTTTGTTCATTGCTCCATAACCGTGTGATCATATGAAAAGCAGAATTAGTGAGAATTAAAATTATTTTCAGGTAGAAATGTTTTATTTAAAGTACATTTTTGAATTGCCGTTTACGGGGTTTTGCGCCTGAACTCTTCATTTGATTCTACACTACTGGTGCATATATTAAACATGTGTTGTTTCGTTGAAAGGAACACTGCGTCAGTTCAATAGAATCTGTTACTGGAGAAGCCTATGATGTCAGAGTTTTGGTGTGCTTGCCAAAATTAATTTTAAATGCTTGCACTTCAAATATCTCAAAAGGTAGACATTCAAAATAAAAGTTACTTCAAAGGAAAGTAAGGTAGATTATGACAATCAATTTAATATATTTATCTCAGAAAAATGGCAGAAACTCAAAAACCATCGGACTATGCAACTTTAAAGCTGCATAGTCCGATGAAATATCAAATTTTCAAAACCAAACCAATTATCTAGATTTGATGTTACATATCTAACTTAGATACTTATGCACTTATTAAGCATTTGTTTCTGCGTAGAAGGCAATGCTGAGTCAATTTAACAGAACCTGTTACTGCAGAAGTCTATGGTGTCAGAATTTTGGCATGCTTGCCAAAACTAATTGTCCATGTTTGCACTCAAAATATCTCAAAAGTTTACCATTTAAAATAAAAGTAACTTTGAACTAATGTAAAGTAGATACTAGTGATCGGTCTAATATATTCATCTCAGAAAAAATACAGAAATTTGAAACCATCGGACTATGCAACTTTAAGCAACGTTGAATCTCATCAAACTCGGACAGGTAAACAAGCAGGAAGTTGGTGCTAGTTACCTGTTTGACTACCGCGTCCGGTCCCAGTGCTGACGTATCTACTACATTAATCACTGGACACAGTAGCCGAATCGGTAGAGCGCGGGCCTCGAGTGCGGAAGGTCGGGAGTTAGGTTCCCGGTGGAGTCAAATCAATGACTTATCAAATTGATACTTGTCACTCCCTAGCCTGGCGCTCGGCATTAATAGGATAGGGCAAGGACTCGTTAGCTCGGTGTCCGGATGATGTGACTGAGTGGGATATCAGGTCATGGTGCCGGCAGCCTGATTTCCTAGTTGGGCAGCACTATAAAGTCACCATGAGTGTGCATTGTCACAAGATGGTACCCATCCTGATATGACCTTAGATGTTGCCTGGACATAAAACTCCAACAACCAACTACTTTAATCAGGTGACGCTTAGATGTTCACATTGGCTTCGTTAGATGTCGACGCATTGTACGTTGTTGATGCGAGGGGAGGAAGAGACCCCCCCCCCGCCCCGCGGGTCGCGCTCCCTTCGCACCTCGGCCGACCGCGTCGCCACCCCCTCCTCCCCCCGGCCTCTCTCCCTTGTCTCGCGGCGCTCACGCCTCGCGCGACTGCCGCTGCTCGCCACCTCTCACCCTCCCCCGGCCTGCCAGCTTTCGCACCTCCCTGCCGCCGCCGCCCCTTCCCCCCTTATAAGGCCGCCCGCCGGCCCTCCTCACTCATTCACCTCCCTGCCGTCTTCCTGCCCTGTTCATTTTCTTTGGATTCTCACCACCTCGGATCTCGCCTCAAGATACACGTACCATGCCTCAAGGAAAAGGTCGTGGCCGCAAGAACTCCCGGGCTGCCCCCCGCACGCCCGGGCCTTCACCTACACCGCCCCGGGAGGAGTCGCCGGCCCCCGCCCCGGCATCTCCCGCGCCACCCTCGGGCCGCGCCTCGGGCTCGGAGATATCCACCCTCATGGAGGCCATGCAGCGAATGCAGATGGAGAACCGGAGGGCAGCCGCCGACGCCGCCGCCGAGGCCCGCCAGGCTACAGCAGAGATCCACGCCCGGATCGACGCCCTCGTGTCCGGCGAGGCGCCTCCCGTCCCAGAGCAGCCGCTGCCGGCGGCACGACAGCATCCCGCGCCGACACCTCGGGCGCGCGCCACCGTCCGTCCCCCGCCGCCGCCTCACGCGGGCCTGCCCGCCCCCCCAACGACGGAGCTCCTGAGATACCGGCACCTGTCCACCCAAGCGCCTGCCTACACGTCCCAGGCCTACCAGGAGGACGTCACCCGCCACAGCCCCGCCTCCGCGGCCGACGCCGTCCGAGAGATTCTGGCGTCCGCCGAGGCGCGCCATTCCACCAGGCGCCAAGGCATACCGGCCGATTACCTCTTTCCCTCTGACTTGGTGCAGCGAGGGGCGGAGAGGAAACCGGTAAAACGAGGGGAGGCGACTAAAGACGAATACACGCTCGCCCTCCTGCACCTCCTCGACCACCCCGACTTCCCCGCCCACTCCGCCCCGGGACTGCACCAGCACCTCCTCGGGGTTTGCCGCGACAACCTTATATACCCCTGGGCCACCGTCCGCCGGTACTCAGAGAGTGTGTTCTCTGCGATCGCGGACGGTACCCCTCCCTAACGGGTGGCACGACTTGGTCGCTATAAACCTCCACAGACTCGACTGCCTCGCCATGCCCGAGGTCCACGCCACCGCCGCCCGCCAACTCGACCCCCTCCAGCGAGGCGCGCACTTCCCCCGAGCCCAGGCCGACCCCCGCACCATCTACGATAGGGAGATCCACGGGGCACCCTGCTCGGCCTGGAACCGCGCCCCCGCCTCCTGCGATCGGGCCCACCTCGGGGAGGCCCACGGTGAGGCGGGAGACAGACGCCGTCACGTCTGCGCGTATTGCGCCAACGTGAGGCGCATCTTCACCATGCACAGCGAGGCCGACTGCATCACGAAGCAGACCCGGGACCGCCAGACCACCCCCTCCACCTCGGCGGATTTTTGATTCGCCGGCCGCCCCCCGGCCGGCCCGGGGGGCCCCTTCCGGCGCCCCACCTTCACCACTGCCGACAGCCCCGCACCTCCCCCCGACAACCTCCCAGCGACCACCGATCGCAGCGCCGCCCAGTCTCAGCCGGGGATCACCACCTCGGGCACCACACCTCAGTCCACAGCCCAGCCCAGCCTCACGAGGGACCCTCTGCCAGGACTCCAGCCGCCGACCGTACCGACCCCGCCGTCCACCGACATCCTCCCAGCGACCACCGATCGCAACGCCGCCCAGCCTCACCCGGGGACCATCACCTCGGGCCTCACGCCTCACGCCTCACGCCTCAGGCCACAGCCCAGCCCAGCCTCACCAACGTAGACGTCGCAGTCGTGGACCCCCACGACACCGCCTTCATCGACCCACCGGACCCGCCCCCGACCGCCACCCCGCCCAGCTCTGAGGACTTCGCTGCCCCCCTCCTCGACCCTCGTCGGACCTCCTCACCGGATCTCGCCATGGAGCGGGCCTCCTGCTTTTGGGCCGCCCGCTCCCTGCCGCCGCAGGCCACGGGTACTCGCCGCCCCCAGAGGGAACCTGACCCCTGACTCTCTGCCCCCCCCCCCCCTGCTGGCCCCTGCCCCCGCCTCGGGCGCGCCTCGAGCCCTCTTCCTTTTTTTTGGTGGAGGGCTCCTCGGCACCCCCTCACTTACTGACATTGACACCACATGAACTTTTATCTACCTTCTGCTACCATTGACACCATGAACGTGACATTACCTATTCTACTTGCTTATTACATACTGTGCTTTGACTTAATTACCTCTTTGTGATATCTCTGTATACCCTGTTTTGACATTACCTATTCTACTTGCTTATTACATATTCTGCTTTGACTTATTTACCTCCTTGTGCTACCCCTGTATACCCTGTTTGTCATCTGAGGCGTCAATAAAGCCTCTCTTTTTCCACACCCGCCTCTGCCTTCTTCCTTCTCGCGCATCGGTCGTAATGCGAAGCATTACGTTTGATGCGAGGGGAGGAAGAGACCCCCCCCCCGCCCCGCGGGTCGCGCTCCCTTCGCACCTCGGCCGACCGCGTCGCCACCCCCTCCTCCCCCCGGCCTCTCTCCCTTGTCTCGCGGCGCTCACGCCTCGCGCGACTGCCGCTGCTCGCCACCTCTCACCCTCCCCCGGCCTGCCAGCTTTCGCACCTCCCTGCCGCCGCCGCCCCTTCCCCCCTTATAAGGCCGCCCGCCGGCCCTCCTCACTCATTCACCTCCCTGCCGTCTTCCTGCCCTGTTCATTTTCTCCACCCACCCACCCAACTCCTTCCCTTTCTCCTCCTTCTCGGTGGAGGGCTCCTCGGCACCCCCTCACTTACTGACATTGACACCACATGAACTTTTATCTACCTTCTGCTACCATTGACACCATGAACGTGACATTACCTATTCTACTTGCTTATTACATACTGTGCTTTGACTTAATTACCTCTTTGTGATATCTCTGTATACCCTGTTTTGACATTACCTATTCTACTTGCTTATTACATATTCTGCTTTGACTTATTTACCTCCTTGTGCTACCCCTGTATACCCTGTTTGTCATCTGAGGCGTCAATAAAGCCTCTCTTTTTCCACACCCGCCTCTGCCTTCTTCCTTCTCGCGCATCAAGTCACGCCTGAATTATATAATAACATGGCAACACCTCGTGCATTATGCATTTATCATAAGAGTAGATTAATTGCAAATTGGGAATCCATTCACTGGCATCATGAGATGGCCAAATTATATTTAGGAGAATATTAATTTGTATACAAATGTTCATCCTTTGACATTAAAGTTGCACTGTCCGATGATTTTGAATTTCTGTAATTTTCTGTCATTATAATCTACCTTACTTTAGTTTGAAGTGACTTTTATTTTAAATGGCTAACTTTTGAGATATTTGAAGTCCAAACACACAATTAATTTAGGCAAGCACACCAAAAACCTGACACCATAGGCTTTTGCAGTAACAGGTTCTGTTAATTTGACTCGGTGTTCCGTTCTATGTGGTGACAAATGCTTGAAAAGTGCATTTGTATCTAAGTTATACCCCAGTCACACGAGAGCCAGCGTTCGCCGCCAACCTCGTTACGGCCAACCTCCCAGCGTCCCACTCAATACATTGATTCAAAAATGCGGTCGGCGCCACGACAGCGCCAGGTCAGCACCAGGTCGGCACTAGGTCAGCAGCAGGGTGGTGCCAGGGCAGCACCAGGTCAGCACCAGGGCGGCACCGGGTTGGCACCAGGCAGCACCGGGGTGGCACCATGGCAGCACCAGCGCGGCACCAGGACCACACGGTGAGTACAGCATGGCATGTGTTGGCGCTGCCAGATCGGCACCAGATTGCCGCCAACTTGCCAACCAAGAGGTCGGTGACCTGGCAGTGCCAGGTCAGCGCCAGGTTAGCACCAGGTCAGCGCCAGGTCGCCAACTATTTTTTAATGGCGCCAACCGTACTGGTCGCAAGGAGGTTGCAAGTGCAGCAGCTGCAACCTCCTTGCGTCCAAAATTTCCGAAATGGACGCCGAGAGCTCGGTGACCTCGCGGCACCAGCACTTTTAAGGAGGGCGTAAGGAAGGCGTATTGAGGACGTTTTGACGTTGCGAATCGATCGTAAGCGAACACAGGCCTCCTGTGAATGGAGTATTAGGTATGTAGAATTAAATCTAGATCACTGTTTTGATTTAGAAAATTTGATCTTTTCATCGGACTATGCAGCTTTAAATTCCATCAACACTAATTTTGAATGGCATTATTTTAATGTGATTTGAATTTCCGATATGCGCTTGTGTACAAAATTTCAAAGCAACGTCAAGCCGTATAATATTTTGTTATGTTGGATCTATCTATCATTTATGACTGTACGGGATGGCCGAATTGGTAAGAGCACGAGCTTTCTGTGTGGAAGACTATGGGTTCGAACCCCAGCCGAGTCAAGTCAATGAATTACAAAATGGCTACTTGTCGCTATCTAGCCTGATGCTAGGCATTTTAAGGGATAGGGCAAGGGTTGGTTTGCTAAGGACCAGGATAATGTGACTGAGTGGCATATTAGCTCATGGTGCCAGTGGCATCGATTTCCAGTTGGGAAGCACTATGAAGTTGCCATGGGTGTGCACTGTCACGAGAGACGGTACTCGTCCTGATAGGACCTTAGATGTAAAACCCCAACAAACGAAAACAACATCTATTAAGTTATATAAACAGAAAATCTATGCAAAGTTGTGCTTGGAGAGCATTTGTTGGAGTACAGCTCCAGTCCTAGCGGCCATTTAGTGCAATAGAAATGTCAAGGGCACACGCATTGCCGATTATTTATATACAGGTTCGCAGCTAAGGGGCAGAAGGGAAAGGGGGGGGGATGTCCCCCCCCCTTATCTTCACAGACAAAAACCGCCAGGATGTAACCTCCCTGAAATGGCTGGAAATGGCATTTCAGAGACTGTAGATTAAGACATATCCCGAGTGGACTCAGACTCGCCTAGAAACTAATGGCCCTGTCACACTCCGACTTAACGACGTCAACGTAGGGAGAACGTGAAAAACGCCGAACTTGTCGGGGTAGTATGCAAATTTGGGCACAAGTTGAACGTGGATGCAGCGTAGTGGACAAGAGAGTAACGGTGGTAAAGCGTAGTGATAGCGTCATTCAACGAGAGAGGACAACGTAATTACACTTAGGGAACGTTATGTACGTTATTCCATCGCCAGAACTATGTTGGTTTATGTTACCTTAGGTTTCTTACGTCATGAAACGGTGGCAAAACGATAAACGTATGTTGGACGTCCATTAGGCGTCCGTTATCCTGGCGTTTTCACTACGCAGACTGCATGTTCCCACCACCTTTAATGTGGGTCAACGTAATGCAATGTAATGCAACGTAGTGCAACGTAGTGACCAGCGTTTGACTAACGTCCATTTAACATCATTGACGTTCGCCGAACGTGTACAGAATGTATGGCAAACGTAAACCCTTACGTTCTAGTTACGTCGAAAGTTTTGAACAGGTTCAAAACTTTTATGCACACCGACGTAACACAACATAACGTGACGTAGCTCGACGTCAGTCTAACGTCATTCTGACGTCATCATAACGTAATCCAACGTACGTCAACGTAATGACGAAAAATCACCATGTCAGGCTTACGTTGGCTCGTTACGTCATAGTGTGACAGGGGCATTAGACCTTCGACACTCGTTCATTCCAAGAATGTATCTACTTCCCCCTAAACAAAAATGTCTAGCCATGGCTGTGATATATATATATTAAATATATGAGCTCCACACCTTCGCAATTATATTGAACTGATCCGAACCCGAGGTACCACTCGTGCCCGGGACTTTGTTTAATGTATGTATACTGTACGTATGTATGAGTGCATATGTACGTACGTATGTATGTGCATGCATGCATATGTATGCATATGTAAGCGTATGTATGCGTTTATATGCATATGTATGCATATGAATCATATGTATGTGTATGTATATGCACATATGTGTATATGTGTGTATATATGTGTAATATATATATGTATGTTTGTTGGAGATTTACATCCTGGCAACATCTACGGCCATATTAGGATGGGTACCGACTTGTGACAGTGCGCACTCAAGGCGATTTTATAGTGTTGTCCCACTGGGAGACCAGGCTGCCGACACCATGACACAATATCCCACTCAGTCACATTATCCTGACACTCAGCTAACCAGTCCTTGTCCTATCCTAATAATTCCGAGCGCCAGGCTAGGTACCGTCAAGTATCAAATTTTTAAGTTATTGGTTTCATTCGACTGGGAATCGAACTCCCAAGCTTCCACACAGGAAACCTGGGCTTTATCGATTGGGCCACTGCGACAAGCGTATGTATATATATATATATATATATATATAATATATATATATATATATATATTTATATATATATATATATTTATATATATATATTTATATATATATATTTATGTATAAAGAGTTCAGGCGCAAAACCATGTAAGCGCCAATCCAAAAATGGAGATAAACATTGGAATCAAACCCTGAAAACGTTATATTCCTTCTCTTTTGTTCACTGCTCCATAACGATGTGATCTTATGAAAAGTGGAATTAGTGAGAAATAAAATGATGCTTAGGTACAAATCTTTCATATATATATGTGTGTGTGTGTGCGTGTATGTGTGTGTATCATATGTGGTGTGTGTCATCATAGGTTCAGTGTTCCTGGCGGCCCTTAGCAACTGGCGTTGGTTACGTCATTGAGCTGCATGCTAGGTACAGATTGCTGTAAGTTATAACAGGGATGTAACCAAGCAGGCTTCGTCTGCGGCAGACCTACTCCGATATCACCGGGATGGTAATATTAGTCAAAGACCCTATAATAATACTAAGACGTCTCACTCAGCCTGTACTGCGTAATCAAAATGATCAAACCCACCACTTGGTGCGCTGGCTGTTCTCTTGGTTAAACAGGTGCTATATTATATGTATGAATGTATATATGAATGTGAAAGATGTGTGATGATGGTGATGCTGATGATGATGCTGATGATGATGTGTATTTGTTCATAGCAATTTCATATTGATGTGTATTCATACTTACCAATCTCATGTATAATATAATTGTATGTGTTTACATGTGAAACACCAACCAGCAGCCGGGCTGATCAAACCCACCACAAGGTGGCACTGCGAAATTTACATTACCATGGGAGAGATAGGGAGTGAGCCGTCTTAGTATTATATGGTCTTTGTATTAGTATTAAATGGGCAACGCATCCAGGTGACATGCGATACGGGTATTGTACGTGTAGGCGGGTTCCCATGCCTTCCGTGGATGCTGGCAGGAGCTTGTGGCGCCACATGTGGGAGAAGGCTATGGGACCAGGCTCGGTGGGCATTGTGGATGGTACCGGGCGCAGTGGTGGATTCGGTAGAGCGCGAGCGTCAGGTGCGGGAGATCGGGAGTTCAGTTCCCGGTCGAATCAAAGCAATGGCTTATAAAATTGATACTTGTCATTTCATAGCCAGGCGCTTGCTCGGAATTAATAGGATAGGGCAAGGACGGGTTAGCTCAGTGTCAGGATAATGTAACTGAGTGGAATATCGGGTCATGGTGCCAGTGGCTTGATTTCCCAGTGGGGCAGCATTATAAAGTTGCCATGATTGTGGACTCACAAGTCGGTAACCATCCTGATTCTATTCAATTCTTAAAGTTGATTAATCTACACGATTTAATCAAATCTGCGCTCTGAAAGTAATGGCTAAATTTGCTAACAATATATTTAGTTTATTTGATTTCAAATTCATGTGGTTATGCTCATAGGCCAGCCTTTCATCACTTTTGCTATCAGATTGTTTAGCGCCATTGTCCTCGAGGCAGTGCTGTGAGAGTAACTAGTTGATATATATATATATATATATATATATATATAAATATATATATATATATATATATATATATATATATGGGTATATATGGGTCATTCTCAGATACTACCACTTTTGTGACATGGAAACCGAAAGTGAAAATATATCAAATAATAGCAGAAAACATCCCAAATAATAGCCGGATCCATATTCATAATGGTTTATATGTTCTGCATATACGTGAAAGTTGAATTTTGTTTTCACTCTTTGATTTTGATCTTATATAAATTGAGAAAGCTGTAAAAGATAAGAGTCTGTAACATCCATCCATAACATCATTTTACTACACATCCACAACATCATTTCAACATACACAACAAATTGAAACAAGATTTTATCGATTAGAGTTAAGCAAAGCGGATTGTATCTTACAAGAAAGAGGTTTGGGGAAAAAACACGTTTGGTTAGATGCATAGTGTTGATATGCAAATTTTCATATTTTCACAACAAGAGCAACAGAAAGAAAAGAATCAACAGGAGCCACAAGAAGAAGCCGAGGAGTAGAAGAAGGAATGGGAGGGTAGAAAATAAGAGAAGAGGGAACAGGAGCAGGAGGATGAAGAGAAGGAAGGAGGGAGAGAAGAAGAGAAGAAGGAACAGGAGCAGCAGAAAGAAGCGAGGGAACAGCAGCAACAGGGAGAAAAGAAGAAGGAACATGAGCAGGAGGAAGAAGAGAAGGAAGGGGAAGAGAGGGAAGAAGAGAAGAGGGAACAAGAACAGCAGAAAGAAGAGAAGGAACAAGAGCAGCAGGAAGAAAAGGAAAAGGAATAGGAGCAGCAAGAAGAACCCAGGGAATAGAAGAAGGAAAGGGGTGGTGGAAAAGAATAGAAGAGGGAACAGGAGCAGGAGGAAGAAGAGAAGGAACAGGAGTAGCAGGAAGAAGAGAATTAAGGGGAAGAGGAGACGAAGAGAAGAGGGAACATGAGCAGGAGGAAGACGAGAAGGAACTGGCAGAGGGAGAAGAAGAGATGGAACAGGAGCAGCAGAAAGAAGAGATGGAACAGGAGTAGCAGGAAGAAGAGAAAGTACAGGAGCTCAAGGGAGAACCTCCCCCCGAATGTATTGGATGTTAATGTCCTGCGACACCCAAACACATTGGATCAAACTGTGTTTGTTTTATGGCATTCTGCCAACAGTTTTACAATGCAAATATCATGCAGGATCTTTTAAACTGGTGAAACAAGGCGAAATGTTAGCCTTCCAGAGAACAACAGAACTATGCCACCTCATATAGCGTTCCTGTTTATTTAAGGAAAGATTATTTGTTAACGAATTTAATGATAATATTGAATTTTACCGAGGATTTTATTTTTATCTTCCACGACCTTTACAACAGTGAGATTTTCCATTCTTTGTGAATGTCATTTAACACATTTTATAATTGTTTGTAACTTGTAAGATTGTGTAAAAGCGATGGTTGAAAAATAATAATAATAATGATAATGGTAACGGTAACAGTAACGGTAACAGTAACAGTAACAGTAATAATAAAAAATAATATGACAGAATGGCGCTTGAACACTTCTTCTCGGCGCGAACATGGCCTTTGCTGCTGACACCGTGTAAAACTACCAACAATCAATTAATCAATCAATATATTCCCACAATATGCACCCGTATACATCAGAGGTGTGTCAGATGTAGATGCAAGGAAATGGAGTCATCTTTATAGGTATCAGAATAGTAAATTAAATATTAAAATCGCGAGTTAAGGAGGAAACTATTGCAAGGTATAGCAAGGGTTAGCAGATTAAGATTGCAACAACAAAACTGCAAGGTGCAGTTCTCAAGTTTGCACTAATGCTCCATTAAGGGGACTTCTTAAATACAAAATTTCAAGACTTTGTTCTACTGTTCATAAGAAAAGCCTTTGTTGTTACTGGCACATTGTTATCGGTGCAATTTGCTCAGCGCTGGCAACCTGTATCAAAGACCCTATAATACTAAGACGGCTCACTCACTCCTATCTCTCCCATGGTAATGTAAATTTTGCAGTGCCACCTTGTGGTGGGTTTGATCAGCCCGACTGCTGGTTGGTGTTTCACATGTAAACACATACAATTATGTTATACATGAGATAGGTAAGTATGAATACACATCAATATGAAATTGCTATGAATAAATACACATCATCATCAGCATCATCATCAGCATCGCCATCATCACACATCTTTCACATTCATATATACATTTATACATATAATATAGCAACTGTTTAACCAAGAGAACAGCCAGCACACCAAGTGATGGGTTTGATCATTTTGATTACACAGTACAGGCTGAGTGAGCCGTCCTAGTATCATAGGGTCTTTGCCTGTATGTACTGCCCCTTTGTGTAAGGAAGATACAATGAGTGGGTGCTTATTCACACGTTAAGTGGCTGCAGGAAGTTCTGAACACACCAGAAAAGAATATGTATATGTATATAAATGCTTTTCCATATTGAGATCTTTACATGTTGTACCTCTAAAGGCTGGTACACAGCTCCCGTATAAAACCTAAAACTGCCCGTTTCACGACTAAGTTTGAGTGTTCGTCAGTTTCAGTCTTTAGGTGTGTGACCCCTTAACACACTTGAGTCTTCCGATTCGCGACTTAAAACTCAGTTTTAGGGCATAAGACTGGAATCTTATAAGATTAAAAAAATGAATCGGGACGTTCGAGAACGGTATATGTGAGCAGTCAGTCGTTTCAATTTGAATCGGGAATCGGGTCGGGTCGGGTCGGGTCACGTTGTCCAATGTGTTTTAGCGCGTCAATCGTATACGGGAGGTGTGTACCAGGCATTATACAATTTCTGACAGCGACTACACTGCTTGGCGGGCATCGCCGTCACTTGCCGCGTCGGCTGGTGCGGCCATGATGCGCGCGCATGCGTATCCCACAATCAACTCGATCCAAATGCCACGAACTCCCGACTAAAGTACTACTAAATCGGCTTTCTCTCAATTATATATTATTCCCTTATAGTTCCCGTCCGGAATTACGCCCTTAAGGCCCTGTCACATTACGGCGTATGGCGGGAGTGTATTGAAAACCTACGTAAGTGGTGCGGGTGCCGGCCTATGATGACCTTCGGTGAACTTTCGGGTGGGTTTGAGCGTATGTGGAACGTATGAGGAGCGTACGAGGAACGTATGAGGAGCGTACCAAGAGCGTATGTGAGATGTTTTGATGGCTTTGATTGGCATGTGGAGCGTATGCGTAGTGTATGCGTAGCATATGCATAGCGTATGCATAGCGGATGAGCGTATGAGTAGCGTATGCGTAACCTAAGCGGAACCTATGCTTAGCATATGCAAATCGTATCATATCTTAAGTATTAGTGTACAATATTTGTGTGACATCCAGAGTAGGACGGTCCAAACATGTGCTCCAACCACTATCAAAAGCAACTACCTGTTAGGAAGCAGTCTCCATATATGATATATGAAGAAATGGGTTGGTGCAAACATGTAGGACAGTCCAAACATGTAGGAAGCATGCACATGCAGGTTTAATGTTTGCACCGTCCTACATGTTTGCACCGTCCCATTTCTTCATATTTCTCATGGAGACTGCTTCCTAACAGGTCCGCCGTTTTTATTAATGCTGCAGTTCTGCAGCCAGTGACCCCTAGGTCACAAACCCCCCAATATGGTATTATATAATAATAATAATAATAATAATAATAATAAAAAACTAAGGTCGATATGTAGGATAAAATCTAGGTACATGTGTGTGTAGTGGGTGTGTGTGTACATGTTTGCACCGTCCCATTTCTTCATATTTCATATGGAGACTGCTTCCTAACAGGTAGTTGCTTTTGATAGTGGTTGGAGCACATGTTTGGACCGTCCTAAATACAAAAAATACAGTCCGGTACCTGTCGGATTGACCCGTCTCAGCTCGATGTCGAGACCTATGGCATACGCTTTGAATACGCTGTGCATACGCTAGGAGTACGCTCCCATACGTAACTCGTAGGTTATGCGTACACTACATACGCTAGAGATACGCTAGAGATACGCCGGTGACGCTAGTTGAGCGTATGAAAAACCTATGCTGGCATACCCCTAGCGTACGAGGAGCGTACGCCGGCGTATGAGGAGCATATGCCGGCGTATGAGTAGCGTATGAGCAGCGTATGGGCCATACGCCCTCATAGGTCGAGATTTTTTTAGCATGCACAAAAAGATTTGGACGGACGGATTTATGAAAGTGTATGGCGACGTATGCCTCATACGCTTCACATAAGCCGTCACCTGGCGGCGTATGAGTAGCGTATGAGTAGCGTATGAGTAGCGTATATGGTGTATGCCGACATATATGACGTAACGCGCCTACGCCGCCATACGCTCCCGCAAAAAACCCTAATGTGACAGCCCCTTTACCCGCTCAGGAGATGGGCCTAGCCCCGCGACTGTCACTCTGATGTAATGCCACTCTACGTTATTCCAATGTTCTACCTGGGAGAGCTAGAGATGCTTAGTCTTCCATTTAAGCTGAGTTAGCTCCCCGCCAGTATAGGAGTCTTGATCATGTAATTAATTCCCAGTTACTTAGAGAAATTGACATAGATATGGTTGTTATATAAAGAGGAATAATTTGTAGTGGTAAGAAACAGCGTTGGACTCCAATTCACATTCGTTAGTGAGAAATCGGGTTAATTATTGACCAGACATTATACATCAAGCGTCATAGATAGGAGTACCCCGCCATAAGCAGTATGAGATAAAGATGTCTTCATATAGTTGAATAATATTAGTCTCCCCCCCCCCCATTAAACAGTAATAATAGATAATAAATATGCCGGAGCGAGTAATGACATGCCCGACGGGTCCGAGCGCTGGGCTCGAACCTCTTCCCGTCATCACGAAAGCAGCGCCGTAGCCATGGAGTGTTTTGTAGCAACAGGAATCAACAGTCGACGCTCTCTCACACGTGTGGATCCCTGCGGGCCTATGTAGGCGGTGGTCCACTGTATACGACTTGTGCCAGTCTCCGGCTCGCCGGGGTCCACACTCGCGTACAGGCTCACCCACGTCATATGTATATATATATATTTATATATATCAGCGTTCGAAATAAGAGCTTGTCCGCTTGTCCAGGACAAGTGAAGATTTAGACAGACAGGTGAAAATCACACCAGACTTGTTTGTGGACAAGTGAAAAATTTGGCATATTTCTATCGCTGTATATATAACTTATGTAACCTATACACAATATATATATATTGTTATATATATATATATATATATATATATATATATATATATATAACAGCGTTCAAAATAAGAACTTATCCGAAAATAAGAACTTGACAAGTGAAAATCACACCAGACTCGTCCTGTGGACAAGTGAAAATTGGTGCTTATCTGCTTATTTCTATCACTGTATATATATATATATATAACCTATAAACGAACTATACAATGATGACAGAGGGAACCCACCCACAATTGAGAAAGAAGATGGGAATATTATATTAGTATCAGAGGTTGAGAAGGCTATCAATGATCTAAATTCAGGTAAGGCTCCTGGAAGTGACCAGATAACATCAGAAATGATAAAAGGACTAGATGAAGTGGGGATTCAAATCATTCATAAGCTAGTAACTGACATCTATGAGACTGGATTTATACCCTTGAATATGAATGAATCCATATTTGTACGACTCCCAAAGAAGCTAAAACCAACATTGTGTACTGAGTACAGAACACTAAGCCTGATGAGTCATATGTTGAAGATGATCCTGAAAATAATTTTACTGAGAAACAGACAGAAAATTGAAGAACAAATCAGTAACGTACAAAGTGGGTTTATATCTGGAAGAGGTTCACGTGAAGAGATTTTCAATATGAGAATGATTTGTGAACGTTATTGTGAAGTGAACCAGGATGTTTATGCCTGCTTTATTGACTATGAGAAGGCCTTCGACCGAGTCAATCATGAACTGTTAATCAAATGTTTACAAGATATTGGTGTCAATGGCAAAGACATTAAACTAATTGTGAACTTATACTGGACACAACGTGCATTTATAAAAATGGAGCAGGGCCTATCGGATGAAGTTATAATTAAACGAGGAGTTCGACAGGGGTGTGTATTGTCACCATGTCTATTTAACCTGTACACAGAGATGATTTTCAGACACATTGAAGATTGCAAGGGAGTGACAATAGGTGGCATGAACGTCAACAATCTTAGATATGCCGATGACAGTGTAATACTAGCAGACAGTGAGAAAAACCTACAAGATATAGTGAATAGAATCAATAAAGCTGGAATACTATTCAACATGAAGATGAATGCCAGGAAGACCAAAACAATGGTTATAAGTAAAAAGACAGATAAACCAAATGTCAATATAACCATAGATGGCACAAACATAGAACAAGTATCCGAATTCATATATCTCGGACAAAAGATTACAAATGATGGGAGATGTGAGGAAGAAATTAAAAGAAGGATAACAATAGCCTGAACAACATTCTCCAAAATGTATAGAGTGTTAACATCAAGTAAGATAGTAATACAAACAAGGAAGCGTATTTTTCAGTGTTATGTGTGGTCTACTCTAATGTATGGGGCAGAGACATGGACAATCTCTAAGAAAATGTACAAACGTTTAGCAGCATTTGAGATGTGGACTTATCGAAGGATGATGAAAATATCATGGACAAAGAAGATCACCAACAAAGAAGTTCTCAGAAAAATTAAAAATAAGAAAAGCTTGTTTGCCACTATACAGACAAAGAAACTTATTTATTTTGGCCACATCATTCGTCAGAGTTCAATATACCGTACATTGTTGGAAGGGAAGGTGAATGGCAGCAGAGGGAGAGGGAGACCAAGAACATCATGGTTTACAAATATTTCACAGTGGACAGGCTTGAATTATTCACAGTCTATCAGAACAGCACAACATCGGGACAAGTGGAGAACCATTGCATCCAACCCTCGACTAGAGGATGGAACTATTGATTGATTGATATAACCTGGAAAACAAATAAGCAAGAATAGCTAAATTGGCCTATTTTTGTGGACCTCATGTAGAATAGCTAAATTGGCCTATTTTTGAGGACCTCATGTATATATGACTTGTTTACAAAGTACAGAGCTATGATGTACCCGTTTGTGAATATCATTGATTGATTGATTGATTGGTGGTTGCTTTACGCCATATCGGCAGCATAGGCCATATTCACGGCCTATGAATATGATGTTTTGATTGTTTGTTGTTGTTTTACGTCCTAGCAACATCTTAGGTCATATCAGGACGGGTACCGACTTGTGACAGTGCACACTCATGGCGACTTTACTGTCCTGCCCCACTGGGAGACCAGGCCACCAGCACCATGACCTGATAGCCCACTTAGTCACATTATCCTGACACTGAGCCAACCAGTCCTTGCTCTCTCCTAATAATGCCGAGCGCCTGGCTAGGAAGCGACAAGTATCAATTTTAAAGTGATCAGTTTGACTCGACCAGGGTTCGAACCCACGATCCCATGGTCTACCAACACGGGTGACGGACAATCTAACTCATTGGGCCATCCCGTCTGGTCCTCAAGAATGGGAGGTTTCAATTGCGGAGAATTGGTTTTCCTCATTCCACTGAGCCCTGCGGGTTTGAATCCCACCACCTGCCACACAGGACGCGGATGCTCGACTCATTCACCCATCGCCTCTGGTTTATTTATAATGTTGTGCAAACTCATGGTGCTCTCATGACGAATTCATACTGCTCTTCTACCGGGAAGCCAAGTTGGTAGCATAATTGCCCATTAACAACGCCAATCACCTTATCCTGACAATGGAGCAATCGGGCATTGCTCTATGCTAGTGTCCTTGGTGTAATTAATGTATGTAGTTGTCCACTCATCAACATATAACAGTGGGGTGGGGGGGGGGGGGGTTAGCAATTGAAGGGAAACATGTCATTTTGTTTGGTACTCGAACCAACACTTCTGCCATTCTGGGACTAGCATTCTAACCATTAGATCATCTAGGTTCCCATATGCCATTAACCTACGCATGCCTACCTGTGTATTTGGTGTTTCACCTTGGGTGGCAGTGGAGGCGGAGGTATCTCACTACAACTAATAATGCTGCATCGTTTTTGTAAATCTTGGGTTTAACAGTGAGGTGACACTACCCAATCACACGAGGCCTGCATTTGCTTATGATAGATTCGTGACATCAAATCGTCCTACCAACGTCCTCCTTACGCTCTCCTTATGTGCTGGCGCCACGAGGACGCCAACCTCCTAGCGTCCATTTCGGAAATTTTGCAGCTGTTCACTGGCAACCTCCTTGCCTTGCAACCTACTTGCGTCCAGTAGGGTCGGCGCCATTCAAAAGTGGTTGGCGACCTGGCACTGACCTGGCGCCTACCTGGCACCACCAGGTCACTGACATCTTGGTTGGCGAGTTGGCGCTGACCTGGCACCGACCTGGCGCCGATCTGGCACCGACCTGGTGGCGCCAACACATGCAATGCTGCGCTCAGCGTATGGTTGGTGCCTTGCATCGACCATGTTTTTGAGTCAATATAATGAGTGGGACACTGGGTGGTTGGCGACCTTTTGGTTGCATGGAGGTTGGCGGTGAACACAGGCTCTCGTGTGACTAGGGTATCAGCTAGCCATTGATCTGTCAATAGCATATGTGATAGATCTAATAACAGATTTGTTTGTTTGTTGTGGTTTTACATTTTGGCAACATCTAAGGTCATATTATAATGGTATGTCTAATTACTGGGTATATTATTATATCATAAGAATGTTTCTGGCACGGGGATGTATAACCATGCAGCCGTGCTGATATTAACACGAACTTGTTAGTTTTTACATCGACAATAGATATATATAGAGGTTTTACTGTGTATATATAGATATATATATACACATATATATATACAGTAAAACCTCTCTATATCGACCCCTCCACAGATCGGCCACTCCCCTATATCGATCGCTTTATTTGGGTCCCAACAATACCATTGTAAGAATATTCTAACTCTCTAACCTGACCACCTCCCTAAATGGACCACTAAAAGTCAGTCCTATGGTCGGTCGATTTAGAGAGGTTTTACTGTATGTATATATATATATAATGTAATATGAATGTATACCCCTTCATCTTAGTTGTCCATCGGTGGCGATAACGAGACCAACTCATCATTTGTTCTGAACTTGTCGATGACTGATCGAGTCCAATTTGTGCTCAAAATGTGCGGTTGCACATTGGACATGTGTGTAGCTGCTGTCAGAGGCTGGTAGATGAAGGAGATGATCTTTTCTCTGCCGACGCTTTTTGTTTAGCTTGAGATATATGATCAGTTTCAAACTGTGTTGTGCTTTTATCAATAGAAGCACGCTGCGAACTCCTGTCTTTGGCCACTATTTCCCAGGTTGTAGTGTTGACATTACATTTCCTCAGGTTGTATTTAAGGCAGTCCTATAATCATTTATTTTCTTCTGACCATCTTGGTTTCTTCATCCTTTTACAAGTACACTGCTACCTGAGTGCTAAAGACACACATATCATGTGGTAAACAGCCAACTAGTAGTAATACTACACACAATCGGCGATCTTCTGGAAAACTGTCCAGATGCACTGATGACAATGGGTCTCCAGTGGGATTTGATTTTAATAACTGTGTCAAATCAAACGTTGCCTCCTTTCGATCTATCTCTAGTCCATCCAGAGATAAGGCAGTAATGGTCTGCCCTCTGTGGCCTGTCACTAGCAGTAAGAGGACTGCTAACTTAAATCCTAGCTGTTTAACGTCTAAATGATAATTACTAGGCCAAGATTTAAATAACTTAAATACTACTGAAACATCCCAGAAGCGACTATATTTGGGCTTCGGGGGATTTCTTTCATACACTGATCGCAAAAACCAGTGTACAACCTGATGTTTACCAACTGTTTGTCCATCTATCCTTGGTAAGACAATCGATAACACACATCTAGCTGCGTTAATGGCCCCATAACCTAATCCGTCATCTTCTAACATTCTTAGAAATCTAACTACTTGAGCCATAGTAGGGTTTAACGGCTTAACCTTCTTAATCAAACAATGAACACCCCATTTCGTTAAATAACTTGTATATAATTTTACTGTTCCTTTTCGCCATGCGTGGGATACCAGCCGCTGTTGTGTAATCTTATCCAATCCGAACTGTTCTAAGTACTTATTTAGAAACGGAATTCCAGGAGGGGTGTTATGAACATGTCTTTGTGACTGGTCAACGGATCTTAATGTTGTAGCTTTCCGCGTACGCTTGGGAATTTTAGGCAGTCTTCCACTCCCAATGCTCCTGTGGCTATCCAGGGCCGCGTGTTGCACACAGGAACTATCAGAAACACATGTGCACAGTCCCTTCCTATTTTCCTGGCCACTCTGCTGATAATGCTGTATGGCAAGAAAAAACAAATAAACCTTTTTTAATAATTATCTCCAAATCCAAAATTAGTATTTGGCTTGAGAAAAAGACCTCTCATTATACAACAAGAATTCTTAATTTTGTGACCTTTTAAGAAAAATGAATCCTTATTATGTCTAATTAAGGTTAAAAAAAATTCCCCTGATAGGGAAAAAGAAATGGTTTCCTCTACAGGTAAATGTATGAACAGAACACAATTCCTTCATCAACTTAAAACTGTGTAATTATCAGTAATTAAGTCCCATTCCTTCTAGAAAAAACTTATTAGTAATTTAACAAAAACTTTTTACTGGTATCCCTATGACGTCTCGTGTCTGCGTAGCCACTCCTACTTGTTCCCTGGTCGGGGAACTGCTTGTTGAGAGTATCCTCCCTCTTGAATGGGCGGTTTCCGTCGTGCCATCCGAACGGCTAGCGCTGTCCTCACCCTCTGGGCTGGAACCCGTAAGACTGGCCTCCGCGTCCACCTCTGGCGCCCGGCGATTCTGAAAATCCCCTCTGAATTTCTGGAACCGGGAGATTGCATCCCCTTGTTTGCCCTTGGCCTCAATGTGCTTTCCAAACTTGGCGCTTGTCTCCACCTCTTTGAAGAGGTACTGGAGTTGTCCACCAAACATTTTGGCGTTATCCAGAGGTTTCCCTTTAATCGGCTTTGGTGGGAGGAAGAGCGTATACTCTTTGCCATCCTTATCCATAATCTTCTTGGATCAGACTACCTCCTTCCCAGCATCCGTACAGACTGCTTTGAACACGTTTTCAAAACGTCTGTACGTAAGGAAATTACTGGTGGCTGTTAGCATCGCAATGCCTTTATCCATCGTCCTGGCTAAAGACGAGAACGTGTTCTCAGCCTACATATGATTGGCCACTGGCACAATTGCAGTCAGAGCCCCTAGGACCCCCTTATGTATTGTATGCAGCACTTCTTCAAACTTTCTCCTGTCATCATTAAGACGGACATCTCGGTCCATCTCTTTGACAATCGATTCTGGGATACCTTTGATCCCTGTAAGTTGTTCACCCAACTTACAGATCACTTCTGTGGGCTTAAAAGTCCCGAAATGGCCTCTAATGGTGCCACGCATCAATGAAGTGGTATTAACCCTCTTGGCCTTGTCCTCCTGAACTTTCTTCTTAATTTTTCGGCCCAATGACGCAAACACACACACTCTTTCAGTATTTGATTCTGAATCGGTGGGAGTAGAATCATCCGAAGAGTCTGAAGAAGACTTTCTTCTTCTTTTTCTTTTTCTTCCCCTTCTTTGATTTCTTGGTCTTCTTGACCACCTCTCTCTCTTGCGTGAACTCATCTCCTGATGAGCTCACTTCCTTCCTGGGTCGCTTTTTCTTTCTGGGAACAGTAACCTTTTCCGAAGCCGAGTCAGTCTCATCCGAACTGTCCTGCTCCAGAACCTCATCCCAGTCGGAATCCTCCTCTGGAGGATTAATCTTCCTCTTCCCTCGAGGGGAATGTTGAACTTGTTGAAGCTTGCGCTCCAGCATCTTCATGCGTGCCTCCCACAGAGGTGGTAATATCGGGCGTACCACCTCCTCACTGTCCCCATCTTGGTCGGACATGACATGGGCGGCAGGTTGAGGGGAAGGCGATACCATCAGCCCCTGCGACGAGTCGAAATCGTCATCTGGCGCACCTGCTGCCGCCACTGGCGGTGCCTTACTTCTCTTCGTAGCCATCGGAAGTCTGTAACAATCCAAAAAGACAGTTACTATCAACCGGCATTTAAGTCTAAATGTCACAACAGATTATTCAAACCAACATTTTGTGCATCTAGTGGTGTTATAGAACGTATTTAAACCGTCTAAACACAGGTGTGGACTGGACACCTCATGAGGATGTCATCAGACAGGCTACCAAAGCAGATCCTCTATTCTCAACTGTCTTCTGGCTACAGAACTGTATCTTTGAACCGTCTCCGGTTCAAAGATACCATCAAGAGAAACCTGAAGCTGAGAGACATTAAGACCGAGTCATGGACGCAACTCTCACAGCAGAGAGCTAAATGGAGAGCGGCAGTCAAGTAATGAAAGCAGTCTTTGTCGCATCGCGACCGACAGCATGATGATGATGATGATAAGCTAACGTGCAATGTCGTAGGTTAATGGTATGGAAGCCGAAACCAAACGAGGGGTAGGGACCAGCGAACCGGCACCCTCCCACACTCTCTATTCCGTACACTTCTCCCTCATGCGGCTACTGCGCCAGCAAGTTGGAGAAAATGCTAGGTAACTCGGAGGTACGCCCAATTTATGTGGGGAATCCATTACAGAAACCCACGATACTTTCCAACGTGACTCCCTAATAGAGCCTGAGGAAAAACCCCAACGTGATGAGGCTTCAGCCAACATCGCCCTCCGTTCGGCAACGGGCGGCAACAACACGTGATGAGGCTCCAGCCAACATCGCTCTCCGTTCAGCAACGGGCGGCTTGGTGAACAAATAAATTCACCTGTGATGTGTCAACCACCATCTACCCACAACAATAGGTCAATGCTTTCTATCTAGGTTAGCTGGAGCCAAACCGATAATCCGGTTCCAAAAGGAAACATAAATATATAAATATATAGGCTATCATCAGCCTTCCTCCTAACTGTTCCAGTTCCGACCCCTTACGGGTCTCCCTGCTCAGCTGGAAAATCTAGAAAATCAGGAACGTAACCGAAAATCCGGTTCCAAACCCCTTACGGGTCTCGCTCCAAAACGAGCCATCGCTTAAATATAAACAAAAAATCGAAAAAACACCACGAGATGCACAATAAATTCAGTAAATTAATTTAAAAGAACACATCTACACAAGAAATACATATCCTCCTGAATTTCTTGGGTTTAAAGCATTATGCGAGTATAAAGCATTATGCGAGTATAAAGCTGTGTAAGGGATTTTCTACATGTTTATTATATTATTCTGATATTATATTATTAGCCAAATGGCACTCTGCATCTATTTGCTCCTTCCTCATAGGGGTACTGGTGGTGCCACCACCACCCGACCATACTTCCGGCGCTGGCATTGTCACTTGCGCCCGGAACTTATTTATATATATATATTTATATATATAAAAAAATATATATATGTGTGTGTGTGTGATGTATAACGAATTATGCAAGTATAAAGATACTTAAGGGAATTATACATAGGCATAAAACATGGACCTATATATATAAAGCTTATAACAGCATAACCAAATCCATGTACAACTGAAAAAAGAAAACATTACACAGTAATAATTTACATGAGGCCATTTTTATTTGCAAAATTCCATGTGTCCAGTACTGCTTCAGCTTTTTTCTTTTCTTGTTCAATCAGAATGCTGGCTTAATTATTATAAGTAAAACCAGTCACTGCCTATGCTTAGAGAGTGGCCAATGACCTTCACTCTCCAAGCATGGTCTCGGAATGTGAGTTTATATAAAACAGGTTGGATGTTATCACTATGGAAATAAATAAATATGAACCAGTAGACCTGGCCAACATGTCTGCTACGTAGTGATTCGGAGCTATCAGAAAGAGCTATCAGATGTTCTCTGTGGCAGAGTGGTGAGAGTATCGGACTTTTTTCTAGGTCAGACTCCTAATCTGAAGGTTGATGGTTCAATTCCCCATGCCATTACCTCTGCCAATTTGGATTTCCACCGCTGTGTTTAACTTAGAGCGTCATCAAAGGTCAGTTGCTCTCATACCATGTCTATGTGGTGGGAGGATAAAAATCCATTGGGTCTGCAAAAGTGTAGGTTCGGGCTTTCTATCGACCAACTATCTAATGGTGAAAACAAGACTATTGAAACTTATCCATGATCGGCAATATAAATATTAAATACAAAATTGAAGTAGACATGCAGCGAGCAACATATGCAGCTAATTCAATCACAAAACAGCTGTTTCTAGATTAACCCACAACGCCGACATTCTCTCAGGGTTTTCATTATTTAAACTCAGGGATGAAAGTATTCTCCGACAGAAAAACAGAAATCAGGCAATGGCGAATTTCAACGATAATGCGGATATTCCACCACAGGATTAGCAGCCAGGGAATCGCGGGGGAAATGACGGAAGTTGGGTTTGGACTGTTCTTGTAACTACATTATTGCCCATACCTAGTCATTTCTTGTTTAAGTTTGATGTTCTAGCAACATTTAAGGTCATATAAGAACGGGATTCAAACTAATCAATTACTGTCATATATATTATATATATAGACATTTTGTGAAGCTTAAAGCTACAGTCCGATGAAATATCAAATTTTCAAAACCAAACCAATGACATAGATTTGATTTTACATATCTAACTTAGATACTGATGCACTTATTAAGCATTTGTTTCTGCATAGAAGGTAATAATGAGTCAATTTAAGCTTGCCAAAACTAATTTTCTATGTTTGGACTCAAAATATCTCAAAAGTTTACCATTTAAAATAAAAGTAACTTTGAACTAATGTAAAGTAGATACTAGTGATCGATCTAATATATTTATCTCAGAAAAAATACAGAAATTCAAAACCATCGGACTATGCAACTTTAATCAGTGAATATCAACATTCGCGGAAATCCGCGAAATCGCGGAGATCATTCATCCCTGCAAACTGATGTATTCAAAGGGAAACATCGATATATAAATTATTGATTCATTTATGGTTAGCCAGTTTTATACACCAGGAGAGGCCGGGTATAGTTTTATGGTGAACAGAGAATTATGACACAAATATAGGTTACTTAGATCGAAGGGTGTTCATCACAATTTACCGTAGCCGGTGGTTATGAGTAGAACTATTTATAGCGATTTAATCAGTGAGTTAGTCAGCCAGTGGTGATTTAATACCATATTGGCAGACAAGGTCATCTTGATGGCTAGTGATTTAATATCTTGTTGGCAGACAAGGTCATCTTGATGGCCAGTTGTGATTTTTTACCTTGTTGGCAGACAAGGTCATCTTGATGGCCAGTTGTGATTTATTACCATGTTGGCAGACAAGGTCATCTTGATGGATAGTGATTTAATATCTTGTTGGCAGACAATGCCATCTTGATGGCCAGTTGTGATTTATTACCATGTTGGCAGACAAGGCCATCTTGATGGCTAGTAATTTAATATCTTGTTGGCAGACAAGGTCATCTTGATGGCCAGTTGTGATTTTTTACCATGTTGGCAGACAAGGTCATCTTGATGGCTAGTGATTTAATACCTTGTTGGCAGACAATGCCATCTTGATAGCCAGTGGTGATTTATTACCATGTTGGCAGACAAGGTCATCTTGATGGCCAGTGGTGATTTAGTAAAGAAAAATATAAATAAAAGATTTTGGACTGATTTCAATCTACAAACAGTTACAAGAAAACAGCAAGCAAGAAAACTAAAATTATTACTCAAAACTAAATTCAGAAGATTTAAATCAAATTGGGTAAGTGATGCCCAGGGATGAAAACAAGTGTTAACACACTTATCCGTTAAGAGCAGGGTAAATAAATTCATCACTACAAAAAAAAAGAAATGTTAAATCCCTATTAGATTGCATCATATAAGAGTTAAATAAAACGACATTTATAGCAAATTGGTTTTAAACCGATTTAACATAATCTACAGTTATATATGAGACAATACATTACTAGATGTCGGGGTGAGGAGATTTTTTTAATTTATCTCGTCCTCAAATCTCATACAGTTTGAACTCATTAAACATCACACTTGTATGTCACTCCAAAATGAAAACCCAGGGAAATCAGCTTAGATATATTTACAAGTTTGCAGTACGTTGAAGATATGCTTAAGTTTCTAAATGGAAAAAAAAAGAATTATGCAAAACACTTCATATAAAATACACATAACATATACACATGCATAATTATACTACATCTATGGCGATGCAGCCAAACATCACATATGTCAATAGAACTTTTTTAAAGTTAATAATTACAATTTGGGGAAAATTCACAAATTATCTCGTCTCTCAAATGATTTAACGAAAAATATGAAAAGTAAATAGTTTACAGTATTGAAATGAGGTAAAAGAATAATAATAATTTCAATGTTGGGAAAATATACAAATTTCCCATTTTAAAAATTCATTAGAAAAGTTATGAAAAGTGAATAGTTTACAGTAATAATATGAGGCAAAGGGTCGTGAGTTTATCTGAATCACCCACGGGTCGCGTTTAACTCTTTTCTTGGGTAGGGGTTTTATTTCTGCAAAAGCATCAATATATCTATATATATATAACACATACCAAGGCGTGCGTTTGAGGTGTGTTCTCACCTAGACGTTATTTTACAAAAGGCACTTAACAGTTTAAATGTATGCAACAAATAGGTGATTTACTAATTCACAACCTGGTTACTGGACGGATGGGTTTTTGGTGGCTTTCTGCAAGTCACTGTGTGGGGGGGTGGGGGGGGGGGGTTCTGCAACAACCCAAGAACACATCAATGTGACAGATACATGGTCCGTACACATGCAAAGATATGGAATTCAAGGTTTTTTCAAGGCCTTTTCAAGGCTGTTCCTGATAGGAAACCAAGACTATTTTCAATGGGATTTAGTCTGAAATCGCCATTCAGTTTAATGGAATTCAAGGCTTTTCAAGAGACTAATTACAAAAAAATAGGTTAAATGCAAGGCTTTTCAAGGCCTTGAAATAGGGCAAATGAAGTTCAAGACTTTTCAAGCCCCATACGGACTCTGCAGATATGAATGCATGCGTTTCTGTACATGCTCTTCAAAATGTGCAACATCATTCAATGTGAGCCTCAATTTGGATCTCAAAAAGAACAAATTTATGTGGCTTTTCATTTTCAAGTGCACTTAGGCCAGGATTTTTCAGATTTCACAGACAGGCACCGAGCAAAGGAGTCGCACTTCGTACGATTCAACTAACATGTCCGCGATGAATAAAGTTATTGATTTAGTCTGCAACAAGAAATGGAAAGTAAAGTCATCAGTTAACAATAGACAATCATAATTACATCAAACAAAGGTACAGTTTAGGTTGGGCTGTTCTTGTTATCCTTACTCAATTAGAAAAAAAGGGAGAACGTGTGTGTTGGGGGGGGGGGGAGGTAGATTAAATCAATATCTGCCATTCCATGTTAATACAAATTATGCCGCAGTGTCACTCAACTTTATTTATACAAATTGGTGAAAGGGAGCTATTTATTTATACAAATTTGTGAAAACCAGCCTTGCTAAATTAATATTGGTTCTGTGTTCCCATTGGTCAAGCATTTTAGCCCAAATCTAAGGCCGTTATCTACAATGGACGACTATCATGACGCAACTTGGAGTGACTATATAGCAGACAGGCACCTAAGCCGGCTTCTCGCCTAAGGTGCTCGCCCAATGGAATCATGAGCTGCCTATCCACAAGTGACATGTGACCATTGCTCGTCCAATGAAAACACGAGTTGGTTTCCTATAAACATCTGAGTGGTGCTTCTCGGAGGAAAATACCAGTTGACTTCTCCCTATAGACATGTGGACTGGCGCTCGACCAATGAAAACACGAGTGACAGACATGTGGACAGGACTGGCGCTCGACCAATGAAAACGCCAGTGACAGACATGTGACTGCCTCATATCCAATGAAAACGCCAGTGACAGACATGTGACTGCCTCATATCCAATGAAAACGCAAGTGACAGACATGTGACTGGCTCTTATCCAATGAAAACGCAAGTGACAGACATGTGACTGGTACTAATCCAATCAAAATATGCGCTTAAGTTTAGTTTTAGCGTGACCACCTTTACCGATTACCGCATGTTTATTGCCTGTAATATACACCTATATGTGAGCTATAAATTTTTGATTCAAACCCATATTCAACGCAGAAGCACAAAGATCTAAATCCAATCTGCACATTTATCATTTCTGCCAGCTGCTCTCACATCCAAGTATTCAGGTATACAATATTTTATATATATACACACAGTTTGCACGTCGGATTATTGACGTTGTAGACGTGGTTTGCTACAAACCCCGCTGGAGCCGGTGTTGTGTCTACTACAAGTTTATATCACGTGTCTCAATGCACTTCTCAACCACATTCAAGTGAATTCACCAAAATCGACAACTGCTTCTTTGGAGGGAGAGGGGGAGGGGGAGCGATACATATATGAAGAGTTAGACGCAAACCCCCGTAAACGCCAATCCAAAAATTGAATTAAAATGAAAGATATTTACCTTAAGCTAATTTTAATTCTCATTACTTCCACTTTGCTTGTGAATAAATGATTATGGAGCAATAGACAAGAAAATAAGAATGTAAAAAAGAATAACTTTTTGAAGGTTTAATTCCGATGTTTATCTGAATTTTTGGATGGGCGTTTACAGGGATTTGCGCCTGAACTCTTCATATAATGCACTGCATGGTGTTATTGATATAGTTGGTCTTGAACCAAAATGTTTGAAAGTGTTATATATATACTTACACAGAATGGTTAGAAATGATATATAATATACATGACTATGTGTATGTGATATATATACATATATATCATCCGCAAACATTTTGGTGCAAGACCTACAACTGTACCAATAACACCAAACAGTGCAGCCCCCTGACGTCATTTTCGTGAACCTCATATTGTCGGTTTCTCGACGATAGGGGGCAGCACAGTGACCTTTAATAACTGACGTGGTTAACTGTCCATTCCCTAGCGACAATAAGTGATACTACTCTAGTTATGAAATAGTGAATGGTAGACAGGAAGTGAGAACACTTATTTGTCTAATATAAATTGTTGTCTTATGTTTGCCAAGAGAGCGAATCAGAGCTAATGTTCACTTAGTTATATAATTAATAGAACTATAGAGTTATAAAATATCACAAAGCTTAACACAAACTGCCAGATAATCTCTACTAGTTACTCTCTCAAGTCAGTGGGACACCTGGACCCCCCCCCCCCCCCCCCCCCCACGATTTTCTAATAAGATATCATCTCTGTTACTAAAATCTCGTTCATATTGTCGTGGGGGTGATGCAAATGGGAAACATTACGCCTGGGGCAGGATTAGAACCACAATTGTTGCCATTCCGGGGGCTAGCGTGCTAACCATTATGCTATCTAGGTTTCCTGATGCAATTACCCTACCCATGCCTACTTGTAGATGTGGCTCATTGCATGAGAAATAGTGCAGGCTACTACAATATAATAAATAAATGTCGGTGGTGAATAATCTCAATTTATCTTAACATTCCCCAAGAGACTGGTTAATACTTTGTAACACAATGTATACCAAAACGCCACCAAAAAGCGGCAGATTTAGCCATAATAAACGGAATTTTCCTCTTTTTTTTTTAAAGATTGAAATGTGAGGAGGTGGGGGATGGGGTGGGGAAGGGTAGGGGTAGTGTGTTGGGATCTATCTGTTCAGTTCAACTTAGCTCTATCCTCATTACCCGACGAGTGGTAGAAATGAATGGCAGAGAGTGAGGGTAGGATAGGGAGAGGGATGGAGGGACGGAAAGGGAGGGGCGGGGAGGGGAGGGGAGGGGAGGGGAGGGGAGGGGAGGGGAGGGGAGGGAGGGGAGGGGAGGGGAGGGGAGAGGAGGGAATGGAGGGGGAGGGGAGGGGAGGGGAGGGGAGGGGAGGGGAGGGGAGGGGAGGGGAGGGGAGGGGAGGGGAGAGGAGAGGAGAGGAGAGGAGAGGAGAGGAGAGGAGAGGAGAGGAGAGGAGAGGAGAGGAGAGGAGAGGAGAGGAGAGGAGAGGAGAGGAGAGGAGAGGAGAGGAGAGAGAGGAGAGGAGAGAGAGGAGAGGGGAGGGGAGGGGAGGGGAGGGGAGGGGAGGGGAGGGGAGGTGAGGGGCGGGGAGAAGAGGGGAGGGGAGGGGAAGGGAGTGGAGAGGAGGGGAGTGGAGGGGAGGGGAGGGGAGGGAGGGGAGGAGGGGAGGGGGAGGAGGGGAGGGGAGGGGAGGGGAGGGGGGAGGGAGAGGAGGGGGGAGGGGAGAGGAGGGGAAGGGAAGAGAAGGGAAGGGAGGGGCAGCGCACAGTGGGAGAGAAGGGAAGGGAAGGGAAGGGAAGGGAGGGGAAGGGAATGGAGGGGAAGGGAAGGGAAGGGAGGGGAAGGGAATGGAAGGGAGGGGGAGGGACTGGAATGGAAGGGAAGGGCAGTGGAAGAGAAGGGAAGAGAAGGGAAGAGAAGGGCAGTGCAGTGCAGTGCAGTGCAGGGCAGGGCAGTGCAGGGCAGTGGGAGAGAATGGAAGGGAAGGGAGGTGAGGGGAGGGATAAGGAAGGGAAGGGAAGGGAAGGGAAGGGAAGGGAAGGGAGGGAGGCAGACATTAGCAGTGAGCCGCTGCCTCTGATCACTAGGAGTCGTCAGTGGGGAAGTCCTCGACGTCCTCCTCGACCACCTCCTCGTCGTCACTGCCGCCCTTCATGCCATTGACGCGTTTCTGGCTGATGTTGTCCATCGGGATGCCAAGTGCTCGGTGGATGGCCTCCAGCGTCTGCATGTTGATGTAGTAGGAGAGGTTCACCTTCTGGAGGCGGGTCCGCATCTCCTCAATGCACGAGTAGGCCTGGCAGGAAAGGCAAGTGGGTGAGGTTCAGCATCAAATGATACAGTGTTGGCAACACGCGTTGTGTGGTGGTAGTTAGCGAATAATGGCAGCTGGTAAAGTATGACGTAAAACTGATTAACCAAATAGGTACACAGTGTTGGCAACACACGCTTTGTCATGGTGGTTAGCGAATAATGGCAGTGGGTAAAGTATGATGTAAAACTGATTAACCAAATAGGTACACAGTGTTGGCAACACACGCTTTGTCATGGTAGTTAGCGAATAATGGCAGCGGGTAAAGTGTGACCTAAAACTGATTAACCAAATAGGTAGTGTTGGCAACATGCACTGTGTGGTACTAGTTATCAAATAATGGTAGCGGGTAAAGTATAACATAAAACTGATTCCCAAATAGCTTCACAGTGTTGGCAGCAAATTCTCCATAGTGATCTACCCTATCTGATAAAACCGATATTGGACCAGTCAGTCTGATTTTCAATTTTGTTGTATTTTTCCATTGAGGGATATCTGTTGAAATAGATTTAAATTTCAGCTTCCATTGATCATAATGTTGAAGGTTTGAAACCTCAAGTCTTTCAAATAATCAGGTCATATCCCTAACATGGGGTTTGAAGGCTTAGGGTGTCTAGCGTGTATACTGGCCTCGACTTCAATTTCAGTCCCACAAGGACATGCAATAAAATGGGATAATCACAGAAACTAGCTCATGGGATGAGGAACAGCAGATATATTTAGACATTCTTATACACAGCAGTCTTCAGTTACCCATGTGATTGGCGAACCACTGGGGGTGCATGACGAATAATTCGAATGCACACTGTTTTTGTCTCATTTAACTATCCCTCCGATGACAGGACACTTACTCTGTCAGGACAGCATTGGTCGAAATGTTTGTCCTTTGAAGACAGATACTACTACGCAGTAAGATGGCCAGGAGATTGTTTGTTTAGTTTTTGTTTGTTTTATGTCTTAGCAACATCTAAGGACATTTCAACACAGGTACCAACTTGTGAGAGTGTGCACTTATGACAAATTTATAGTGCTGCCCCACTGGGAGACCAGGCTGCTCACACCATGACCTATATCCCACAGTCACATTTTTTATTTTATTTTTTTATTTTTTATTTTTTATGACAAGTTTTTTTATTCTGCCCATAACGTATAAGCTCCTGTGAGGGTGCTTGTTTTCAATGCTGGACAGCTGTGATACTGGATTGGTCTGGTCCCGCACTCAGGAGTGCTTACCTGATCTTTCTCGGGCCAACCTTTGCGTATTGAAATATCCTGATAATGTGCTAACCAGTCCTTGTCCTATCCTATTAATGCCAAGCTCCAGGCTAGGTAGGGACAAGTATCAATTTGATAAGCCATTGGTTTGACTCGGCTGGGATTCAAACTCCCGACCTTCTGCAGGGGAAACCTGCGCTCTGCCAATTCGGCCATCGCGTCCAGTGATGGCCCGGAGTACTCACCGCCTTCCATTTCTCGCGCTTGGCGTAATGCTCCACCATGAATCCATAGATGTCGCCCAACCGCACCCCCAACTCCAGGTTCTGTTCCTCCAGCAGGACTTGGCACTGCTTAACACCCTCATCAGGAGAATCCTCGTACGTCCTAGGTGCCCAACAAAAACAGACAGCCATCAAAGTGGTCTCCGGCAACAATTTAAAAAGCGGAAATCTAGGGTGAGGTTATCTGTAAATAATGTTGCTCCAATAATAGTATTGCTACCTTAGTAATTTGTGCTTCACATTCTTCAATTTTGTATCAAAAATATATATATATATCAACTATTTTAAAATAATCTGTAATGAAAAAGATCATGGAGGAAAAAAAGGGAAATCTACTGTGAATTTCCTCGAAAACACAGATCTTCTCCCATAGACTCAGCACTGTCAGGGAATCGCGGAGAATTTCCGGAAGTCAAGTTTCATCCACTACTCTCCTAGCACTATCCCAGCTCCATTCCACTGATCAGTCAGTACAGACTATCCTTGTCGAGCGTACTAGTATTACTACTGTCCTTGTTGTGACTCTGTTATCATCGCCTATGCCGCCAATTCCCTTTTTCTCTCCCAGCAATCACTCCTTAGTTTTCTGGTTGTTTGGGTTTTATATGTCCTCGCAAAACCTAAGGTCATATAAGTACTAATTTTGTAAATCATTGGCTTGACTCGACTGGGGATCAAACTCCGAACCTTCCGCATGGGAAGCTTGCGCTCTACTGATTCGGCCACCGCGTTAGTCAAATTGCACAGAACTTTCACCCTTCGTTGAGGGTAGAACATGCGGGTACTTTACCTTCTTGCTTGAATGAACTTCTTGATGAAGATCATCTTTTGTTTGATCTCCTGCAGACGCTCCTCCTGCTGTACTTGGTTCGCCGTCTTTGCCTTGGCCATGCACTTGTAGGCCTCGTTCAACGCGCCCAGAGCCTTCTCATAGTTCTGGTACTCGTCAACCTCAACCTGTCGACGAGGTGCAACAGGAGGGGTATGGATGTGTGAAACAGGTCTTCGCTGTCAAACAACTGTCACATTTGTCAGGGTACCTCATCAGCACACTAACTAGCCATAACCGGCTTTACACCCTGGTATTAGTTCTGCCAAAACTACCGTACTATCAGAGCGCAATGGTTCTATTATCACTGACTTTATACACCGATGTGCATTAGTTCTGGGAAAACTACTGCACTATCAGAGCAAAACAGTCCGGTTATCACCAGCTTCACAAACTGCAGTGCACTAGTTCTGGCAAAACTACCACACTATCAGAGCAAAACAGTCCAGTTATCACCAGCTTCACACACCACTCTGCACTAGTTCTGGCAAAACTACTGCACTATCAGAGCGCAAGGGTCCTGTTATCACTGGCTTCACACACCACTGGGCACTAGTTCTGGCAAAACTACTGCACTATCAGAGCACAAGGGTCCTGTTATCACTGCCTTAACACACCACTGTGCACTAGTTCTGGCAAAACTACTGCACTATCAGAGTGCAAGGGTCCTGTTATCACTGGCTTCACACACCACTGGGCACTAGTTCTGGCAAAACTACCATACTATCGGAGCAAAGCGGTCCTGCTAACACCAGCTTCCCATCCTGCTAAGCACTAGTGCTGGCAAAACCACTGACCCTATTATCACCCTGCTATCACCGGCCTAACCCTGCAAATGGCAATAGACAGTGAACACTGCTAACAGCTCCACCGTCATTTATCAAATGAACCAACTGGCAACGGATGGGTATGACATCCACCTGTGCTGGGTGCCTGGCCATGCCGGCATACAAGGAAACGAACGAGCTGATCGGGCTGCGAAGAAGGCCCTGAACTGTGATCTTGAACCGTGTCTGATCCCTCACTCTGATCTGAAACCACTAATAGTCACCCACATAAAATCCAAATGGCAACATGAGTGGGATGAAAACATTAATAAACTTAAAGAAATTGAACCATCTGTGGGAAAACCACCACAGACTCATGCGGGAGGTCGGCGGGACCAAGTGGTCCTTAGTCACTGCCGTATTGGCCACTCGTGGCTTACACATGCTTTTCTGCTCAAATGGGAACCTCCCCCTGAATGTATTGGGTGTCAGTCCCAGCTGACACTCAAACACATTTGACTAAGTTGCATTGATTTTGTGGCCCTGCACCAACAATTCTACACTGCAGACAGTATGCATGACCTTTTTACTGAAGTAAAACAAGAAAACATTTTGGCCTTTTTGAGGGCAGCTGGACTGTAACACCTCATATAGTTTACTAAATAAATTCTATCAATTATTAATAAAACTTTTCTTTTTCTATGGGAATTTGTTTCCCTTGACCACAAATATATGATTGTGAGCTTTCTCATGGCACATAATTGATTGTCTGCTTTTACATGTAAAAGCGATGGTTTGAACAAAAAACAAACATTTCTCGCCGTGAATATGGCCTATGCTGCCGACAGGGCGTAAAGCAACCACCAATCAATCAATCAATCAATCAATCAATCAACAGCTCCACCAGTGTCCACAACCTCAACTTGCACCTTCCATAGTAACTACCAATGAAGCAACAATCACAAGCAACCAATCAAACACAGACAAACACACCCAAACACCCTACACCATCTACGCATCCACACCCCAAAGCACTCCACCATAGCCACACACCACACACCACACACACACTCACACACACACACAGACACACTCACACACACTCACACTCACACACACACTCACACACACACTCACACACACTCACACACACACACTCCACACACACTCACACACACACACAAACTTTCGCCCCAAATTATCGGCTTCATGCATCTTGCCAGCCAGGATCAGCTCACGCTCGAATACACCAGAAGTAGCTGCTTACAAACCTGTGAGCAGGATTCATAGAAGCCGGCGAGCAGCTCGAGAGCTCGCCCCTTTGTGTAGAAGCCGATGATGTTCTTCATGATCTCGGGGTCCTTGCGCCAATCGAGCGACTGCAGATAGTTGGCCGCCATCACATAGATCTCCTTCTGTCGCGACACGCCAGCGAAGAAGACAATCTTCTCAGTGTCGCCAGACTTCAATAGGGCCTTCATAGCCTATTAAAGAAACAATTTTAAAATAAATATTAAAAGAAAAGAACCGAGTTGATTAAACTTGTACAACCTGATGGTTTTGAGTTTCGAAATGAAAACGCACAAAGTTACTCCTTAGTGCGTCACACTGAAATGTAGGACACCATAGTCTTCAGCAATTACAGGTTCTATTAAATTGACTTAGTACCACTTTCATACTTAGATGCTTCCATCGGACTAATCAGCTTTATATTAAATATAATTTGAGATGGCTTCAAATACGTATATTGTGACATAATGAGGCATAGATTCGATTTGTATTTGGCATAATTGACCTAGAGGCATACCCACCCTTCCCCCTTCCTCCTCCCCCCCCCCCCTCACCAGCACCTCACTGCTAAACCTGTAAAAACGGGGGGGGGGGGGGGGGAGGGGGTGGCAGTAATGCTCGTCAGAGCGCCCTTAGCCCGTCCTCTTAGTTCCACCAAAAGACACCTCTATAAAACATACAAATTCTCAGAATAATACTCTCAAGAAAATCTAGGGGCATACTATAACCGAATATAATACTATGCCTGCAAGTATTATAAAATTATGTCTTTCGCTTTGTATTCCATGTGCACAAAACCATTTCGCTATTCACTATGGAACTAGATCAGGGATGAGAACAGATCAAACCTAAAACCGCAAGCCATTGCCTAAAAATTGGGAAACCGCCAATTGGCAAAAAATTCTCATATTGACAAGCGTAAAAAATCAATCCCCAAAAGTCGGGAAACCACGAATCGATGAGCAACTCTCATATCGATAAGTGTTAAAATCAATCCCCAAAAGTCAGGAAAATGCATATCAGCAGAAAATTCTCATCCCTGCTATATTCTATTCACTCCAAACGACAATAGTGTCAATTGGCAGTAATAACCAAAATACCCAACCATTATGGTTAAATAATTTTAAAAAATTTTAAATCAAGACCCATGCAGATCTAACCTATAACCATTGCATGTCCATTGGGGTCAGCGAGGTTTCAGCTGATGACCTTGGAGTTGCTCACTGCTCACCTTGACCTTGTTGCCGGCCTGCGTGTACTTTTTGGTCGCCAGGTGGTACTGGCGTTGCTGCATGCACACCTCAGCAATTCCCTCCAGGATCTTGTTCCGCTCCTCAGCCTCGTTTTCGCTCTCCTCCTTCGGCGGGGTGAGCTTCTCGACCAGCTCCTCAGTCATCGGCACATGCTGCTCCATGCACAGCTTCAGGGCATCCCAATACTGAAATGCACGCGCAGCATTAGATTTTTGTCAGAGTTTTACATCCTGGCAACATCTAAGGTCATATCAGGATGGGTAGTGATTTGTGGCAATGCGCACTCATGGTGACTTTATAGTGCTGCCCCACTGGGAAATCAGGCTGCTGGCACCATGACCCGATATCCCGTTCAGTCACATTATCCTGACACTGAGCTAACCAGTCCTTGCCCGATACTATTAATGACGAGCGCCATGCTAGGAAGCGACAAGTATCAATTTTAAAGTCATTGGTTTGACACAAGGAAGACAACAAATCATGTTATTGATATAGATATGGAGTGCACTTCCCCAGGTTCCATTAAGCGCGTACCTTCTTGGCGGCCCCCAGCAGGTCGACGGCGCGGTCGAACTGGTTGTTCTCGGTGAAGAAGTCTGCGCACCGCTGCAAGAGGTCGGGGTCCGTGTTCTCATCGAGGTCTTCGGAAATCATCTGCAGCGCACCAAACTGCTTGCTGGTGAAGGCAAGGTCCAGCGCTTTGGCGAAGTTGCCTGCCTGCATTTGAATGGACAATTAATAAATTTGTCGTGGGGGTGATGAAAATGGGAAATACTGCACCTAGAGCGGGACTCGAACCCACATCTCTTTGCATTCCGGGCCAGTGTGCTAACCATTACACCACCTAGGCTCCCTGATATCAATACACTCCCCACGCCTACCTGTCTATGTGGTTACTTGCCTGAGAGGTCAGTGCAGACCACTACACTCGTCCCCCTGGAATTGTAAGTCTTGTAATGCTTACAATTACATACATACAGGCAATGCACTAACACATACATACACAGGGTAGGTTCAACAACCATACAGCGCAAAGCTTGTACAGGATCCTGATCACGGCAACCAGTGTTGTGGGGGTGATGAAAATGGGAAATACTGTGCCTAGAGCGGGACTCGAACCCACATCTCTTTGCATTCCGGGCCAGTGTGCTAACCATTACACCACCTAGGCTCCCTGATATCAATACACTCCCCACGCCTACCTGTCTATGTGGTTACTTGCCTGAGAGGTCAGTGCAGACCACTACAAATTAATAACAATTTTAAAAGGGGTTTAGTTTTTTTTGCTTTCTTATTTCTGAGGTCCTCAAATTTACATTGATTACTCGATTGATTGGGAGGGGGGGGGGGGCTTTACGTCCTAGCAGCATCTGAGATCACAGCAGGGCTGATACCGACTTGTAACTGTGTGCCCTTATGGTGGCTTTATAGTTGCTGGTTGGGTATTGGAGTTGTACGTCCTGGCAACATCTAAGGTCATATCAGGATGGGTACCAACTTGTGAGAGTGTGCACTCATGGAGACTTTATAGTGCTGCCCCACTGGGAGATCAGGCCACCAGCACCATGACCTGATATCCCACTCAGTCACACTGAGCCAACCAGTCCTTGCCCTATGCTGGCAGTGCACTGACCTTATGGTACAACATGACGGCACAGGCCTGTGAAAGAACTGGTTCAGTACTGGCAGTGCACCGACCTTATGGTACAACATGACGGCACAGGCCTGTGAAAGAACTGGTTCAGTACTGGCAGTGCACCGACCTTATGGTACAACATGACGGCACAGGCCTGTGAAAGAACTGGTTCAGTACTGGCAGTGCACCAACCTTATGGTACAACATGACGGCACAGGCCTGTGAAAGAACTGGTTCAGTACTGGCAGTGCACCAACCTTATGGTACAACATGACAGCACAGGCCTGTGAAAGAACTAGTTCAGTACTGGCAGTGCACCGACCTTATGGTAGGCCTACAACATGACGGCACATGCCTGTGAAAGAACTGGTTCAGTACTGGCAGTGCACCGACCTTATGGTACAACATGACGGCACATGCCTGTGAAAGAACTGGTTCAGTACTGGCAGTGCACCGACCTTACGATACAACATGACGGCACATGCCTGTGAAAGAACTGGCTCGGTACTGGCAGTGCACCAACCTTATGGTACAACATGACGGCACAGGCCTGTGAAAGAACTGGCTCAGTACTGGCAGTGCACCAACCTTATGGTACAACATGACGGCCTTGTCCTGGCAGCCTGATTTGAACTCGTAGTAGCGGGCCGCGTTCATCATGCTCTCAGGTCGCGCTAACAGCGCAAGGTTCATCAGTTGGTCTTCCATCCCGTGTTCCTGTAAGCATCCACAACATAAGTGTCATCTGAAAACCTTTAACCGGAAGAGACTATAGGATGGAGGTTGAACAAAGGTTATGCATAAAGGTTAAGATAAAGCTGATGCAAACTTGTCAATAGTTGTATTTAAGATAAAGGATGCTCTTTAAGATAAAGGCTATGTAAACTTGTCTATTCTTTTATTTGCGATCTAGGCTCTTCTTCTTTAAGATAAAGACAGTGCGTGTAGTGCTGCAGTGTGTGCTTCACTACCCACCCTAGAATACCCCGAGGCCTGACCAGTGACTGACTGGGTGGACACCAACTTTGGCATCTCGGAAGTGAGGTATTATGAAGTTCTGGTTATAGTAACATTACCATGTTTCCTATGTTCCTGAATTTGGTATGATTACATTACTGTGCTTCACATATTGTTAGTATTGTTAGTGGACTGCATTTCATAGATATTATTTAGTAAACCCTCATTAGAATGCCATCAGTACAAGTTAAGGATAGTTACTCCCCTTACTGTAGGTAGATAGTTATGACCTCACTTATGACTGCCAGTGACAGTCCCACAGAACACAAAACACATACCTGACAACACCGCATTTTAGTAGGGAATCAATCAATCCTTCAATTATCAGCAGTTTGGGAATATTTAGTAGTACAACAATATCTGCTTGGAGAGTGTAGGAGGCCTGCTTCTGATTGGCTGCCATCGTATTGGCTGCCCTCGTATTGGCTCTAGGGCTCCACCCACAGATGATTGACAGCCCCAGATAGAGGTGGGAGAGACAGCCCCCCCCCCCACACCCACACACACTGTCCTGTGTGCTGGCTAGCGATATCCTTATCTGTCTGTGTTAACCCTCTGGCTGCTGTGTCCCTGTAGTTCCCATAACCCTTTCTTGTACGTTGCCTTATAATCGGAGAATTTTACAGTATGACAGGTTGGTGATAGTTGCACACGCGCACCTTGCAGAGCCTGATGGCGTTTCCATAGGCGCCTGCCCGGGTGAAGAAGTGGATCGCTTCTCGGATCAGCTCGCTGTTCTCGTACTGCCGCCCCAGGTGGTAGCAGGCCGCCTTGTCGCCAGTCTCGTTACAGATCTCCGCTGCCTGAAGATTAAAGTTACATAATCCAATGGCTTTGAAGTTCGGACATTTTCTGAGATAAATGGTTGGTTGTTTTCACGTCCTGGCAACATCTAAGGTCATACCAGGATGGGAATCGACTTGTGACAGTGCGCACTCATGGCGACTTTATATAGTGCTGCCACACTGGGAGACCAGGCCTCCAGCACCATGACCTGATATCCCATTCAGTCACATTATCCCGACATTGAGCCAATTAGTCTATGCCCTATCCTAATAATGCAGGGCGCTTGGCTAGCAAGCGACAATTATCAATTAAGTCATTGGTTTGACTCGACCAGGGTTCGAACCCATGGGTTCGAATCCCACTGTCTACCAAAACGGGAGATGGACGCTCAACTCATTCGGCCATCCCTTCTGCGTCTCTCAGATAAAAACATTAGTTTAATCATTATAACCTACTTTACTTTAGTTTGAAGTAAATGTGTTGAATGGCTAACTGTAGAGATATTTTAAAGTGAAAACATGGCAAATTAATCATGTCTTTAGTTTTATATTAGATATGTACAGAGCTATCTTGCTATTCGCTATGGAACTATATTCGAATGCCTTCATATGTTACTAGTGTCATTTGGCCGGGTAGCAGCTCTCCACTGCCTGTATCAAAGTAACGCATGTGCAATAAATGTGTTCAGTGGGGGCAGGCCAAACGACACCTGCGTCACCCCCATGCTGAGACAATAACACTAGTTCAGTTTGGTGTTTTAATAGTAAAACCTCTCCAACCGACCACCTCCACAGATCAACCACTCCCCTATATTGATTGCTTTATTTGGATCCCAAACGATCGCTCATACAATACCATTGTAACGATAAAAAAAAAAAACCTAAACTGACCACCTCCCTAAATGGACCATTTAAAGTCGATCCCATGGTTGGTCGACTTTTTTTTTGTCTTTTTTTTTGTCTATTCGTTGTTTAAGCAGGGGAAATTTCAGTCATAGACGACTGGTCTTCCTCATTCCACTGCTGGTCGATAGAAAGCCCGAGCCTACACTTTTACCGACCCAAGGGATTTTTAACCTCCCACACATGGTATGAGAGCAACCGGCCTTTGATGACGCTGTAAGTTATACACAGCGGTGGAAATCCAAATTGGCAGAGCTGGGGGCACAGGGAATCGAACCGCCGACCCTCAGATTAGGAGTCTGACCTAGAAAAAAGTCAGACACTCTAACCACTCCGCCACAGAGAACGCCGACTTAGAGAGGTTTTACCATATATACATTTAAACACAGCTCCCAAGGCCCCCCCCCCTTACCTTTTCGATGTTGCCGCAATAGCAGTATACGCGGACTAGTGAGAGGAAGTCCTGCGAAAGCTCGTAATTCAGCAGGGCGGTGTCCATTTCTCCAGTGCTTTCCATGTACTGAGCCCACCACTTCAGCAGCATCCTGTCAACGAACATACACTACTGTACAGGGTGTCCCAAAAGTGTTCCTACATAGGGGAATTAACATTACAAGCATAACACCAGATGTGTTAAAGAGTGTTCTTCAAGAGTGGCTGAGGCGTATTTGAATCTGTTTGGAAAATAATGGCAACCATGTGGAGCATATTTTATGAATAAAAAAGTGTTTTTCATAAAAGAATTTATTTCCTCTATATATGGACACTTTTGGCCCACCCTGTATTTTAGTTGTGGTAGTTTTGTAGTGGTATATTTTTTTCTCGTGTCCATACTGGAACCAAACTCAGTCGTTACAGTCTTATGATTATTAACTGAATAATGCCAAGACAATTTTTTACATATAATTTAATGAAGCCAGTAGTCATTTCGAATATTGGTTATGAAAAATCTTCCGAAGCGATATCTTAGACAGCAATCTTGTACCAGAAGATAAGGCATTCAGTTTTTTTCTCCCCCCTTGCCCCCTTTTTTGAGGGCGGAGGGGTGAGCAAAATTGTTTATTCAGTGAATAAAACCTAGTACTAGCGCCATAGCACTGGTGTTCCGGCCATGAGACATGTTAACTAATAATATACAACCAATGACCGGGCACGGTGGCCGAATCTGTAGAGCGCGGGCCTCAGGTGCGGAAGGTAGGACGCTCGGTTCCCGATTGAGTCAAACCAACGACTTATAAAATTGATACGAAATAGCGAATGGTAGACCGGAAGTGTGAACACTTATTTGTCTCTCATTTTTGCTTGAGTGCATGTAAATAAGCAACACAAGGAATAATTAGTAGCATGTGGTGAATAAGGGGTCAAATTTCCCTGGATCATCAGCCCATGCCTTTTCTAATCTGTTCTTGAATGAATTTATTGACTCGGCATCAATAACATTTTGTGGGAGACTGTTCCATATATTTATGATCCTGTTTGAGAAACTGTGTTGCCTTAACTTTGAAATGGCTCTGGGTTTTACTAGTTTGAGAGTGTGGACCCGCCTGCCTTCTCTTTTATTCAAGGTGAAAAATTGGTTCATATCTATTTTATCAAAACCTTTTATAATTTTAAATACTTCAATTATGTCACTTCTTTTCCTTCTGTAGGAAAGGGTAGGAAGTTTCAATTCCCTAAGCCTTTGTTCATAGGATAAGTCCTTTATAACTGCAACTAATTTCGTTGCACGTCTCTGAACCTTTTCAATCTCCAGAATATCTTTCCGAAAAGTTGGGCTCCAAATTTGTGGACAGTATTCCAAAATTGGCCTAACAAGAGACTTAAATAGAATGAGAAAATTGTTCTTGTTGAGGCGATGGAAAGTTCTTTTAATTATTCCTATTCTCTGGTTAGCATTTGAGATGATAGTCCTCATGTGTTTCTGAAAGAAGAGTTGGGAGTCGAAGGTTATGCCCAAGTCCTTTTCATAGTTGTCTTGTTGCAGGACAGTGTTCTTCATATTATAGGCATAATGAGGATTATTTTTCCCGTAATGAATAATTTTGCACTTCTTTTATTTGAAGGGCAATTGCCATTTCTCAGACCATTGTCCGAGTTTCAGAATATCCTCCTGCAAGAGATTTTTATCTCTTATATCTTTTATGGCTCGAAAGACTTTTGTGTCATCCGCAAATATTTTTAGGTTTAATGAGACACTGCCTGGCAGGTCATTTATAAATATTATAAATAATATTGGTCCCAGCACACTTCCCTGAGGTATTCCTGAGGTGACATTCTTAAAGGAAGATTTGTTATTACCTATGACTACCCTCTGCTTTCTCTCAGACAGGAAGTCCTGTATCCATTCAGAAATTGATCCGGATATTCCCAGACCTTTGATTTTGTTTAATAGTCTTTTGTGGGGCACACTATCAAAGGCTTTGGAGAAGTCCACATAGATGGTGTCCCATGCCAGGCCATGATCCAGCCAGTCACTTCCTAGCTTGGCGCTCGGCATTAATAGGATAGGGCAAGGACTGGTTAGCTCAGTATCAGGATAATGTGACTGAGTGGGATATCGGGTCATGGTGCCAGTGGCCTGATTTCTCAGTGGGGCAGCACTATAAAGTCGCCATGAGTGTGCACTGTCACAAGTCGGTACTCGTCCTGATATTACCGTAGATGTTGCCAGGACGTAAAACTCCAAAAACCAGCCAACCATCCAAATCGAAGCAGCAGTGTGAATAGCCAGATCCCTGCATAACACCATTATTTCTCGTAGGGAAAAACAAACATGATTTTCATGAACCAAAAATGTCTCTAGACTGAGGTATTGCGATAAGTAAACTGGTCCACTTACGGATCTCTCTTCTTTGCGATATAATTTTCCAAGACTTGAGGTTCGTCAAACAACATCCGGGGAACTTCAAACCGAAAGGTCTCAGACTTCTCATAACTGTGTGGGAATAAACGAAGATACCTAAGTCAAAGAGTCAATTACATTATATATATATGTATTTAGTAGGGATCATTTGGTGATTCTATTAGTTGGCAATAATTGACTTTTTGATGTTTTTGTAAGTGTCACTTAAAGTCGCATAGTCAGGAAAAAAGCATTAAGTTTTCTATTAAAAGAAACCAAAATAATTACCTAGATTTTAATCTTACACATCCAACATAGATACTGGTGCTGTCATTAAGCATTTATAGCTGCATGGAAGGAACACCGAGTCAATTTAAATGAACCTGTCACTACTAAGCCTGTATTCGGTGTGCACACCGACATTTTCCATGTTTTCACTTCAACATTAATTCTTTAAAGTTGCATGGTCCGATGAAACGGTTTTTTGTCAAAACCAAAACACTTATCTAAATTTGGTTCTATATATCCAACTTAGATAATAGTGCATTAGATAACGATTGGGGACAGTCTATACATAATAATCAGTGAATTTATTACCTCATCCCCTTGGACACATACTTGGAGACAGCCATTATGCTGGAACACTCATTAAGCAATTAGGTCAATCTCATGGCCTCATTAGCCAAGTCCTCATTCCAAGTACCATATGTAACCCTGTCAGGTTCCAGGATGTCTCACTGGACGTTTGATGGCACCATAGCCTGAACTGTTTTAAAGTTGCATGGTCTGATGAAGCATACTTTATTTTTAATGCCAAACCAGTGATCCTATGTGTCCAACTCTTTACACTGGATATTTGGGGGGGTGGGGGGGGGGGGAGCGATTATGCTTCATCAGACCATGCAGCAAACAAATGATGGTCCAATGGCGCCATCAGTTAAAACTACCAGGAGACCAGGCTACATTTGAATTAGGTCATCCAACATCATGTGGTCATCGCGAGATCTCAATATGCGTCATAAGCTAGAGGACTTTTGGAAATCTTGTCGAAAGTATTTTGGGTTCTTTCAGCTCAAATTGCTTCAAAACCAGCCATTTTTCCTCAAAATTACTCAGGTGTAATGATTAGTTGGTTATAACGATCAATTTGATATATTTATCTCAAAAATAAAATAAGAATTCAAACGCCATCGGACCATGCAACTTTAAGATCAGTTACTTCAAACTAAAGAAAAGTAGATTATAACGATCAACCTAATATATTTCTCTAAAAATATATGACAGAAACTCAAAACCATCGGATTATGCAACTTTAATTATGTCATTGATGCATTGAGTTCTAATAGATATTGACAGGATAGCCAAATTGGTAAGAGTGCTGGCTTCCCATGCGCAAGATCATAGGTTCAAACCCCCGGTTAAACCAATGACTTGACTGGAGCTCTGCATTAATAGGATAGGACAATGACTGGTTTGCTCAATAGTATCAGGATAATGTTACTGAGTGGGCTATCAGGTAACAGTGCTGGCGGCCTGGTCTTCCAGTGGGGTAGCACTATAAAGTCGCCATGAATGCCCACTGTCACAAGTCAGTATCCATCCTGATATGACCTTAGTTGACAGCTTAGCTTGTGGCAGTGCACATTCATGGTGACTTCATAGTGCTGCCCCACTAGGAGACCAAACTGCCAGCACCATGACCCCATATCCCACCCAATCACATTATCCTGATACTGAGCAAACTAGTTCTTGGCATATCCTAACAATGTCGGGTCCCAGGCTAGATAGCGACATGTATCAATTTTGTAAGTCAATCGTTTGACTCGGCTGGGTTTCAAACTCCTGACCTTCCACATGGGAAGCCTGCGCTCTATTAATTCGGCCACCAGATGTGTTAAAGAGTGTTACTCAAGAGTGGCTGAGGCGTATTTGAATCTGTTTTGAAAATAATGGCAACCATGTGGAGCATATTAAGATGGAACTCCCGTTACTGCCTCATTACTTTCCTTCATGTAAGGCCAAAGACCCTATAATACTAAGACGGCTCACTCCCTGTCTCTCCCATGGTAATGTAAATTTCGCAGTGCCACCTTGTGGTGGGTTTGATCAACCCGGCTGCGGGTTGGTGTTTCACATGTAAACACATACAATTATATTATACATGAGATAGGTAAGTATGAATACACATCAATATGAAATTGCTATGAACAAATACACATCATCATCAGCATCATCATCATCACACATCTTTCACATTCATATATACATTTATACATATAATATAGCAACTGCTTAACCAAGAGAACAGCCAGCACACCAAGTGGTGGGTTTGATCATTTTGATTACACAGTACAGGCTGAATGAACCGTCTTAGTATTATAGGGTCTTTGGTAAGGCTTAGGTGCTTCTTGCTTACTTAGGAATCGCTGCATTGATGTCACCATTGCTCTCCAGATGCTTGGCGTAGTTGAAGTAGGTGGTGCGAAGGTGGACGCGGTCAGAAACCTCGGCTGTCTCAATGGCCTTAAAAACGGACAAACAGTGGCCTTAAAAACGGGACAAACAGTGGCCTTAAACGAACAAACAGTAGCCCTAAAAATGGACAAACAGTGGACTTGAAACGAACAAACAGTTGCCTTAAAACGGACAAACAGTGGCCTTAAAAACGGACAAACAGTGGCCTTCAAAACGGACAAACAGTGGCCTTCAAAACGGACAAACAGTGGCCTTCAAAACGGACAAACAGTGGCCTTCAAAAAGGACAAACAGTGGCTTAAAAACGGACAAGCAGTGGCTTAAAAACGGACAAACAGTGGCCTTAAAAATGGACACTGACCTTAAAAACAGACAAACAGTGGCCTTAAAAACGGACAAACGGTGGCCTTAAAAACGGACAAACAGTGGCCTTAAAAACGGACAAACCGTGGCCAATTATTCAACTAAAACATTTACACATTTGAGCATAATACCCAAACAATGATTGAATTGAATGTGTACATGTGACAAGATTTAATTTTGAAGCGATTAATGAAACAATTGAATTGAGTACATGCGCATCACACACTTACATTATTGTACATCTACACCTAAATAATTGCATTTGTAATTTTAAAAATAATAATGGAAGTACATCGTTCGATCATGAACCTAAAGATTATGGACAGAATGAATCCATCAATAAACAAGTTTTTAATATAAATTAGAGGAACTCGAAACATATTACTCATTAAATACTTGTGACTATAATTATTCCCCCCCCCCACCCCTTTTTAGGCAATAGTTGGTGATTGATAAATCTAACTGTACCTTTTCCCACTGCCCACTAGATTGGTAGTATTCATTTAGAAGATCCCAGCGTTTCGAATTTTTCAGCAGCCGTTCTGCATCCTCCTGTAGGAAGAATAAAAAAACATAGATTTTAGAGGAGGAATTCAAACAAATTATTGAATCTAGTAAAAATATTATTACAGAAAAATTAGAAACTAGATGAGTACTATGAAAATCTAGAAATATGATTACCACCGCAACACTAGAAAACCATGGCCACAGAAAATCTAGGTAAAACCATATCAGTACTATGCAAAATATTGAAAACCATTACGACTGAAAATCTCAAACATCATGACAACGGAAAATTTAGAAAAACTTTATCATAGAAAATCTAGGCAAAACCATATTAGTACCATAGAAAATCTAAAAATGCAAAATCTAGAAGACTATTACTATGTTAAAGCTAGAAAACTATTACCGCAGAAAATCTAAGAAAAACTATATCAACACTATGGAAAATCTAGAAAAGCATTACTACCGAAAATTTAGAAAACCACTAAGACAGCAAATCTGGAAAACCATCACCACAGGAAATCTAGGCAAAAACCATATCAATACTATGGAAAATCTAGAAATCTATTACAATGGAAAATCTAGAAAACCCATCATTATCACAGAAAATCTACAAGAAGATGACCACGGAAAATCTAGAAAGCAGTTTGTCACCTCTAATCCTAGTTGCACCGCAAGGAAAGCTACTCGCGCGTCCAGCTCCGGGTGCTTCATGGCTTCGCGAAGGGCCTTTGCTCCACGTGCATGACCCATGTTCCCCAGACACACGGTCGCAACATCCAGTCGTCGAGTCTTCACACACATCTTCGCCATGTTTTCCCACACGCTTTCACTGTCAGACATAACAACGTCAGCTCAATGAAGCTTTATACTACATACCATGCGGAAGGTTCGAGACACACAATTTTGAGCGGCGAGTGAGGCGGGAAGCCAGCCACGGTTAGCGTGGTAAGGACCTGGTGAGGGTTGAGGGCGCCACCAGTCATGAATAGTAAATCATTACATCCATATATATATATTGCGCAAGCACCGGCTAAGGCGGGTCACAGATGTATTCTGCGCAAGCCCCAGCTAAGGCGGGTCACAGATGTAAGGTATGTAGATGGCACTAGTGGTAGTACCTGTATGGGCAGGACGCTAATTAATAGTTTTACAATGCCGAATAAAAATAAAACATTTAACATTTATAAATAAAACATATAAAAAAAACACAAACAAACACACACGACACCTGCCTTTTTATGAGCTTGATGGCCTTGAAGGCCTCGTCCATGTTGCCGATGGTTAGGTAGTAGCTGAAGCTCATCATGGCGTCGATGGCGTTCTTGTCGGCCGACTCGAGTCCGACGAAGTCGCGCATCGTGATCCGCGACACGATCTTCTGGAAGCCGCTCGCCTGCGTCCCGACGCCCGCCACCTCGGCACTCCGGGCTGGGTCGTCCTTAGCGTCGGCCGCCTGAACAGGGGGACGCCGGGAGAGGGTCAGTCGGGAGTCGGGAACCGGTGGCGCCGCCGACGGAACGCCGGGGTTATCACGCACACGCAATAGGTTTAAAACAGAGGGACGGGAGCGGCGCGGGTGGGGGATGGAGGGGTGGAGGTGGGGGATAGGGTGGGGGCGTAGGTTGGGGTGGAGGTGGAGGTGGGGGTGGGGGTGGAGGTGGGGGTCGGGGGGGGGGGGGGGGTTTCTTTAGTGGTTTTTTCAAGTGTACACCACTCATTCTAATACATAGGTTTTAAGTGTGTGGACTGTCCAATAGCGAGTTGTCATTTATACATAAAGGTTTAAAAGAGGTTTCCTCATTCTAATACATAGGTTTTAAGTGCGTGGACTGTCCAATAGCGAGTTGTCATTTATACACGAAGGTTTAAAAGAGGTTTCCTCATTCTAATACATAGGTTTTAAGTGAGTGGACTGTCCAATAGCGAGTTGTCATTTATACATAAAGGTTTAAAAGAGGTTTCCTCATTCTAATACATAGGTTTTAAGTGCGTGGACTGTCCAATAGCGAGTTGTCATTTATACATAAAGGTTTAAAAGAGGTTTCCTCATTCTAATACATAGGTTTTAAGTGAGTGGACTGTCCAATAGCGAGTTGTCATTTATACATAAAGGTTTAAAAGAGGTTTCCTCATTCTAATACATAGGTTTTAAGTGAGTGGACTGTCCAATAGCGAGTTGTCATTTATACATAAAGGTTTAAAAGAGGTTTCCTCATTCTAATACATAGGTTTTAAGTGCGTGGACTGTCCAATAGCGAGTTGTCATTTATACACGAAGGTTTAAAAGAGGTTTCCTCATTCTAATACATAGGTTTTAAGTGCGTGGACTGTCCAATAGCGAGTTGTCATTTATACATGAAGGTTTAAAAGAGGTTTCCTCATTCTAATACATAGGTTTTAAGTGCGTGGACTGTCCAATAGCGAGTTGTCATTTATACACGAAGGTTTAAAAGAGGTTTCCTCATTCTAATACATAGGTTTTAAGTGAGTGGACTGTCCAATAGCGAGTTGTCATTTATACACGAAGGTTTAAAAGAGGTTTCCTCATTCTAATACATAGGTTTTAAGTGAGTGGACTGTCCAATAGCGAGTTGTCATTTATACACGAAGGTTTAAAAGAGGTTTCCTCATTCTAATACATAGGTTTTAAGTGCGTGGACTGTCCAATAGCGAGTTGTCATTTATACACGAAGGTTTAAAAGAGGTTTCCTCATTCTAATACATAGGTTTTAAGTGTGTGGACTGTCCAATAGCGAGTTGTCATTTATACATAAAGGTTTAAAAGAGGTTTCCTCATTCTAATACATAGGTTTTAAGTGCGTGGACTGTCCAATAGCGAGTTGTCATTTATACACTAAGGTTTAAAAGAGGTTTCCTCATTCTAATACATAGGTTTTAAGTGAGTGGACTGTCCAATAGCGAGTTGTCATTTATACATAAAGGTTTAAAAGAGGTTTCCTCATTCTAATACATAGGTTTTAAGTGAGTGGACTGTCCAATAGCGAGTTGTCATTTATACACGAAGGTTTAAAAGAGGTTTCCTCATTCTAATACATAGGTTTTAAGTGAGTGGACTGTCCAATAGCGAGTTGTCATTTATACATAAAGGTTTAAAAGAGGTTTCCTCATTCTAATACATAGGTTTTAAGTGAGTGGACTGTCCAATAGCGAGTTGTCATTTATACACGAAGGTTTAAAAGAGGTTTCCTCATTCTAATACATAGGTTTTAAGTGCGTGGACTGTCCAATAGCGAGTTGTCATTTATACACGAAGGTTTAAAAGAGGTTTCCTCATTCTAATACATAGGTTTTAAGTGAGTGGACTGTCCAATAGCGAGTTGTCATTTATACATAAAGGTTTAAAAGAGGTTTCCTCATTCTAATACATAGGTTTTAAGTGAGTGGACTGTCCAATAGCGAGTTGTCATTTATACATAAAGGTTTAAAAGAGGTTTCCTCATTCTAATACATAGGTTTTAAGTGCGTGGACTGTCCAATAGCGAGTTGTCATTTATACATAAAGGTTTAAAAGAGGTTTCCTCATTCTAATACATAGGTTTTAAGTGTGTGGACTGTCCAATAGCGAGTTGTCATTTATACACGAAGGTTTAAAAGAGGTTTCCTCATTCTAATACATAGGTTTTAAGTGCGTGGACTGTCCAATAGCGAGTTGTCATTTATACATAAAGGTTTAAAAGAGGTTTCCTCATTCTAATACATAGGTTTTAAGTGAGTGGACTGTCCAATAGCGAGTTGTCATTTATACACGAAGGTTTAAAAGAGGTTTCCTCATTCTAATACATAGGTTTTAAGTGCGTGGACTGTCCAATAGCGAGTTGTCATTTATACACGAAGGTTTAAAAGAGGTTTCCTCATTCTAATACATAGGTTTTAAGTGAGTGGACTGTCCAATAGCGAGTTGTCATTTATACATAAAGGTTTAAAAGAGGTTTCCTCATTCTAATACATAGGTTTTAAGTGCGTGGACTGTCCAATAGCGAGTTGTCATTTATACATAAAGGTTTAAAAGAGGTTTCCTCATTCTAATACATAGGTTTTAAGTGAGTGGACTGTCCAATAGCGAGTTGTCATTTATACACGAAGGTTTTAAAAGAGGTTTCCTCATTCTAATACATAGGTTTTAAGTGCGTGGACTGTCCAATAGCGAGTTGTCATTTATACACGAAGGTTTAAAAGAGGTTTCCTCATTCTAATACATAGGTTTTAAGTGAGTGGACTGTCCAATAGCGAGTTGTCATTTATACACGAAGGTTTAAAAGAGGTTTCCTCATTCTAATACATAGGTTTTAAGTGAGTGGACTGTCCAATAGCGAGTTGTCATTTATACATAAAGGTTTAAAAGAGGTTTCCTCATTCTAATACATAGGTTTTAAGTGTGTGGACTGTCCAATAGCGAGTTGTCATTTATACACGAAGGTTTAAAAGAGGTTTCCTCATTCTAATACATAGGTTTTAAGTGAGTGGACTGTCCAATAGCGAGTTGTCATTTATACACGAAGGTTTAAAAGAGGTTTCCTCATTCTAATACATAGGTTTTAAGTGAGTGGACTGTCCAATAGCGAGTTGTCATTTATACACGAAGGTTTAAAAGAGGTTTCCTCATTCTAATACATAGGTTTTAAGTGAGTGGACTGTCCAATAGCGAGTTGTCATTTATACACGAAGGTTTAAAAGAGGTTTCCTCATTCTAATACATAGGTTTTAAGTGAGTGGACTGTCCAATAGCCAGTTGTCATTTATACACGAAGGTTTAAAAGAGGTTTCCTCATTCTAATACATAGGTTTTAAGTGCGTGGACTGTCCAATAGCCAGTTGTCATTTATACACGAAGGTTTAAAAGAGGTTTCCTCATTCTAATACATAGGTTTTAAGTGCGTGGACTGTCCAATAGCGAGTTGTCATTTATACATAAAGGTTTAAAAGAGGTTTCCTCATTCTAATACATAGGTTTTTAAGTGTGTGTGGACTGTCCAATAGCGAGTTGTCATTTATACACGAAGGTTTAAAAGAGGTTTCCTCATTCTAATACATAGGTTTTAAGTGAGTGGACTGTCCAATAGCGAGTTGTCATTTATACATAAAGGTTTAAAAGAGGTTTCCTCATTCTAATACATAGGTTTTAAGTGCGTGGACTGTCCAATAGCGAGTTGTCATTTATACACGAAGGTTTAAAAGAGGTTTCCTCATTCTAATACATAGGTTTTAAGTGCGTGGACTGTCCAATAGAGAGTTTATACACACAAAGATTTAAAAGGGGAATCTCGTAAAGGCCGTCCCACTGGGAGACCAGCCCTCCGGAACCATGACCCAATATCCCACTCAGTCACAATATCTTACTGAGCTAACCAGTACTAGTCCTATCCTAGTAATGCAAAGCGCCAGGCTAGGTATTGACAAGTACTGATTTTATAAGTCATTAGTTTGAGTTGGCCGGGATTAGAACTCTCAAATGTCCGCACAGGAAGCGGGCGCTCTCACCGATTCAGCCAGGGTGTCCACTTATGTCAACAAGAAAACGAAGACGTACCTTCTTCATGAAGTAGTAGTTGGGCACATCTAGCCCGATGAGTCTGTTGTGACTTTGGGGCATCTGGAAACTATCCTGGATGAGGATCCCATTCTCTGGGGTCACGAACAACGACACCACCATCACCTCAACCTGGTCACAATAAACACCGAGAAAATAACCTTTAGTTACAAGTCATTAAAAGAAAGAAGACAGGATTTAACATTCATCATTAAGTCCATAGTTAATACTCTTCTCTCCCAATAACTAGGATGTGTTGCGATATTGTGTCATCCCCACCCCCTCCCATTTCAGAACAAAGGAGATTGGTTGGTTGTTGGAGTTTTACATCCTGGCAACATCTAAGGCTATATCAGAATGGGTACCGACTTGTGACAGTGCGCACTCATGGTGACTTTATAGTGCTGCCCCACTGGGAAATCAGGCCACTGGCACCATGACCCGATATCTCACTCAATCACATTATCCTGATAAAGCTAACCAGTCCTTGCCCTATCCTATTAATGCCGAGCGCCATGCTAGGAAGCAACAAGTATCAATTTTATAAGTCACAAACAAAGGAAGGAGGGCAGTAGCCTACTTAGGGGGAAATGGGGTACCTCAAGAACTAATCCAACAGAGGGCGCTGTGACTCAATTCGAGTCATTGATGTAGGACTGGATAACATTTGTATAGTGAGAGTATTGGAGAGTAAATGCGAGTGCTGATAGGCAGAGTGAGACATCCTCCGCCAACTCGCTGTCGCTCCTCCACTGCTGAGTTGCTAACTGATGCTACTTCCAGTCCGCGCGAGCTTGTCCTCTCCCCGGATACTTAATTTCCGGTATTCGGAAGTAAGAATTCGGTAGGCACAGCATGGAGCAACTAGATAAATAAGTCTGATACATAGAAGAAACCCCCAAAAGTAAAATACACAAGCCGCTGGTTCCAAGGGTGGCGCCATCTTTTCTGCAAAAGGTGGCGCCATCTTATCCGCCAAGGGTGGCGCCATCTTTCTGCTAAGGGTGGCGCCATCTAACTCCAAAAGGGTGCACTATCTATGGTGCCAGCAGACAGTAGGTACATAGGGGACCAACTTGCATATCAGTTCCAGCTATCGACTGAATTGTACATGTGGAACCCCGTTAGTGTTTTGGGGTTTGCTTGCGCAAGCCTTTTGAAACTGTTTGTCTCTTTAGTGCTGCCCCACTGGTAGATCAGGTCACCGGTGCCATGACCCAATTTCCCACTCAGCCACATTATCCTAATACTGAGCTAACTAGTCCTTGCCCTATCCTAATAATGCCAAGCACCAGGCTCAATAGCGACAAGTATCAATTTTGTAAGTCATCGTTTTGACTCGACTGTGAATCAAATTCCCAGACTTCCACATGGGAAGCGTGTGCTCATACCAATTCGGCCACCGCACCCGGTCCTTTAGAAGCAGAAGCTATTGATGCCCAGTTGACACATACCTGCTCCTCGACAGGGCTTGTGATGCGCTGCTTGTTGGAAGTGGACTTGTTTTGCTCGATGGGAAGGACGTGGGCTTCACACACCAGCAACTTCTGCTCCTTGCTGTCCCAGTGGTGCGAGATGGGGTGGCGCCCCGCGATGTCCTTGGCTGCCTGGTTCTTACCCCTAAAACATATCGAAATAGTGCACATGCGCAAATATGTGAAAAGATAACTGTTACCGTGTTAGTGTTACATCAAACAAAGTTGATTGTAACATCAAAACAAAAGTAAACATCAGTCAAAAATAAACATAAACCAAGTATTTGAGGTGTTGCATCATAATATATACAGAAACACACTTAAGAGTTGCATAGTCCGATGGGTTTGAGTTTGTCATTTTTCTGATATAAATACAGTAAAACCTCTCTAAATCGACCGACCATCGAACCGACTTTAAATGATCCATTTAGGGAGGTGGTCGGTTCAGGCAGGTTTTTTTTATCATTACAATGGTATTGTATGGGCAATCATTTGGGACCCAAATAAAGTGATTGATATAGGGGAATGGTTGATCTGTCGGGGTGGTCGGTTAGAGAGGTATTACTGTATATTAAATTGATTATATAATCTACCGTACTTTAGTTTGAAGTGACTTTTATTTTAAATGGCTAACTTTTGAGATATTTGAAGAGTAAACATGGTAAAATTAGTTTTGGCAAGCATGCCAAAACTCGGACACCATAGGTTTCTGCAGTAACAGGTCCTATTAAATTGATTAGCATTACAGACACTTAAAACCATCGAACTATGCAACTTTAACATGGAATGATGTGAGTAGTAGGGTACTACATACTGTACGGTATACATATAACTATTCAAGTTAATTACATAAAGTCAATTCATTTTTAATTTTGTTTATATGTAACTTTGGATAATTGTATCTGGAAAGGAATGGAATCAGATTGAAATCAAATGAAAAAGAAATCGGCACATACACATATTTTAGTTTTGTTCTTTAATTGTTTAAACTTAATCTGGTTCCCATCTGTGTATCTGCTCAGGGATGAAAGTGGTCTCCGGGAAAAAAAGTGGAAATGCTGATATTCTCCCATAGGCTTAGCTTTGTCAGGGAATCGCTGAAAATTGCCAGAAGTCGGGTTTCATACATATTGGTATACGCTGATAGTGCTGCGGCATTAGAAGCACATATTAGTACTATATGCTGATAGTGCTGAGCCATTTGAAGCATGTATTAGTAGTATACACTGATAGTGCTGCGCCGTTTGAAGCATGTATTAGTAGTATACGCTGACCCTGCTGCGCCGTTTGAAGCCGTTAGTAATATACGCTGCTAGTGCTGCGGCGTGAAACAACGTATTGGTTGGTTGGTTGTTGGAGTTTTACGTCCTGGCAACATCTAAGGTCATATCAGGACAGGCACAACGTATTAGTATACACTTATAGCTACAGGAAAAATCCCGGAAATCCACGAAATCGCGGAGATCTTTCATCCCTGGCTGTTAAGACTCACATGTCCAGGTCTGAGGAGTCTTTTTCCATGTCCAGTCCTTGCGCCATGTACTCATCCTGCTCGCCTCGACCAGTCTCAAAGTTAAAGTACTGCACCGTGTCTAGTTCCACATCCCAGATGTACAGCTTCGGGTCCGGCGCACCGGTCGCCTGACAATGGGGAAGACAACATAGTTGGTTGGTTGTTGGAGTTTTACGTCCTGGCAACATCTAAGGTCATATCAGGATGGTTACTGACTTGTGATAGTGCGCACTCATGGCGAATTTATAGTGCTGCCCCCTTGGGAAATCAGGCCACCAGCACCATGACCCAATATCCCACTCAGTCACATTATCCTGACACTGAGCTAACCAGTCCTTGTTAGTGTCAGGGCTCGGTGGAAAGACTTGTGAAAAATACAAATATCCATATCGAAGTGTGTGCTATACACGGTTATATATTATATTTGCTGCAGGCTAACTACCCACTGTTCCTGCAGCCAAACCTCGACAACAGCGCCACTTGCGGATGTCTTCCACATGATAATGTAGGCAGATATACTTTTTTTTTAATTTACTTATTTTACTTTTATTATTCTTTTAAATGTTGTTGTTGTTGTTGAAAGCAGGCATCAATAGGACATAGAAATGGGGTACAAACAGACGCATACCTTTGCAAGGACAATGCTGACTTTATTTCCAGCCACGCTGTTCTTGGCAGAGACAAGGATGCCGAAGTCTGAAATGACATCCATCAGGTGCTTGGTGGCCCCGTGCTGCTTCGCCTCTCTGCGCCACAAGAACACACACAATGTAACAATATAGTCAATATTTAGGATGCGCCTTCTGATAAAAACAAGGTCATGTTCATTAGTTTCCGCTGTTCCTATATGCATCCATCAGGTGCTTGGTGGCCCCGTGCTGCTTCGCCTCTCTGCGCCACAAGAACACACACAATGTAACAATATAGTCAATATTTAGGATGCGCCTTCTGATAAAAACAAGGTCATGTTCATTAGTTTCCGCTGTTCCTATATGCATCCATCAGGTGCTTGGTGGCCCCGTGCTGCTTCGCCTCTCTGCGCTACAAGAACACACACAATGTAACAATATAGTCAATATTTAGGATGGCCCTTCTGATAAAAACAAGGTCATGTTCATTAGTTTCAGCTGTTCCTATATGCATCCATCAGGTGCTTGGTGGCCCCGTGCTGCTTTGCCTCTCTGCGCCACATGAACACACACAATGTAACAATATAGTCAATATTTATTTGCCAGTGCAGATTACTACACTACCTGTCTATGTGGCTCCTTTCCCGTAGGGTCAGTGCAGACTACTACACTACCTGTCTATGTGGCTCCTTGCCTGTGAGGTCAGTGCAGACTATTAAACTAGCTGTCTATGTGGCTCCTTGCCCATTGGGTCAGTGCAGATTACTACACTACCTGTCTATGTGGCTCCTTGCCCGTAGGGTCAGTGCAGACTACTACACTACCTGTCTATGTGGCTCCTTGTCTGTGAGGTCAGTGCAGACTACTACACTACCTGTATAGCTATCTCCCTGTTTGGGAGATCAGTGCAGACTACTACACTACCTGTATATATATCTCCCTGCTTGGGAGATCAGTGCAGACTACTACACTACCTGTCTACGTGGTTCCTTGCCTGTGAGGTCAGTGCAGACTACTACACTATCTGTATATCTATCTCCCTGTTTGGGAGATCAGTGCAGACTACTACACTACCTGTCTACGTTGCTCTTTGTCTGTGAGGTCGGTGCAGACTGCTACACGATGTGTGTGTGTGGCTCCTTACCTGTGAGGTCAGTGCAGACTACCAAACTGCATGTCTAGGTGACTCCTTGCCTGTGAGGTCAGTGCAAACTACAGTACAACCCCGTTAAACTAAGCTTGGTTAAACCAAACGATCGGTTAATCCAAACATTTTTCGGCGGCCCAGCAAAATACTACCATTTATCATATAAAAAAGTATCGGTTAATCCAAACAAAATTGCCGGGCCAGAGGCCACTTCCGGTATGGTTAAACCAAACTTTCATGTGGTTATAAGGTCATCTGAGACTTTTTTTATATAATAAATGGTAGTATTTTGCTGGGCCGCCGAAAAATGTTTGGATTAACCGATCGTTTGGTTTAACCAAGCTTAGTTTAACGGGGTTATACTGTATATACATAAAAAACAATAATCCACATACATTGTCCACATACATTGTATATTACATTCATAATGCACCCACGTTTTTGCCAAATCAAAGTCAAAGCCAAAGCTCGGTTAAACCAATGATCGGTTAATCCAAACAAATTTATAGGGTCCCTTCAAGTCTACGTGGCCCCTTGCCCATGAGGTCAGTGCAGACTACCAAACTACCTGTCTAGGTGCCTCCTTGCCTGTGAGGTCAGTGCAGATTACCAAACTACCCCTCTCGGTGCCTCCTTGCCTGTGAGGTCAGTGCAGATTACCAAACTACCCGTCTAGGTGCCTCCTTGCCTGTGAGGTCAGTGCAGACTACTACACCATATTACATGCGCCTTGTGCTTGAAGACGCTCGACAGACTGCCCTACCTGCGGGAGAGGTCGTACATCTTCACGCAGCCCACGGAGGAGGAGATGATGAGGAAGTGGCCGCACACGGAGATGAAGGTGGGCTCGCCCTCAGTCTCCGTGAAGTTAATCAGCTGTTTCACCGTGCCCTACAGCAGCAAATGGGTCATTGGTTCATGTCGCTAATTGCAACAGAAGGTCGATCAGATTGAGAAGGATAATGCTCATACACATTATAGAAGGTCAATAAGTTGGTTCATGGTGAGCATTAAAAAATATATGATTTAGAAGAACAAGGAGAAAGGAAAATTGTGCCTAGAGCAGGATTGGAACCCACACCTTTTGCTTTCCGGGCTAGTGTGCTAACCATTACACCACCCAGACTCACTGATTTCATCACCCTATCCACGCCCACCTGTCTATGTGGCTCCTTGCCTGAGAGGTCAGTGCAGACTACTACAATATTTTTTTTAATATGTATTGTTCCTAAGCACTTTTTGATCTATTTAATTTAAAGAGAAAAGCAAGTACTATTAGAAGAACCATGATGATGCAAACTATAAAAGTCAATAAGTTGCTTCATGGTGAGTATTTTAAAATATATGAACCAGAAGAGTAATGAGACAAAAATATGCATGTCAATAAATTGGTTCATGTTGAGCATCTTAAAATATACGTACTGTCCCTAACTTCAGGTGAATACTGTAAACCTCATAATAAATGAGGCACTGGCTGATGTAAGCAGTTTGTAAGGAGGCTTTAAATTTTAACTAAAAATTTGGGGCGAGTCTTTTAGTGATTTCTTTTCATAATTAAAGTTGTTTTTAAGGGGATTTTTTAATATCCTCAAAAATGCATTTATTCACCAGAATGTAATTTGGCCAGTATCAAAATGCCAGTCTTCTGAACTTGGTGACCTTTAACAGTGATGTTTGTTTGTTTTTTGTTTTTATTACGTCCTAGCAACATCTAAGGTCATATCAGGACGGGTACCGACTTGTGACAGTATGCACTCATGGCGACTTTATAGTGCTGCCCCACTGGGAGACCAGGCCACCAGCACCATGACCTGATATCCCACTCAGTCACATTATCCTGACCCTGAGCCAACCAGTCCTTTTCCTATCCTAATAATGCTGAGCCCCTGGCTAGCAAGTGACAAGTATCAATTTTTAACTCATTGGTACCAGGATTCGAACCCACGTTCCCATGGGTTCGGATCCCCCCAATCTCACAAAACAAGAGACGGACGCTCAACTCATTGGGCCATCCCCTCTGGTCCTTTTAACAGTGAACATACATGTACAGTGTATGAGGGTGCATGGAGGAAGAAGCTACACTGGTACATGGGATGAGGGAGTGGGAAGGGCGGGAGAATTGACAAGTGGAGTTACGGTAAGAGTCAAAGTTCTCAGACTGGTATTATAGATTCCCAGGAGTGACCCTGGCTAAGGTTGTCCATACTTCCCACAACTTACCTTTCCAGATGTATCACATGGGGTGGGAGGAGTTTTTTTAAAAAAAATTTATTTTTTTTTATTGAGGCTGTATTTATACTGTCCATAGCATATAAACCCGGGTACCCAGGCTTGTTTTCAATGCTGGCCAGTTGTGGTGTTGGTGTTATCTTACCACACAGTAGCTGCTGATAAGGTATTTGATTGTCTGCATTTCAGTAGCAGATAGATAATTGGTTGGTATGGTTAGTAGCCTATGTTAGATTTTTTGGATTTTCTTGGCATATATGTATTTATTTTTTCTACTCTTATTACTAGTCTAGCCTACTCCTATTTACAATACATATCATAGGCTTGTACATAGCTGTGTGGTGTGTTATCTGGCTACTTTTGGCATGGTTACCTTCACGATGTAAAAGATGGCCCTATTATAAACCATATTAAAAAGCACCCCCCCACTCCTTCCCTGAAAAATGTTCACACAGATAATAAAAGGCAACTCACAGTAGTTTGTCTTTTATCAAGGCCATCAATAGAAGGCGGAAGTAGCTTCTAATAAAGACTTTACGGGATTAAATTAAGAATTTCTTAACGTCACAAAGGAACTTCTTCATCTCTATTTCATGTTCAGGATACCAATTAAAAGCTATACATTAAACATTGCCATATGGATCATTCTCTGGAACTGGGCACCACATATTTGGTTTCTACGTTATGATGATGATAATTAATTCTTCTTTTTTTTTTGTAGCAAGTCATGTAATTATTGTTGCCTATTGTTAAATATGTCAGCAGTGCTACATGTATTTAATCTATCCCACAAAATGTATCAAGAGTATGCTTGTATGATTTGTGCTGAAGTGAAAATGTAAAGATTTACACATTGGCACCAGGCATTTACCTAAACTTGTTCTAAACTATTTTTAACCTTTTTCTTGTAAGACATAATCTTGTTTGCTTAACTGTAATCAATCAAATCTTGTTTGAATTTGTTGTGTATGTTAAAATGGTGTTCTGCATGGGTGTTTAATTTCCATGTTACATGAGTTATATTAATGTATTGTTCAATTTGCATAAGATAAAAATCAAAAAGTGAAATAGCTTTCTTTCAACTCTGACATATGCAAAACATGTAAACCATCATACAAACATGGATTCCACTCTTGTTTGGAATGTCTTCTGCTATTATTTGGAGGGTTTTCACTTTAGGTTTTCATGTCACGCTTCAGCGCCCAGTTTCAGATACCCATATACCTTTATTTAGATGGCCTTTAAGACTAACCTTCATGTGGTTGTGTGAAAGTGGTTAAACTTACTTGTAAATTGCGGACTTGTACCTTTCCAGGCTCCATGGTATAGACATTCTGTTCGAACAAACACACCATCGGCGTCTCTGAAGCAAACGAACCTGGCAAAACAGGGATTACAAGGGATTACTTATCAGAGTTCGATTTGTTGGTTTGTTTTGTTGTTGTTTTACGTCCTAGCAACATCTAAGGTCATATCAGGACGGGTACCGACTTGTGACAGTGCGCAATCTTGGTGACTTTTATAGTGCTGCCCCACTGGAATACCAGGCCGCCAGCACCATGACCTGATACCCACTCAGTCACATTATCCTGACCCTGAGCCAACCAGTCCTTTTCCTATCCTAATAATGCCGAGCGCCAGGCTAGGAAGCAACAAGTATCAATTTTAAAGTCATTGGTTTGACTCGACCAGGGTTCGAACACACGACCCCACGATCTATCAACACGGGAGAATGACTCTAACTCATTCGGCCATCCCGTCTTTGCATCAGCGTTCGAAATAAGAGCTTGTCCGCTTGTCCGGGACAAGTGAAAATTCAGACTGACAAGTGAAAATCACACCAGACTTGTGGGATGGACAAGTGACAAATTTTGCTTACTTCTATCACTGCTTATAATTTGTGCATTCATCCAACCTCAGTATTTATTATGTATTTATTATTACATTCGCTGATTCAGCAGTCGAAATTTCAATCACGCACAATTGGTCTTCCTCATTCCACCGCTCCTTGCCCTATCCTAGTAATGCACAGTGCCGGGCTAGGTAGCGACAGCTATAAATCTTTAAGGCATTGGTTTGACTCGGTCAGGGTTTAAACCCCACTGGTTCGAATCCTACGATCGGTCATACAGGAAGCAAATGGTCAATACATTCGGCCCTACTGTCTATTGAATCTACGGTTTTCTTTAAAACGACTACAACGAAGAGCATAAACATATGGTAATATTAATAGATTGTGGGTAGTGGTTTGCTTGTTGGAGTTTTACTCTCTGTCAACATCTAAGGTCATACCAGAATCGACTTGTGACATTAACCATGGCAACTTTATAGTGCCACTGGAAGACCGTGCCACTAGCACCATATCCCGATACCCAACTCAGTCACCATATCCTGATACTGAGCAAGTCTTCGCCCTATCATAATAATGTCGTTCGCTACGCTAGGTAGCGACAAGTATCACTTTTCGGTTTAACTCAGCAATGGATAGAACCCACTACCTTCCAGACGGGAAGTCGACCCTGAGGATATGATAACTGATGGAGAATGTTCATTGTTAGTGTACCGAGGTTCTGCGTATGGCGGATAGACTTTGGTAAAACACACCAAACAATCCACCAAAACGAGGCTAGTTCAGTAGCGACTTGCACAAAAAGGCTACTTACCAGCCACTCGAATCAAGCTGCCTTCTTGCACAATCTCGTATACAATCACCTGCTTCCCATCAAGCACTGCAACAGCCTCCTGGATAATGCACAGGGTTCATACAAACATTTCAAAATAAAATTCAAGGGTTTTCAAGGGTTTTGGGACTTCAACAACAAAAAAGTAAAGCTTGTTTTATCTGATTGATTGATTGATTGATTGATTGGTGGTTGCTTTACGCCGTGTCGGCAGCATAGTTGTGGTCAAGGGAAACAAATTCCCATAGAAAAAGAAAAGTTGAGGTGGTACAGTCTGTAAGGTATGTAAAGTATACATCTTTTACACAGTCCAGCTGCCCTCAAAAAGGCTAAAATGTTTTCTTGTTTTACTTTAGTAAAATGGTCATGCCTACTGTCTGCAATGTAGAATTGTTGGCGCAGGGCTAAAAAATCAACGCAACTTAGTAAAATGTGTTTGAGTGTCAGCGGGGACTGACACCCAATACATTCAGGGGGAGGTTCCCCCTTGAGCAGAAAAGCATGTGTAAGCCACGAGTGGCCAATACGGCAGCGGCTAAGGACCACTTGGTCCTGCCAACCTCCCGCATGAGTCTGTGGTGGTTTTCCCACAGATGGTTCAATTTCTTTAAGTTTATTAATGTTTTCATCCCACTCATGTTGCCATTTGGATTTTATGTGGCTGGCTATTAGTGGTTTCTGATCAGAGTGAGGGATCAGACACGGTTCAAGATCACAGTTCAGGGCCTTCTTCGCAGCCCGATCAGCTCATTCGTTTCCTTGTATGCCGGATGGCCAGGCACCCATCCGTTGCCAGTTGGTTCATTTTATAAATGACCGTTGCTAGAATAGGGTGATTCGTTTTCAGTCCAGCAACAGCCAGGAGGCAAGAGAACGAATCACTGTATATAACATAGTTAGTGTGGTTGGATACCTCGATACACTCCAACGCGAGGAGTGCTCGGGCTTCCGCAGTGAAAATCGAGCTCTGATCGGGCATTGTTTTATCTAATGACGCCTCTAGAGCGAATTGATTTTTATCATTGGCTATTGGACCTGAAACATATGGCCATTCTGACATATTTCTTTTGGAGGAAACCCGCTGCCACCACATAGGCTACTCTTTCCGATAAGCAGCAAAGGGGTCTTTCATATGCACTTTCCCACAGACAGCCTACCCTTCCTGTCCCCGTGTGCCTAGTAATAATAGCATATTCAGTCTAATTTTGCTTGGCAGACCAATCCCGACCTACTGGGACCAGGCTCAAATAGCCCATTCTAAGCATGATCTTTCATTACGATACACCAAATATTCGCGTAAGGAATACATGGTAAAATCACGTGATCACATCTTTAAGCCGTACCTTTGTGTTGCATGACTGTTTGATCTGGATGTCTGTCTTGACATCATGATGACGACTACTGGCGAACAAGTCGATTGCCATCTGAGTAGGACTCGTCTGGACGACTGTGACCTGGTGAGGAGGGCAGAGCGATAACCATGAATTACACACATTCATCTCCTTGTATGAAAAAGAAGACAGTCGCAAAGCTGCTGATATTAAATCTGCCTAGTCCGATGAAAGTGTAGTCGTGCGCACTGACCTCTTACGCATAGAGGGACATATATGATTCTATGCAAACAAAACTGTCAATTGCTGATTTGTTTTAACAATGTTTTCTAAGAGAAAATATGGCTTAAACTCAAAATCATCGGATTATGCAATTTTATACAGTCAATACGACACTGATAAGGTATGTACAGATTGATAGTAGTAAATAAACAAATATTAATATTAGTGCAGTAGTCCATACATGTGCCTCACCACCATGCAGTGGTGGCAGGGACTACATTGAACCCTGGTGTCCGTATATGGAAACAGGTAGCAGCAAGCTAGCCAGAGCCACTCACTGGGTGGACCCCTGCCCCCTTCTGCGACTAGCTAGCGGACACCCCCCCCCCCCCGAACCCATATTAGGTTACCTGCGACCTGGCTGGACAGGGGCTGGGTCACTTGGATCTATGACACCACTGTGGGTGGAGTAAGGAATTAAACAATGAAGCATACATTTCTCTCCTTGTCTTTTCTTCGCGCTGTGTCAGTTACAGACATGGGGGGAACCGGCCATACGTTTACGACATGGCCTATCTCATTAGCATAGACAGTTAATCAATCATTTATCGCGCGATATGGGTATTAGGTGAGTGGGTTAACAGTGGATGTCACTCACCAGCAAAATGAGGTTTGCTGGTGAGTGACATGTACTAGCAACAGTGCGAGTCACTCAGTGCTGGTGAGTGGGTTAACAGTGTAAGTCACTCAATGCTGGTGAGTGGGTTAACAGTGTGAGTCACTCGGTGCTGGGGAGTGGGTTAACAGTGTGAGTCAGTCAGTGCTGGTGAGTGGGTTAACAGTGTGAGTCAGTCAGTGCTGGTGAGTGGGTTAACAGTGCGAGTCAGTCAGTGCTGGTGAGTGGGTTAACAGTGCGAGTCAATAACAGACTAACGAGAGTTGCTGGTGAGTGGGTTAACAGTGTGAGTCACTCAGTGCTGGTGAGTGGGTTACCAGTGTGAGTCAGTCGGTGCTGGTGAGTGGGTTAACAGTGTGAGACACTCACCAGCCTAACGAGGGTTGCTGGTGAGTGGGTTAACAGTGTGAGTCACTCAGTGCTGGTGAGTGGGTTAACAGTGCGAGTCACTCAGTGCTGGTGAGTGGGTTAACAGTGTGAGTCACTCAGTGCTGGTGAGTGGGTTAACAGTGCGAGTCACTCAGTGCTGGTGAGTGGGTTAACAGTGTGAGTCAGTCAGCAGCAAAACGAGGGTTGCGGTGAGTGGGTTAACAGTGCGAGTCACTCAGCAGCAAAACGAGGATTGCGGGTGAGTGGGTTAACAGTGCGAGTCACTCAGCAGCAAAACGAGGATTGCGGGTGAGTGGTGATTGGGTTAACAGTGCGAGTCACTCAGCAGCAAAACGAGGGTTGCGGGTGACTTGTGAGTAGGTTAACAGTGCGAGTCACTCAGCAGTAAAACGAGGATTGCGGGTGAGTGGTGAGTGGGTTAACAGTGCGAGTCACTCAGCAGCAAAACGAGGGTTGCAGCTGTCTGGTGAGTAGGTTAACAGTGTGAGTCACTCAGCAGCAAAACGAGGGTTGCGGGTGTCTGGTGAGTAGGTTAACAGTGTGAGTCACTCAGCAGCAAAATGAGGGTTGCGGGTGTCCGGTGAGTAGGTTAACAGTGTGAGTCACTCAGCAGCAAAATGAGGGTTGCGGGTGTCCGGTGAGTAGGTTAACAGTGTGAGTCACTCAGCAGCAAAATGAGGGTTGTGGGTGTCTGGTGAGTAGGTTAACAGTGTGAGTCACTCAGCAGCAAAACGAGGGTTGCGGGTGACTGGTGAGTAGGTTAACAGTGTGAGTCACTCAGCAGCAAATGAGGGGTTGACGGGTGTCCGGTGAGTAGGTTAACAGTGTGAGTCACTCAGCAGCAAAATGAGGGTTGTGGGTGTCTGGTGAGTGGGTTAACAGTGTGAGTCACTCAGCAGCAAAACGAGGGTTGCGGGTGACTGGTGAGTAGGTTAACAGTGTGAGTCACTCAGCAGCAAAACGAGGGTTGCAGGTGACTGGTGAGTGGGTTAACAGTGCGAGTCATTCACCAGCCTAACGCGGGTTGCTGGTGAGTGGGTTAACAGTGCGAGTCACTCAGCAGCAAAACGAGGGTTGCAGGTGACTGGTGAGTTGGGTTAACAGTGCGAGTCACTCACCTGGCCGCTGTAGCTCATGCTCATGACCTGCTCACTCAGGATGTAGATGTTCTCCATTGTGTTCACGGCCAGCATGTGCTTCGTCGAACCCCACTAAAATACAGAATTCACATCATCAGTAAAGCTAGGCCAACATGCTATCTGTCTTGTTTTAGAACTCATCCTGAATAGGATGGGCCTAAATAAATATTTTCCCAGCTTCAGTTTTTCTGTATATTCAGATTGCTTCCAATTGATTTAAGAGAGGACTTTATATTATTTGTGTCATTTCCACTTTTGCGTTATCAGCTTTCTGGTAAATGAAATAGACGGGTTTCCCTCTAGATGTAATTATAATGGAGCGGTGCATACTATATTACCAAGTGATTCACAAAGATTAACATGTCCAGTCCAAGCCAGTATTCAAAAAGCAGCGATTACAGGCCGTATTTTTGTATACATCTCACTGTTATACATACAGTACTTATTCTTAATGATAAAAATTGTATGTATGTATGTAGGTATGTGTGTATGTAGGTATGTGTATGTAGGTATGTGTGTATGTACGTACGTATGTACGTACGTACGTATGTACGTACGTACGTACGTATGTACGTATGTATGTATGTATGTATGTTATGTACGTACGTACGTACGTATGTATGTTTGTTTGTTTGTTTGTTGTTGTTTTACATCCTAGCAACATCTAAGGTCATATCAGGACGGGTACCGACTTGTGACAGTGCGCACTCATGGCGATTTTATAGTGCTGTCCCACTGGGAAACCAGGCCGCCAGCACCATGACCTGGTATCCCACTCAGTCACATTATCCTGACACTGAGTACACCAGTCCTTGCCCTATCCTAATAATGCCGAGCGCCTGGCTAGGAAGCGACAAGTATCAATTTTAAAGTCATTGGTTTGACTCGACCGGGACTCGAACCCAGGACCTACCAGCACGGGAGACGGACGCTCTAACTCATTCGGCCATCCCGTCTGGTATGCATAGGGTTCATACCCATTTTGACATAGCAGATTCCAGGACTTTCCAGTGCAAAATTCCAGGACGTTTTAAAGACGTTTATTCAATTACTGATTAAAGTGCGGGCACGTCGACGAATATATATGCTTTAAAAGTATATAGTCGTGATTTTCAGTTTTCAAAATGTGCAAGTATCTTTAGACAAATTCCATGACTTTCCAGGCCTGGAATCCTGAATAATCAAATTCTATGACATTCCAGTGTCTTCAAGGAGCCGTGCTTCCCCCTCCCCCATGCCCCCCCCCCCCCCCAGGTCCAGATAAACTTGTACTAACGCAGAGTGACGAAATTGCCCCGCGAATGCTGCTCGGCGGCTGAAGCTTCCACCGATCTTCGGGCTCCACACGGTTGCCTCGGGAGGCCTTGGCGAGCGGTGAGAACTGCCACATTGCAACATGCCCAGCACCGGTACCGCCAGCCAGCACACCTAGCGGAACACAGTTCATATAGACTCGTAATAGGACGAGATGTACGCAACTCTCACAGCAGAGAGCTAAATGGAGAGCGGCAGTCAAATAATGAAAGCAGTCTTTGTCGCATCGCGACCGACAGCATGATGATGATGATGACGACGAAATGTTCATTTTTTAAATTTTCTAATCCAAAGAAATTTATATTGGCAACCAAAAATGATATTATCAATGGTACAAATGCTCACGGAAAGAAATCTTGGTGTCCAATAAAATTAATAAATAAATAGAGAGAAATAACTTGGTGTAATGTAATAGCTCAATTATTTCATCTTGGTGTCCAAAAATAACAGCGATAAATAACCCCTTCTAATGTAACAGCTGAATTAGCTCATCTTGGTGTCCACAAATAACAGTGATAAAAAACTCCCTATTATGTAATAGTTAAATTAGATCTTGGTGCCCAAAATTAACTGTGATAAATAACCCCTAATAATGTATTAGCTTAATTAGTTCATTTTGGTGTCCAAAAATAAACTGATAAATAACTCCTTATAATGTAATAGCTAAATTAGATCATCTTGGTGTCCAAAATTAACTGCGATAAATAACTCTTGATAATGCAATAGTTTAATTGGTTCATCATGGTGTCTAAAAATAACAGTGATAAATAAATAACTCCTGATAATGTAAATAGCTTAATTAGCTCATCTAAAGTTTGATGAATGTCATGCAGGTTTTTGTAGACATGTGGGTGCCCTGGCGAGAGCGCGATTTCAAACTGGTAGTTCTGCCTACAAACTTGGTTGAATGAGCGGCTCGCGTCAGTTCACGTTCACTGCTGGGCACAGATGACCAGCTACCATACCTCCTTTACTGCACCTCATACACCATTCAATTATGCTCGGCCAATCATGTTTGTTTGCATGTTGGGGTTTTACATCCTGGCAATAGCTAAGGTCATATCAGGATGGGTACAGATATATGACAGTGTGCACTCATGGCAACTTTATAGTGCTGCCCCACTGGGAGACCAGGCCACTGGCACCATGACCCAATATCCCACTCAGTCACATTATCATCCAGACACTGAGCCAACCAGTCCTCGCCATATTCTAGTAATGCCAAGTGCCAGGATAGGAAGCGACAGGTATCAATTTACTAAGTCATTGGTTTGACTCAGCCTGATTCCAAACTCCTGACCTTCCACACAATTTGGGCACTGTGTACGGACAAAGACCCTATAATACTAAGACGGCTCACTCCCTATCTCTCCCATGGTAATGTCAATTTTGCAGTGCCACCTTGTGGTGGGTTTGATCAGCCTGGCTGCTGGTTGGTGTTTCACATGTAAACACATACAATTATATTATACATGAGATAGGTAAGTATGAATACACATCAATATGAAATTGTTATGAACAAATACACATCCTCATCATCATCATCATTGCCATCATCACACATTTTTCACATTCATATATACATTTATACATATAATTTAGCAACTGTTTAACCAAGAGAACAGCAAGCGCACCAAGTGGTGGGTTTGATCAATTTGATTACACAGTACATGCTGAGTGAGCCGTCTTAGTATTATAGGGTCTTTGGTATGGTTTCTCAGCTAATCATGCTTGCCACCCCACACATACACCCTTCCATTGCCATTCGGATCCCTCTGAATCACCAGCCCCAGAAAGGCCCAACAACTCAACTTCCTCCCACCCACTCACAACTCTTGTACTATACTACAAAACAGGCACAGTTGTGTCTTGTAGCATGCATGAACCATTTGTTTGTTGCTTTACGTCCTAGCAACACCTAAGGTCGTATCAGGACGGCTACCGAGTTGTGACAGTGCACACTCATGGCAACTTTATAGTGCAGCCCCACTGGGAAATCAGGCCACCAGCACCATGACCCCATATCCCACACAGTCACATTATCCTGACACTGAGCTAACCACTCCTTGCCCTATCCTATTAATGCCTGGCGCCAGGTTAGGAAGTGACAAGTATCAATTTTAAAGTCATTGGTTTGACTCGACCGGGAACCGAACTCCCGACCTTCCACACGCGAGGCCTGCGCTCTACCGATTAGGCCACCGCGCCCGGTGAACCCTTAATGAGGAATGGTCGGTGGATGTGCATTCCTACCTTTGTTTTGGCAGTAGGCGATGCAGCTAATGAATTCATTCAGATCGTAACCGGATTGGCCATCAAGATTCAAGACGTAATTCTCCTCCTTGTCCAAATCCCACATTCTACAAAAGGAAAAAAAAAAGCATCAAAATATACATTTATGGCAATTACATCATGTTTTAAAAGAGCAAAAGACAATCGAGTAACTGCTTTTATTTTGGCCATTAACTTATTTCACATTCGTTGATTGCCTGGTACGGTTCAAAGTAAATATTGTGATAAAATATGAAGAATTCTGGCAAAGCTCGATTGGTAGCTTTATCGAAGCACATTCAAAGAAATAGCGACATAAATTTTAAGGTCAGTCCAATTTTGATTTTAAAAAACATTTTCTAACAACGAAATCCTTCACCTTAATCTTACATACTCTGATGGCTGATGAGTTTCGGCCATATTTTTTCAAGATAAATATATTAAGTTGATCATTATAGTCGACTTTAGTTTGAAGATATGTGTGTATTCAGGTATACCCCGCTTAGCGCTCTAGATAAGTTCCTTAGAATGCTGTGCTAAACAGGGTTGTTAAAACGGCATAAAAATTGTTTGTTTGTTTGGGCTTTACATTCTAACAACATCTAAGGTCATATCAGCATGGATACGGACTTGTGATAGCTGCAATGGTCGATTGTGCAGCACACACGCACACACACACACACACGCGTTCTCTGGGACCGATAACAAATATATTTATTTATTTACATATTTATATATTTAGTTGATTGGTTGTTGGAGGTTTACATCCTAGCAACATCTAAGGTCATCAGGACAGGTACTGACTTGTGACAGTGCGCACTCATGGTGACTATAGTGCTGGCCCACTGGGAAATCAGGCCACCAACACCATGACGTGATATCCCACTCAGTCACATTATCCTGACACTGAGCCAACCAGTCCTTGCCCTATCCTAATAATACAGAGCGCCTGGTTGGGAAGCGACAATTCATCGGTTTGATTCGACCAGGGTTCAAACCCACGGGTTTGAATCCCACGATCTACCAAAACGGGAGAAAGACGCTCAACTCATTCGGCCATCCCGTCTGGTTTTACATATTTATATATTTATACCTTTATATTATATGTGTGTATATAAAAGCATATTGTTAGCGGTTCCAGAGATCCATTCAGTTCGGAAACTCAACTCATACATGTAATGGAACACAAAGCGCAGATCAGTCAGCATGCTGCGTACCTGAGGATGTTCTCGCCAGTGGCGGTGGCCAGCACGCCTTTGCCCGCCCACACCATGCACGGGTTCTGCGCCTTCCCACTCAGTTTAACCTGCAGTACAACACACAAGTCCCGGTCACAGCGCACAGATTCCAGAATCAGGGATGATAGTGGTTTCAGGCAAAAAGAGCGCAAATCAAGCCGAGATTATTATCCCGACCGCAAATTTACACCTATAGCAAAAATGCCCCACGGCTGTGAAAAAAACGGAAATCCGCTTTAAAACGGAAAAATATCATCCCTGAGAATGTTGATTCAGTTTATAAACGTTGGGAAGTGAGAGTTCTACCTCATCTGGGTATTTTGGTTGTTTGTTGGTCATTTACGTCCTAGTAACATCTAAGGTCATGTCAGGACAGGTCCCGACTTATGACAGTGTGCACTCGTGGCGACTTTATAGTGCTGCCTCACTGGGAGACCAGGCCGCTAGCACCATGATATTCCACAGTCACATTATCCGCATACTGTGCTAACCAGTCCCTATCCTATCCTATTAATGCCAAGTGCCCGGCTAGGTAACAACAAGTATTCGCTCTACCGATTCGGCCACCGCGTCCAGTTGTGTATAAAAATACACATGACAATTATTAACGCCATGAGAAAACCGGTGAAAACGTTGAAGGTAAATATAGAAATACACGTTATAATTAACGCGATGAGAAAATCATAGAAAACGTCAACAGTAAATATAAAAATATTCATTGGCGCATAATTTCCAAATTGTGGTTGATTCGAGGAGGGGAACCGGGTACCCACCACACCCCAAGCAGCAGAGACAAAAACCCCATTGACCTAGAAACCTCCCTCACCGTACATCGCCATTCAGCCTCGCTACACACCGTTAATTTATTTACCACACCCACCCTCTATTTCAAGTACTACTTTGTAGGGGTCGGCTCGGGTGGCCTCTGAGGTGCAGGTGATCGGGGAAGGCTCCCTCGACCTGGACAATGTGCACTGATTGCCCCTGTTGTGCTAAGTTAAAATAATAATAAACTCCCTTTCAACCCCCACATTGGTCTCTGGCTTCCTTTGTTCGAAACACAATTAACGCTATGAAAAGAATTTATAGAAAAATAAAGCAGGAAATGTGTGTTTTATTAAAGGACCAGTATTTAGCGCGTAAATTAATGCACATACCTTGAGCATCTCACGCGTATCCCCCTCAGGGCTCACTATGTGCTGGCTGAGCATCATGGTAGTCGTCACCGTCACCAGAATATGCTTGTCGTCATAGTAAAGCAGATGTCGAACAGGGCCGTCCGCCATGAAGACCTGCACGATTTTCATGGTTTCATTCAAATAATAAACACCGCCTATGGAGAAACACAAACAGCATGGGTTTAGAGCGCTCTTTCGATAATCAATGTTTTGCGACAATGCATGTATGCAATTTATAACTAAGCATAGCATAATACAATTAAAAATTGTACTTTGGGGAGGGGGGGGGGGTGCTGGGGTTTGTGCGTTTTGGGGAGCTTAAGAATCAATTACATTCGTTCATTAAAGCTACATTGTCCGATGGAAGCATAACATTTTCTAAACCAAAATAATTACCTACATTTTATCCTACATTTTGAATTTACACACTGATGCACTTATTAACATTTATTACTACATACATTTTTTTTTAAATTTTAAACACGCTAATTTAATAGAACCTGTTAGTATCGAGGCCTAAGGGGTCCAGCATTTTGATGTCGATGCCAAAATTAATTTGTGCATGAATTCACTTCAAATATCTCCAAAGTGTGGCTAAGTACGATCAAAATTACTTCAGAGAGAAGTAGATTATAGCAATCAACCCAATGTATTTATCTAAAAACTACGGAAGAAACTGAAGCCTATCGGACCATCGATCTTCAAGTATGGCGAATTTAAATTGCAGACAATTCGGATTCCACATTCAAATGATCCTGGCCTGATACTACACAATGAGAACGGTTTACAGGTAAATATGCCAATCATTTGCTTAAAGAACCTAATGCAAAATATAAGCCAAAGATTGATATATCTTTTGGTTGGACAATTACTGGTAAATATACCAATTTGCTTAAACAATTAATGCTAAGAATAAGCACAGGATTGACATATCTTTTGGTTGAACAACTATGAGTAAATATACCAATTATTTGCTTAAACAATTAATGCTAAAAAAATAAGCCTAACATTGATATATCTTTTGGTTGAACAATTACGGGTAAATATATCAATCATTTGCTTAAACAATTAATGCTAAAAAAAATAAGCCCAACATTGATATATCTTTTGGTTGAACAATTACGGGTAAATATATCAATCATTTGCTTAAACAATTAATGCCAAGATTGATATATTTTTCGGTTCAACGTCTAGTGGTAAAAAATAAACCCAACATTGGAATAGCTCCTGTTAAGACAATTATTTGTCAAATACAAAACCAAACCCACCGTTCTTTCCCCCAATAAAGAAGCAGGTTGCTTCCTGGGGTCCAAGCACGGCTCCCGAGATGCGCAGTCCCGATCGGCCTTTCTTCCAGTTAAACATGTCCAGCGCACTCTCATCCCCATTCACTGCAGCGCGCGCCAAACTCGCAATGTCCCTGCGCAAAGACAGTCCAGGTAGGTCAGAGACCAACAGTGTTACTTACTACAATACAATTCTCTTTTCCTATTTACACAACGCAATTAGGACATACTTAAATACTTTGGCCACATGATACGACAACAGGAATCACAGAGAAGAATACTGGAAGGGAAGATAGAAGGGAAAAGACCAAGAGGGAGAAGGAGAACAACATGGATGGACAACATCATTGAGTGGACAGCAATGAGCTATGCGGAATGCGTGAGAGGAACGAATGACAGGAAGAGATGGAGGTCCATTGCAGCCAACCTTCTTCAAGAAGACGGCACCCATTGATTGATGATTGAATTAGGACATAACCATATGTAAAATATTCGGCAAGGGCGGAATGCAAAGGTTCTATTACTGATCGGTGTACATGACCAGGTGCATATATATATATATATATATATGGGTTGGTGGTGCCTGAGTGGTATGTAAATAGACATAGTGATGCTGGCATGTCTGGTGATTGCACTCAGGGCCTAGCCCTTCTGCTGGGGTAGGGGTCACCAAACTCAAAAGGTCAAGGTTGGTGGTAGCCAAGGGGGCATACAGCGACTGGTGGTGGGCAGACCACTGGTATCCATGGAGACCAGGAATGCTGGATCCCTATTGGTAGGGCCAGGAATGCTCGATTCCCATTGGGGGAAAGGGGTGGTATGATACTTTACAATGAACCCATGTAACTATATAAGCAATAAACCAGAGGGCTGGACTCTCTTCTATTATACTTTACTCTCTTCCTTTCTTTGTATCGTTTTCCTCATAGCCTACGTACATAGCCACAGATCCGAGCATTAGATTCTACACATATATACATATGAAGAGTTCAGGCACAAAAACAGACAAACGCCATTCGGGCCGAAATGAAACCATGACTACCAGGTTTGAGCTGAAGCTGTCATCATTCCGATAATCAAATACATTTTTTTGCAGTTTTATTTTGCAGAAACTAACACATCCGCTACATATAGCATTACCCAATATTAAATTGATAGATTTTACCTGAAGAGAACAACAAATTCTATTTACAGAGAATATCAAAAATGGATTTGTCGGCTTTTGTGTCTGAGCTCTACTTCTCTCACTCTTTCTCACTTGCTCGCACACTCGCTGGCTGGCATGCACGCACGCACCCAGACACACCATAAACTTAAAATTCCTTCCTCCTACTTGATACTAATGATACGAGGCTTTTGTTTGGTTTAAACATCGGCTATTTGGGGGGGTGATACACAGGCTAAAATACATTTTCTAAAACTAATTTAGAAAGAAAACCGTGGAAATAGTTTATTTACATTTTTTTGTCAACACAATAGAACAGGCAAATGCATAATAAGCAAGAAAAGAAATATTATATAAGAAGTAAAACAATAATAAAAACGAATTCAGCAAATTAAGTATGGAAAATTAAATTATGATAAAAATTAGTTTAAAAAGATTTTAATAACGAATCATCGAAATGATTCAAGTGCACACTCATGGCGACTTTATAGTGCTGCCCCACCGTGAAACCTAGCCGCCGCCATCATGTCCCGATATCCCACTCAGTCACATTATCCTGACACTGAGCCAACATGGGCTGGCCATATCTTACGAATGCCCGATATCCCACTCACTCACATTATCCTGACACTGAGCCACCCAGTGCTGGTCATATCCTACTAATGCCCGATATCCCACTCAGTCACATTATCCTGACACTGAGCCACCCAGTGCTGGCCATATCCTACTAATGCCTAATATCCCATTCAGTCACATTATCCTGACATTGAGCCACCCAGTGCTGGTCATATCCTACTAATGCCCGATATCCCACTCAGTCACATTATCCTGACACTGAGCCACCCAGTGCTGGCCATATCCTACTAATGCCTAATATCCCATTCAGTCACATTATCCTGACATTGAGCCACCCAGTGCTGGTCATATCCTACTAATGCCCGATATCCCACTCAGTCACATTATCCTGACACTGAGCCACCCAGTGCTGGCCATATCCTACTAATGCCTAATATCCCATTCAGTCACATTATCCTGACATTGAGCCACCCAGTGCTGGTCATATCCTACTAATGCCCGATATCCCACTCAGTCACATTATCCTGACACTGAGCCACCCAGTGCTGGCCATATCCTACTAATGCCCAATATCCCACATTATCCTGACACTGAGCCACCCAGTGCTGGCCATATCCTACTAATGCCCGATATCCCACTCAGTCACATTATCCTGACACTGAGCCACCCAGTGCTGGCCATATCCTACGAATGCCCGATATCCCACTCAGTCACATTATCCTGACACTGAGCCAACCAGTGCTGGCCATATCCTCCTAATGCCCAATATCCCACTCAGTCACATTATCCTGACCATGAGCCACCCAGTGCTGGTGCCCCTGTTAGCGGCTGCGCAGTGTTGACGCGGACTCACAGTTGCTGTTCAGAGATGGCGGGCGGCCTGAGGACGATGTCGACAACAGGTTCCTGCAGGTCGTGCTGGCAGAGCGGTGATTGAGGTGTCCGGCCCCGGGAGTCGGTCTTCCACATGGCCACCAGCCCGCTCTGCACACCAAACACCAAGGCACACCTCAGCAATTCGGTCAACTTAGCGCTTCCTTATTTTATTTGGGGCTGTTTTTTTTTGTGTGTTTTCTTTGATTTTTTGTGGGTGGGGTTTTTTTTGTGAGTTTTTTGGTGGGTTTTTGTGGGGCTTCTCTGTTCTACCGAATCAACAAAGATTAGTCTGTTGAGGGTTGTTTTTTTGGTTAGGGAAAAGTAGTTATATTAATCAGAATAAACCCTATATATATCAAAGTCCGATGATTTTGAGGTTCTGTAATTTTTCGAGATAAATATAATAAATTGATTGTTATAATCTACCTTACTTCAGTTTGAAGTAAGTTCTATTTTAAATGGCTAACTTTGGAGACATTTGAAGTGTAGACTTGTCAAATTAGTTTCGGCAAGCATGCCAAAACTATGACTCCATAGGCTTATGCAGTAACAGGTTCTATTAAATTGGCTCAGTATTCCCTTCTAACGTCCAACAGATGCTTTATAAGCGCATCAGTATCTAAGTGAGATATGCAAAATTAATTTTGAAAATGTTGATGCTTCATCAGACTATGCAGCTTTAACGTCAACATCAGGGGTCCTCCCGTAATTACTTCTGTTCATGGTCATCTATACTCATCCATAGGTTAAAGTTGTATAATCCTATTGCTTTTAATTTCTGCAATATATTTTTAGATATGGGTCATTCTTTAAAACTGGGCATGAAAGTGTGACATGGAAACCAAAAGTGAAAACCTTCCAAATATTAGCAAAAAAAACTTCCAAATAATAGCCTAATCCAATGTCCTATGAAGATTTGCATGTTGTGTCATGTCAGAGTTGAAAAAAAATGAATTTCACTTTTTGAATCAGATCTTACACAAATTGAGCAATACATTAATATCACTCATGTAACATGAAAATCAAAGACATATCTAGAACCTCATTTTAACATTTAACATAGTCAAACAAGATTTTGTTTATTACTGTGAAGCAGACAAGTTTATGACAAGAAAAAAGTTTTAAAATAAGTTGAAAAAAAAAGTTTGGCTACATGCATAAGTGTAAATTTTCACTTTTTCACATTAGCACAAAATCATGTAAGTAAACTTTTACTTTCTTTCTTGGGATAGCTTCAATAAATGTACTGTTGCTAACATACTTAATACACAGAGGATACAATAATTATTTCACTTGCAATCAATAAAAGAAAAAACTAATTATCAGCATCTTAATGTGGAAAACAAATATGTGGTGCCCAGTTTTAAAGAATGACCCATATATATAATGATACATTAGGTTCAGCAACAATCTATTATACTTTAGTTTTTCTTTAAACTAACTTTTATTGTTGAAGGGCGCCTAAGTTGTGGTATTCCCGTCAATACTTCATGGTTATCTACACAACTTTTTCAGAGGCTAACGTTGCATAATCTGATTGCTTTGAATTTCTGCCATATATTCTAGATGCACATAATGATACATTAGGTTGAGCGTCAAAATCTATTTTAATTTAGTTTAAAGTAACATTTATTTTTAAAGAGGTAAACTTCGAAACTATTGTGAAGTGAAAAAATGCCAAATTAATGTTGGCATGCACACAGAAATAGCCTTTTTAAATATTCCAAAATAGCTCAGAAGCACCCAACTGTAATAAACACTTATCTACATTTGACCCTACATATTCAGCGATGAAAGTGGTCTCCGGGGAAAAAGCGGAAATGCTGATATTCTCCCATAGGCTTAGCATTGTCAGGGAATCGCTGAAAATTCCCGGAACTCAGGTTTCATACATATTGGTATACGCTGACAGTGCTGTGCCGTTTGAAGCATGTATTAGTAGTATATGCTGCTAGAGTTGCGGCGTTTGCACCACATATCGCTATACGCTGATAGTGCTGCAGCGTTAGAAGCATGTATTAGTAGTATACGCTGATAGTGCTGCGCCGTTTGAAGCATGTATTATTAGTATATGCTGACCCTGCTCCGGCGCTTGAAACCATTAGTAGTATATGCTGCTAGTGCTGCAGCGTTTGCACCTGATATTAGTATACGCTGATGGTGCTGCAGCGTGAAACAACATATTGGATATTTTTAATTGCCACTCACCGAGTCCACAGAGAGTAGCCTGGTGCCATTGGAGGTCCACCTTAAGGCCCTTATCTCCGACTTGTGCAGGTGCGTCACCTCGTGCAGCTCGTGGTCGTGCTCGTTCCAGATGAGTGCCTCGCCATTGTCCCACCCCACCGCCACGATCTTCTTGGTCGGGTGCCACTCAAGCACCAGCGGCTGGGCGTTGCGCTTCAGCCCCTTGCATTCGGCCACATGGTCACCCTTCAAGCAACGGTGAAGCAATGTGAGTTGATTACACAGGGATGAAAGTGATTGCGGAGAGAAAAAGAAAATGTTTGTTTGTTGTTGTTTTACATCCTAGCAACATCTAAGGTCATATCAGGATGGGTATCGACTTGTGAGAGTGCTTGCTTTGGGGGTGGTTTGTAACCTTACGACGGTTACTGGTTGCAGAACTGCAACATTTATAGAGAGGCTCCGATAAATCGGCCCAATCTTTGGTTGAAGATTAATCTTCAGTAGGGAATGTTGTAGAAGCTGGGGACATCTTTACAACGTTGTAACGGTGAATCTCTTCGGTCCGGCAGTAGTTGAGCACATGTATCCAGTCGACAGCAGCAAGGGTTTCGAGGAAGGGTGGGTAAAGTTGGACGTAGCGGTGGTTCCAGCAACGAGAACAAAGCGAGAGAAAACGTAAAGGTACAGGGCCCCACCCAAGCACACACCTCCCCTGGTCAGGGCGAGGAGTATGTCTGGGAGGGGAAAAAAAGGGTAGAGTATAGGAAAGAGAAATGAGGAGAGTTGAGTCAAAGGACAGAGTAAGAGTAGAAAGTGAAATGCCGGCGGGCTCCCCCTCCTGGAACTCTTTTCAGACATATCAAGGAGGAGCAAGGCCAGCGGAGAGGAGATAGAGAGAGGTGTGGATGAAGTGCGGTCCAGATAGCAAGTGTGTCAGTGCGCACTCATGACGACTTTATAGTGCTGCCCCACTGGGAGACCAGGCCGCCAGCATAATGACCTGATATCCCACTCAGTCACATTATCCTGACACTGAGCCAACCAGTCCTTTCCCTATCCTAATAATGCCAAGCACCTGGCTAGGAAGCAACAAGTATCAATTGTTAAGTCATTGTTTGACTTGACAAGGGTTTGAACCCACGATCCCATGTTCTACCAACACGGGAGACGGACGATCTACCTCATTCGGCCATCCCGTCTGGTCAGAGAAAAAAAAAGACGGATAGCAATGGAGTGAACGATAATACAGTCACAATAAAGTTTGTGTTTGTGTGTTTGTTGTTGTTTTATATACTAGCAACATCTAAGGTCATATCAGGATGGGTACCAACTTATGATAGTGCGCACTCATGGCAACTTTATAACACTGTCCCACTGGGAGAATAGGCCACCGGCACCATGACCTGATATCCCAGTCACATTATCCTGATACTGTGCTAACCAGTCCATGTCCTATCCTATTAATGCCGACCGCGAGGCTACGAAGTGACAAGTATCAATTGTCATTGGTTTGACACGGCTGGAACTCCTGACCTTAGGCATGGAAAGCCTGCACTCTATTGATTCGGCCACCACGTCCAGTCTCACAATAAGGAAAGTGGAATTCTGTGTAAGGAGAGCCTGCACTGACTGATCAGAGGAATGAAGCTACGTGAGTACTGGAAAAACCTGACTTCCGTCTCTCCCCCCCCCCCTCCAGAGTATGTTCAATTACAAAAAGTTGCTTACAAATTCAAAATCGGTTGCAGAGGGACGTTGCAAATATATTATTAATCTATGTATGCAGGCTGCAGGATTTCAGATTTGATGGGAAACACTTTTTGGGTTCCGTGCCTGGTACTCATGGGAACCCATGGGTAACTAACTGTTTTTCGGTTCCGTAAAATTGGTGGTGGGTACCCATTCTTGAAACAGTTAATTAAATTTAGTAGAAGTATATTTTGAACACACCAATGAAACCAACCGTCTGTAGGATTTTTTTAAAAATTGCCTTGTGTTTGGTACAGGTAGATGAGTAGAATTAATATCATGGGAAATGCAATTTCGGTTCCGTAGTTTCCCCAGCACGGAAACGACACGTTACCGGTAACGATCTTAGTCTGTATACAAGCAGACATACATACTTACATATATGTATACATGCATGTACATACATAAAACAAATTAATAGCAAAACCTGGTGCTCTTATAAAACAAGAAAATATTACTTGGCTACTTACCTCATCGACATACAGATCAACGCTTCCACCAACGTTCTCGCCATAGGAGGCAACCGCAAGGATCTTGTGCACCTTGTGCCACTGTGCCTGCAAATAGTTGCTGCCTGCCGTGCCATCTATCCGGTGGTCAAAGTATACCGCCATCTCCACTCACCTGAAATGTAGCATAGAACATTAAATGATTATTCCAGAAGGTACACTTTAGAAACTACAACATGACCATGTAAGACTGTCCAGCCCATACAGGGTTCACTTAAAACGCACACATTTAGTGTTCCCACTCTTGTTCAAGCTTCTTTTTTAATGACTTTTTAAGTACTTTCTAGGACCATTAAAACTGTTTTTTAAGGACCAAAATGAAGGAAATTCCAAAGCTTTTTCAGTACTTCAGGTTCCGTGTATGCTCCACTAGTCCTATCAACCATCAGGTGGGAACAAATTCTAATGTAATCTTTGGAGGACAGCCTAGGTGGGCCCAGAATTATTGTGTCTGCAGTAACCATGAGAAATTATTTCAAAATGGCACCAAATGTCACCTTCAAAGAACAAGTTTTCAACCTTGATATAAGGATAGGTTGCAAAACTAATGCCTTTAGTCGGTATCTGTCAGTGTACTTCCAGTAGCTTGGATTACCCAAACTAATATTGGCATCTATATTCAAGGGCAGCAAAATCTGGACCTCTGCAAATTTGCCGCAATAATATTTCAAGATTTCTAGCATTAAAACTGACAAGTCTATTTTAGTTGTTCTCCGTAAAAATAGAATTTGTTGCGCTTTAGAGGAAAAGTATGATATAGGGGATGTGCTGGTTTCTCTGTGTGTGTGGGGGGGGGGGGGGTTATTATGAGAATGATGGCAGCTTCAGCTCAAACCTGGTAGTCATGGTTTCATTTCAGCCCAAATGGCGTCTGTCACCTTTTTTGCCTGAACTCTTCATTTGCTCACAACTATGCTCTTGTTAAAACTGCACATTGAAAAACACTTGCATCAAAAGAACCAGGCACTACATCAAGGAACAGAATAAAAGACGGTATCATTCCTACCATTTCCTTGGGATACACTTGTAAAAGCATATATGATACTGTGATGGGCCCCTTTGTTTGCTGCCCAGAACTCGACCCTCACACTGTAAACTCCCAAAGCAAGCAGGAGAATGAGTATGCTTGCTTCTTCCATGTCTTTATTTTGCTCTCCACTCACTGTGGCGTCCACGATCAAGTGACCCGCCTCTGCCCTGACAGGTCCCACGTCAACTTCCTTGCAGGGAGGTTACACTAGCCGCATGTAGTAGATGCCAGCCCTGTCGCGGCGCTGCCCGGTGGGTACCATACCGCCACCTAGCGCAGTAAACTGCAACGGTGATGGAACAGTCCTTGCTGCCACCATATGGTAGTGGAGCTCATGTCTAGACTACTACAATACTATCGCCAGCCTTCTCCCACCCACTTCCAACAGCATTGGGACCCCTCCCCTTCCCTCACCCACAGCTGTTCCCTTACTACACACACTTAGTCCCCCTAACAGCAATCACATTCATATGCAAACCCTTTTCAAAGTTAACTTATTAACTACCATCCACCCAAGAACCCTGCTAATCAGTTATAACCAATCCACCACCCTACTATGTGCATATCACCAAATTAGTTCTCATCACTTCCAATGCAGGTTTATATAGATTACAAATGTTAAATCTAATTTACTTTGATTCAAAGCGCTTCACTCCCATAGAATCCCTGGATAATAACGGGATACAAATTGGAATTCAGGACACGTCTTTGTCTTGGTTCCGATCGTATTTGAGTGATAGAAGTCAGGTGGTTTAGATTGATGGGTGTGTTTCCAAGATTATGTGGTTGCTTTGGGGTGTCCCACAGGGGTCGGTATTGGGTCCACTTGTGTTCTCAATGTACTCAGGACCTATTTGTGACATTGCACACAAACATGGAATCAAAATACACACATATGCGGATGATACACAGTTGTATTTGCCGTTTGATGTATCTGATGACATGTCTGAATGCCTGAAGATAATGGAGAAATGTGTTGGTGAAATTAGAGAGTGGATGAGGAAAAATATGCTCAAACTCAATGATGAGAAAACTAAAGTTGTAGTCATCTCCACTCCCTGTTTCCCTGATAGGCTACATGAAACCCATCTCAGAATTGGTGATGCTAGTGTTCAAGCTAGTGAGTCAGCCCGTAACCTTGGTGTGATCTTTGACAATACTCTTGATATGTCTAATCACCTCAAGATGGTGTGTGGGGCATCATTTATGCAACTGAGACATCTCAGATCCATCAGGGATGCCCTGACATGTGACTCGTTAGAGAAGGTTACTCATGCTTCCATTGGTTCACGCCTGGATTATTGTGATGCTCTCTTGTATGGTCTGCCGCTGTCAAGTATTTCAAAACTGCAACGTATACAGAATGCGGCTGCCAGGTTGTTGACGGGTACAAAGAAATTTGATCACATCACTCCTGTGCTGAAATCATTACACTGGCTCCCTGTGGAGAAGAGAATTGATTTCAAGGTGCTGCTTCTTGTATATCGTGCCTTGCATGATAAGGCTCCAGAATATATGAGAGATATGCTCCAGGAGAGAACAAATATTCGAACACTGCGCTCCAGTCAGTTAGCAGTTCCTCGAAGCAGACTCAAAGATTTTGGGGGATCGTGCTTTTAGTATTGCTGCCCCGAGACTGTGGAATGCTCTGCCAGGATATATCACTGATTGTAAATCTGTTGGTGCTTTTAAAAAAGATCTTAAGACACATTTGTTTAAATCTGCTTTCACCTAGGTGAAATTTATTTTCCTGTATATTTGCTTGTTATGTAAAGCGCCTGAGAACGGCTTGCTGGATCGGGCGCTTTTTAAATGTTTATTATTACAAAGATCACAGGACGCAGTCACTAGTCAGGTGACACTCTTGCTCTGTTCTGCATCTAATCACTTTTTATATGAAAATGTATAGCGAAATGAACAATTGCAAAGTAGTCAAATTGTATATTTGTCAAACCAAATATTTAACATGTTGCCTTTTCAATCATTCGAATGACATCAGAATCAGAGTGGAACAATTTGATTCTCATCTCAAGCACTTTCTATGAAAATGCAATTCAATAACATAGGCACCTATATACAAATTCTTAGTGATGGTTAAATATGTTCTGAAGGAAGCACTGCTAGACTAACTTGCCTTGAAATCAAATTAGCAATATTATGGGACCTATATTATATACGGAGGACCCCTTTGAGAAACCAATACAAATAATATTCCACCTAGACTGGTTTAGAACTATGAATTGACGTATTGGAGATGCTACACTGCAAAATTGATGCTGATTTGATGTTTGTGTGTGGAGGGGGGGTTCTAAAACTATTTTATTGCACAAGCCAAACCAAATGTACGATAATGCTAAGCAGCATAGATATTTCTAAGGCAGCCGAGAATAAATAGAAAGTGCAAATGAAAGTTGAATATACACAGACTGACAGAAAACTGTCAAAGACAAAGTGCAGATTCAACTTATAAACAAAATATTAATTTTGTGACATTCACAGCATGTCATGGCATGTGACACTGACAGTGTGGCTGCTTTGACATTTTTTAAAGATGCATTTCACTTCTCATTTTCAGCCATAGATTACAAGTGAGAGTAACTAACACTAGTCTCGTCGCAGTAACACTGTACTTGTAAAGTGTAAGTGTAAGTGCAACAGTAACAATCAACACAACACTTGTCAACAGTAAATACTTAAAAACAGTCATTCACTCATTGACTGATTGAGTAAAACTAAAAGTGATACCCGTTCGTTATTTAGTATGAGACAACGGTATTTTTTTATGATCAATTATAGCACCAATTTAATCATTCAATCATTTACTTAACAGATGCTTACCAGGTGTGAGCGCAGAATGGCTGACCCGTCACAGTTAAATTTGTACTCAGACGAGGTGCCTGAATTGATAACACTCCAGACTCCAGTAGCTTGTGAAGTTGTGTGGTACGGTGGAGTCCTAGGTTACCGGTCAACTTTGACTGTTTCTATGAGGTTTACAGTCTGCTGATGGGTCCTACGTATGAGTAATATATTGTTTATACCAAATAGAGTTCATGTGGTAGAGATATCCTGTGATATCACGAAATGTTCACATAATTATTACCCGTCCGTTCGCGGGGCATAAACATATAAACAACTTTCCACCATCTTGCATGTCATGCCCGTCAGGAATTCATCGAGACCCGGATGAAGAACGGATGTCAGTCGATGCCGTAAAATTGTTCCTGTACTACAACTTCTCTTTATCAATGCTAAAAAGTAATCATTTATCTAATTTATAACCAAACGTGTTCATTTGGAACGTTCTTTATCACAACAGGGATAAGAGAACATAGTTATAATATTGCCAGTAGGTGGCGCCACTGTGTTTAATATTAACAGAGAGCGTGTATACACGCTCTCTGTTAATATTAAATAAACACAGTGGCGCTGTTGCGGATTCCCAGGGACACCAGTTTGCGAGGGACACATCGCTTCTGCACATGTGTCAAAATCGAACAGCATTGTCACTAACGTTATAAATTTAATATAATGTTTTTGGTAAAGATCGTTTCTATATGTATACCAAACGATTTGGTTCTAGATGGTGTAATTTGAGAGATATTTGACTTCTTCTGTATTTTATGTATGAACATGGCTCACGACCATTGACAATGCCTTGAGTTTGACGGTACGCGCAGTGCAAAACGTTAGTTTTATTCAAAATTAATAGAAATCAAGAACCCTAACCTTATCAATTTAATGTAGTCTTTATGGTAAAGATGTTTTCTATATGTCTACCAAGTGATTAATTCTAGATGATGTAATTTGAGAGATATTTGACTTCTTCCGTATGAAGATTTGCTCACGGCCGTTAACAATGCATTTCAATGGAAGTGTCCCTGGCAAACTGGTGTCCCTCGGAATCCGCATCACTGCCATAAGTATGAATATAGGTTGCTCCGAATACAATTTTTTTTTCAATCGCCATCCAAAACAGCTTTTGTAGGTAATCCATTATCTCACGTGAGCAGGAGCGGCCTGTGTTAAGAGCGGCCTGTCCCACCGCACTGTCAGTGGCAAACACTATCGAGCTCCCCCTCCCAATTAGGGGCCCAGCTTATGGCTGCCTCGAAGGCAGCAGCCATTTCCTTCACATTAATATGAGCCGTGTCCAAGCCCCCCCTCGGGTGTGACATGCTGGTGCCCAGCATAACCCTGTAAACTGTTATCATCGCTTTCTTTATAGGAGCCCACAAGCCAATCTCCTCCATGGATAGCGCCCATGCCCCAACCAGATGTCTCATTATAAACTGAGTCGACCTCTGTGAACTTCCCAAGCATGGTGGCCTTACCGTTAAAGCGAGCCGCAAAGCTTTCCCGTCATTCAATATCCTGGCGGAAACCACTCCCTAGTCTAGTGTAATGATGAGGTTCACGAATGGAAGCTATCTGGTCATAATTCCCCCAACAAAAGGTATGAGCACCCCGGATGACTTTTGCGCAGTGTGCAAGCAAGCCCCCAAGACGCTCGATGTCTTTTCGTTTTGCCTTCCAGTGGCCCCGGAACTGTGCTATGACTCTATATAGCTTTTGAAGTTTATCTAACTTAATAGTATCGATGTCGATTCCCAGAAACCTCATCTTTTGACTCGGGGAGAGCAATTTTTTTTAATTAAAAAAGAAACCCAATCTCCGCAATATTGCGATTAGCTTATGTTGGTCAATAGCAGTCTGGTCCCAGGAGTTCCCAATGATGCAAAAATCGTCGAGGTAGTTAATAAAACGTTCAACACCCTCCCTTCTTGTACATTTCAAGATAAAATTAGATAATTTTGTAAATATAAAGGGGCTTGAGGAAAGGCCCTTTGACAAACGATTATCTACAATGTATCTCTCCCTGTCGCTACCAGCGAATTTCCACTTGACGAAATGTCCTATGCGAACCCTCGGGTGTATCTGAACTGCCCTATAGATGTTGCTTATATCGATCGATTCTAGGTGATCACCCTTCTCAAGGTTGTCGATAACATTATCAACACTCAGGTATTTAAACTTTTGCGCCACCTCACTAGTTGCTGAATTAACTGATCTGCCCCGGTGCTTACTACAGTCAATAACCAGGCAGCCTCCACCAGCCTCCTTAGGAACAACAAACATAGAATGGACGGACACATTTAGGTATGTAATCAACAAGCGAAATAACGTCATGATCCAATTTAACAGACAATTTAGCTTTGATAAACTCACGCTCAAATTGTGATAGGCGTTTACTATTGCTGTTTTCATAATTGTTATTAAATTCCTTATTTATCACTTGAAAACCGAAAACTATACCACATAATATATAATAGGCTTCTCAGTCAGCGCCCCCCCCCCCCCCCCCCCCCCGGAAAATAGTTCAGAGAAAAAACGACAAGGCTTCAATTGACAGTCCGCCCCTTCCAGGCAGTATACACACAAATAATCACTGTTGGTACATTCATTTATTACATGAAAAGTCACAGGGCTCCGACTCGTAATCAGTCTCCGATGTCCCTTGGAACATGCAATCTCCGAGTTCCCGTGTCCATTGAAGGGGTGATGTGCAAAGACGGGTCGTAATTCATAAATCCATCACCCGACTTAAGCTGTTCACCTACGTAGTCCCTCTCAGTCGCATATACCATTCACAACACAGATGTCTATACTGACAGTTCCATCCATATATGGGTCTAACTCCACACAATAGCTCTTATCATTGGCATAGTCCTGCTTGTCACCTACAAAGACACCTTCTCCAACACAGTGAACGCGGTCATCTCCAAAGACCCTGTCATCTACAAAACCAAGCTGGTCACCTTCACCTCCATGCTGATTCCATTACTATAAACAGGGGGGTGTTCTAACACAGTCGCACTGTAGCCCGGGTCGTCTAGAAGCCCCCTCCCACATCTGGTAACCGCCGGCTGTGGGTCACAATCCCCGCCGGTGATATTAGATGGGTCGGTGAGCACACCAACGCACCCCCCCCCCGCCCACACCCCTGCCCGCCCCAGCAAAATCACAATTGTTACACGGGCGTTCGGATCTCTAATAATGGGGTGTATAGCCCATCATTCCTTACATGACGGATGCTTGTGACCCTTTCAGTTGCACTTGGAGCAGATATGGCTGAATCTGCACTCTTCACTGCGAGAGCATCCTTGTTCGCCATTCCACGCATAACAGGGCCTCTTAGAGTCATTGCCCGGCTTCTTGGTGGCATGGCTAGCTGTACTAGACTTCCTCCCCTTAACATTCAGCGATGAATAAAACAGGACACTGGAGCACCTGTTTGCATTAGAAAAGGCTGCAAAGCCTATCTCCTCCGCTAGGGTTAAGCCTGTATGCATGATGCGGTGTTAGCGAGCCAAAACTGGTTTTGGCAGGGATTTCTAGGTTAGCGGTAAAAACTCAGTACGCATGGAACGGTGTTAGCGCAAACACACCGAGTGTAAGCTAACACCGCGTCACGCATACGGGCCCTGTGATGGACAAGTTGTAATCCATATGAGCAGAGTCAAGGTATTCATTTGTGCGCGCCCTGTGCGCCAGAAAAATAATGTGTTCGAACAGAGCTCCGAAATCTTGAACACCTAATTCCTTAATGCCGAGGGCCCACTTTCCGGTGGTGGCTATGAGTTCATAACAGTTCACTTTGCTAACATCTTTTTTACTGACAGTGAAGCGTTTAAGATTCCATTTACTTCTGCGTGTGCTGTTTGTCCTCCTGCTAGAAGAAGAAGCACTTGACGTCCTACGTCGACGTACGGTTGCTCTCGCGCGGCTGACGTCCTTACCATAAGCACAGTATCCGTCCTCCGGCTTCGCAACAAAAGTGGCGTCCACGTATGGTGACGGGTTCCGTGCACCACCAGTGATGCCCCCCTTGGAATCCAAGATGGCGTCGTCGCCATCTTATCGATCTTCATTGTGAGTTTCCCGGCGTCTAGTATCCCTTTTTGCGAGAAGTCTACTTTTGCATTCCTTCAGCTCCACGAGCTCGTCTTCTAATTCCAACTCATGAACCTTCTTCGCTATGCATTCGTGCCGATCTTGCAGTGAAAGCGTTCCCACTTCGGCTTCCACATTGTCACTTTCATCTGATGCCATCTTGTCTTCTTTGTCGGTCGTTCGGTGAGATGAACGTGAGCGAGTATATGGACGTATGCCATCCTGATTTTTCTCACAGTTTGTACTATCTCCACATTCTTGAACTGTACTGCAGATGTCACAAAACTCCTTAGGCAGCGTATCAACAGTACTTATTTGGTTATGTAAGAACAAGTTACGCAGATAAGGGTATCCGAACACCCCCAGGTATCCAGTAGCAGCTAAAATCCAGTGGTACAGCGAGTGAAGTTTCAGTGCGAATGAACAAAGCAGTGGCAGTGCGGTAGTAGCAGGGGAAAGAAGTGGCCCACAGTGAATATTACAGTGGAGAATAAATAAGTGAGCGTGCAATAATAAATAATTAAATAGGAATTAAATAAGTGGGGGGGGGGGGTAAACTCCGCCTATTTATATATATATAATAAATCATATTCTACATATATATATATGCTAGAGAGGACCTATGACATTATGTTATGTATAAACTCTTATGCGTATATTATTCATGCAATGTAATTATCCTATTATCCTTCTCTACTTGTCTTCTCCCCAACTCCTGGACAACTTGTATAAGTTTAGTGTGTTGCGTAGGTGGAGCTGGTGGTTGGTGTGCGGCCTGGAGGGCAGGTTAACTGCTCCAAGCAGCCCTACTCCCCGCCTTCCCTCCAGGTGGCCTCCTGCTCCCCCTCCTTCTGCCCACTCCACCTCCTATTTTTGCTCAGTGAAGACGTGTCAGCTGCTCAGTCCCGCTGCTCAGTTCCGCTATCTGACACACTGGTACACGTGGCTTCTACACGTGACCATGAGTAAGGAATTATGCTCGGCCTGCGGCGAGGAACATGAGGCACCAAGGGGGGCCAAATGTAAGAGGGCCAAACTTCCTACAGGAAAGAAAATTGTGAAGAGCGAAATGGAGGAGGATGATCGCACGGAGATGTCGGAGCAGACAGGAGCGGGCTCGCAGGGAAAAGAAAGCTACTAAATACGACCGGGAAGTGGCAGTCGTCGAGGACGAGGAGGAGCGAACGTTGAGGGAACGACTCGAGCAAAAGGCATGCGAGCGGCGTAAGATGGCGCTGAGAGCGGCGTTGGAGGAGACCGATGAGGAGGACACGGTCGTGAAACCACGTGGCCGGGACAAAGCACGTAAAGCACGGAAGCCCTGGGCTAGGGCGGTGCTACCTGCTGGGCACGGTGACCCGAGCTCCAGCTCTTCCTCCTCAAGTTCTTCATCAAGTTCAAGCAGCAGCAGGAGCAGATCGAGGAGCCGGTCACGCCGCCACAGGAAGCGCCGCAGTAAGTTTGCCATTGACCGTTATGTAAAAGGGGAAAAGAGCATCAAGAAGGTCAGTTTTATAGAACTTATGTACGCGGCGCTCCTGTGGGGCATGAAACAGGCGGAGAAAGTTGGGATGGAGATGCACCACGTCCGTGGCTACATGGGACATTTAGCTTATCTTTGTATGCATGCCACCACGGCAAACTATACGGACGATGCGTACAGGGGCTATGATAAAGCAGTACGCGAGAAAGTTAAGGAAAAAGGCCTCAAACATTTTAAGCTAGGTGATCAGGAGCTGTCACTCCTACACTTTAATCTGGACAATGCTAAGGCGCTAAAAGATACTAAGAAGGTGGCAGCCGCACGCACGGGCATGGGGGCTAAGAGGAGCTCGGAGCGTAGTAGTAAGGTCAAAGGTGCGTGTTACGCCTTTAACTACAACAAAGATGGATGCACAGCCAAGGACTGTAAGTGAGAACACCGCTGTCTCGCGTGCAAAAGCAAAGATCATTCGATCGAATCGTGTGTGAATAAACGCTACTGACTCCACCTTGGTGGGGTCGGGGCGCATGCGTGTAGGCGGGAGTTATGCATGTGTGAGCAAGTAGAGGCAAACACGTGTGGGCTAGGGCCACATGAGCCTAGCGGGGGGGCCAGGCGGTGCTTCTGCCAGGCCGGGTGACATTAACGGCTTGCCCGGCGGGGAGCGGGTTGTGGGCTATGAGGGGGCGCCGCCCGCTGCCCACGGTTGCGTAAGTGATATCGTGTGTCCAAATGTTCAACAATGTAAGTGTAGTAGTGGGTCGGGAAGCGACTCAGCGTGTGGCTATAACGTCACACGACCTGCCAAAGACACTAATCAAATCGCCGTTGGGAACTGTTGTAATGCACGCTCGGTTGTTGTTACCAAAAATGTTGACTCGCTTAATACTCCCGACACGTATGTTAAAAACTTGAATGTAGCGGTAGATGCTCCCCAAGTTACTGTTGGTTGCATGCTAGACGATGCCACCTATAACCCTAATTGCTTGATTGAATGTTCTGTGCAACCCCATACCGATATTGTTGGTGGGTGTTTCGAAACTGTTATCCATAATGTCCCGTTTGATAAAAATGTTAGCACCGATGCGACCCAGGGCGAGCCAAGCTGCAGCAGGTCGAGCGGCCGCAGGCCGCAGCCCAGGGAGGTTGCGTCAGCGACCACGTGGAGTGGGGTAGGGGCGCGTGTTCGCCTAGGTAACGCCGCGGGAAAGCCAGTGGCGGGCAGGGACCACGTGGGTACCCCAGTCGCAGGCGCGCACCCGGGCTTGGGTAGCAGTAATGCAGACTGGCTGCGTGTGGTTGGGCCGGCCGAGGCTCGGGAGGCTATGGAGGGCCTCTTCTGTACCTTGTGGGTGATAGACGTGCAAGATGAGGGTATTGTCGAACTGTTTATTGATATATTTACATCTTGTTTACAGGGCAATTGTAACTGTATATTTGAGGTACAGGGTGTCCCAGCCCAGCTCCGTCCTTGCCGTATGTTCGCGGAATGTCTGTGTAGGGGCGATGCAGACCCAGACTGGGAGTATTTGTTACGGGGTGCATGTTTTGGCTTCAGGGTGGTGGATGACGACTGTGACAGCAATTATTATTGTGCCAATTACACCTCGATTACGAACACCGGAGTGTGTGATATTATGTCGGCCCGCATTACAGACGAAATAGAAAAAGGCTTGTTAACAGTGGTGGAGAAGCGGTGTGTGTGTACGCATGCCTTGGGTAGCGTGCCGAAAGGGCACAACGATTTTAGGGCCATAGTAGATTGCTCCAGCCCGGCGGACAGCTGCGTGAACGAACACACATGGTCGTGTAGAACTAAGTTCAGCTACAACTCGGTAGATGACGTGACAGAATTATTGCAGGCGGGGGACGTCCTCGCGACGGTTGATATCAGCAATGCTTACCGTGCGGTGAACACACACCCAGACTCACGTAAGAAACAGGGGCTAACGTGGGATTTTGGCGAAGGTATTGTTTTCTTAAGGGATAACAGGCTATGTATGGGCCTGAGCAGTAGCCCGTTCGTCTTCTCGAAGATAAGTGACCTGATAGTGCGCTGCCTATGCAGGGAAGGTTATGACCAGTGCGTAAATTACTTAGATGATTTCTGTGTGCTGGGACGGACAGTGGGCGACTGCTGTGCAGCCCAGGGGACTCTAATGTCGACACTAAGAAGGTTAGGTTTCTCAATCAGCTTTAAGAAGTTGACACCAGCTGAACAGATCACAAAATTTCTGGGGATAGAAATAGACTCAGTCAAGCTGGAACTACGCCTCCCAAAGGAAAAACTCGAGAGACTGCAGGGGCAACTGGCGGGCTTCCTTGGTAGACGAAAAGCCACAAAGGGGGAGCTGGAGGTCCTGGGCGGAATATTGGCTCATTGTTGCAAAGTGGTGCATGGCGGTCGGACCTTTTCTAGGCGAGTTTATGACTTAATAGCGTCAGTCAGGAAAAGCCATCATAAAGTGAGACTGAACGAAGATTTTCGTCGGGACATTGAATGGTGGCTTGAGTTTGCGGCCATCTTTAATGGGAAAGCGGGTATAATACCACCCAGTTCTAACTGTGTGTCGGTGTACAGTGATGCTTCGCTCACAGGTTTCGGCGCGCTCCACGGCGATGACTGGCTGGCGGGAGTCTTCGATGGCAAACAGGTAGTAGGGTTGGAACTGGGCCATCACTTATGCGGGGCCAGGGACGAGGGCTGTCAAAGTGATAATATAAATGTGTTAGAAATGTGGCCGGTCCTTGTGGGGGTGAGACGATAGGCGGAAGGTTGGAAGGGGTCTAACGTTATGTTTGTCTCAGATAACACCCAGGTGGTCGCGGCCTTACGCCCGGGTAGGAGTAAAAATAAAACAACCATGAAATGGCTTAGGCTGATTTTCTGGGAATCGGTGAGGTTGAATTTTAATGTGATGTCAGTTTATATTAACACAAAAGATAACATCATCTGTGATGGCCTCAGCCGGCTGTCTGCCTTAAAAAATATAGTGAGGATCAGGGATGCAGACGTAGCCAAAAGAATGTGTTGCCACCACTTGTTTGATTGTTGAATTGGTTCTTGCAGACTGGGAGGCCCTCGGTAGGGAATGGCGGGTTTTTGAGAGGGCTCAATACGCAGCATCCACACAGAAAACAAGGTCGGTCCAGCTTCGTGCTTACTTGGAGTTCTGTGAAATGTTCGAGGAGAGGCTAGAACCCTACCCTTGTGGTGATGACCAAGTTTGCCTGTATATGACGTTCTTGGCTAGGCGTCTCTGTGCATCTTCAGTCAGAAACTACCTGAGCGCCTTATCAAATCACCTAAAGGACTTAGAGTGTCCGCCCATTGACTATCGCAGCCACAAGGTGAAGAAGTGTCTAACAGGTATTAGGCGCTTGAAAGGTGACGGCGTGAGGCAGGCCGCCCCTATGTTGCCCCCGGGCTGCTAAAAGTTTTTGACTTGCTACGACCTTCCCTGGGGCACACCGCAGTGCGGGCCGCGATGTTACTGTCATTCAGAGCCTTGTTAAGGAAAGGCCACGTGACGGATTCAGATTGTGCATTTGCTAGGAAGGATGTAACCTTCCACCCATGGGGTCTCATGTTGCATGTGAGGAGATCTAAAACCATTCAATACAATGAAAAGGTACACCGTATCCCTGTGGCTAATGTGGGGAATAGGGCATTGTGTGCGGTGTACTGGGTAAGGAAGCACTTTGCAGATTGCCTGGCCCCCCCTGGAGCCTTGGCTTTCAGGATGCCTAGAAGAGGGCATTCCGTCCCCTTGACTTATAACTACTATCTGAGCGTGTTAAAGATGATCTGTGCAGGTGCAGGTCTGGATCCGGATAATTTCTCTACACACAGTCTCAGGAGGGGGGGTGCCACCTTCCTTCGCTTGTGTGGCGCACCCATTGAGGTGATAAAAGAGAGGGGGGACTGGAAGTCAGACGCTGTCTTCCTGTATCTCCAGGCCTCTTTGGCCGAGAGACTGACCACCGACATGCGGGTGGCTTTGATCCTGGATCAATTGTTGTGAACTCTTGCTTGGGGGGTTTGGTCTCTTTAGGGGGCCAGCCAGAGTTATTGGCTCGATCCAACTTCCTGTCTTGTGTTCCTTGTGTAATGTAATAATAATGTTATGTATAAACTCTTATGCGTATATTATTCATGCAATGTAATTATCCTATTATCCTTCTCTACTTGTCTTCTCCCCAACTCCTGGACAACTTGTATAAGTTTAGTGTGTTGGGTAGGTGGAGCTGGTGGTTGGTGTGCGGCCTGGAGGGCAGGTTAGCTGCTCCAAGCAGCCCTACTCCCCACCTTCCCTCCAGGTGGCCTCCTGCTCCCCCTCCTTCTGCCCACTCCACCTCCTATTTTTGCTCAAATAAACTATGCGGTAGGTCTCTTTAGGGGGCCAGCCAGAGTTATTGGCTCGATCCAACTTCCTGTCTTGTGTTCCTTATGTAATGTAATAATAATATTATAATACCTGCCAGACACCCAACATTTTAAAAGTGTATATTTATTCCAGCGGCATATCAATGGCAAATTGATGTTCGCTCTATCTGTCGACATGGCATATAACTGACACATTGTAAAATATTCCGACTTTTTAGGTCTGGTTCATAAATAAATAATAGTTTAAATAAATTCTAAAATATCTCCTTTTCACAAAACTAATATGTTTTAATCATATTAAAATCATCCAGTTATTTCTATGAAGTCATTATAATAATATTCCAATTATATAAGTACCACTATAATAACTCTCTAATAATACCTAATTCATTGTATCATGTTGGTAAATACATATGCATAATATTCAAACCAAGTTATGAAACCATTGTACATTATGTATATTAAGTGAAGTGATAATTAACATCAGATTGTTATAAGATTCTACATCAAATATAACCACTGGAGATAAGAACTGTGGAAAATTACTGTTTTAGCTATCGGTAACCAAACAATTATCTGATTGTAGAACGAATAAACTCTCAGAGGTTTGGGGGATGTGGGAGAATGCTTACAAACAGAGAAAGAATGCATGCAGTAGTTAGCTACACAACAACTGAAAGTGATAAAAAGAAGGGGAGTCACAAGACTATTACTGTCTAGCGGCAAAAACAAGTCATTGGTCGTAATGCTTGCATTGCGTTTGATTCGCGGTGGGGAAGGAGGGCCCCCCCCCCTGCAGCCTTTACTATGACGTAACCTCCCCCCGCCTTCCCACCTTATAACCCTGCCCTCCGGCTGCCTCCAGCCACTTGCTCTCCGACCCCGCCACACGGTCTACCTCCTCCAGCCTTTTTCTACTTTGGCTATCATCCTACTCCAGCGGCCGACGCACCCTTGGGCGTAGCACCTTCCCAGCTGACGCACCCTCACGCCACAGCGCTACTACCGCACACTCCCACGATGCCGTCAATTGCCTGGGGCCGAGGCCGTGGAGCCGGATGCAGGGGGGCCCGCCGGGCCTCCGACCAATCCAGCGTTGCCTCGTCTGCCGCATCCTCGCCGGCGCGCCTGCGCTCGGTAGCAGCGGCCGACTGGGCCCATTTAATAGAGTCGACCATGGACGCGACGGTCCGGTCGGTTGAGCAGCTCACATCGATGGTCGATGCTATGGCACTATCTGGTCCCGCGTCAGCCCACCACCCGGCTTACAGCTTCCCAGCCACGCACGCCTATGCCTCCAGGGCCTGCGCCGCCCCGCCGCCTCAACCTCCACCTCAGCCCCCCCTCCTGGGCGCCATTCACCCCGAATACCAGCGACTCACCAGGCACTACGCCCCAGGGACGTATCCAGCTTCCCCCGCGACGCCAGCCGCCCCGCCGATCCCCCTCCGAGGAGCCGTCCTGAACACAGCCACTTCCACAGCCGACGCCGTGAGGGAGATACTCGAGTCGGCCGAGGCACATCACACCATGAGGCGAAAAGGTATTTCTCCAATCTACATCTTCTCCCACGACCTCATAGAGAGGGGATCTGAGGGGAAGGCCCTCAAGAAGGGGGCCACCAAGGACGAGTATAGCCTCGCCCTCCGCATGCTCGAGGCCCACCCCTCCTTCCCCGCCCACTCTGTCCCGGGATTGACCCACGACGTCCTCACCGTCCTCAGGGACAACCTCGTGTATCCGTGGCCTACCGCCTCGGCCACCACCTCGGCGACCGCCCCCCGGACTGCCGACTCGGCCCGATCCAGGGCCCAGCCTCGCTCCTCCCAGGCCGACGCCTGCACCCCATACTCCAGGTAGACCCACGGTGCCCCCTGCCCAGCCTGGAACCGCGATCCGGCTTCCTGCGATCACGCCGCCGCAGGGGAGGCTCATGGCGAGGCGGAGCCAGACAGCGCCATGCTTGCGCCTACTGCGCCAATGTGCGGCGCATGCTTACGGCCCATAGTGAAGTGGTCTGCAACACAAAGTGGAACCGTGAGCGTGCGATTGCGGCTCCCGCCTCGGGCGTCCCTCGCCCCGCTCCGCCTCTCACAGCGGAACTCCTCGCCGCGGTGGTGGCGCACATCGCCACGGCCAGCCCCTTCAGCGTCCTGCCTCGGACTGCCCTCCTCCTCGGGTACTTCGGGATGCTGAGGCAGTCGAAGCTGCTCTCCCCGAGTCCCGGGTCTGGGGCTGCCCCCACACCATCACCCGTGCCAATATCTGCCCCATCCCCAGCGGCCTCCGCGTCACGACTCGGACATCAAAGATGATTACTGGACCCTTGGGCGCGGTGACCCTCTTCATCCCCACCTCGCCGAGCTCCCCCCTCTGCGCCGTCAATGCCTGGTTCACTGCCGTTGCCCAGTGCCCGGCACCCCCGGATGCTCCTGCCTTTATCATTCCCTCGGGCCGGCCTCTCGACCCTCACTCCCTGACCGCCCTCCTCCGCGGCGCCCTCCGCGGCCGAGGAGTGGCAGCTGCAGACACTTACACCCTCCACAGCCTCCGGCACGGCGGCGCCCAGGCATGCCACAGGGCCAGCTTCCCCCACGGACATCATGGCACAGGGCACATGGACATCCAAGGGGTTCCACGCATATGTCCCCCACCTAGCGCCATCGGCTGCCCCTCGTGCCCTCTCCTCCCTTCTGGTGGAGGGCTCTTCTGTGCTGCCTCTCCCTCAATGACTTTTAGCCTCCTAGTGTCCTGATGAGTTTCTCTTTACACTTAATACATTGTCGTTGTCTCTTGTGTATCTCTTACCATGTTGTCCTGCATTATCATGTTGCTACCATGTTCTCCTGCATTATCCGATTGCTTCGCACTTTCAATAAAAAGTGTTTTCTCCACCTCTGCCTCCTCATTCCTTCCTCGTCGCGCATCAGACTTAACCGTTATGGGCAGCATAAATACATCCATCACAAAAAAAAAAAAGTCTGTTGGTATTATATATTGCATAAAGTGAGGTATGCAGGTATTGCAGGTATAGCAATACCTCAGGGAGTTTGACGCCCCTGCCTTGCAGAGATGTAAACCACTGCCTTGTGGTACAGGTTCTTGACAGAACCGAAGGCTAAGGGAGCAAACCCTGAACAGAAAACCATGTCACTGTGGCATCATTAAGGGCGGTTGATGTATGGAACTCCCAACATCTTCCGACCAGCCACTGCACCTAACCTCAATTTAGTGCGACCTCGTCCCCCTCCCACAATTATTTAGTATGCACTCCAACGATCGCGTTATAACGGGGTTTCACTGTACGTTATATTAAATAACTATTTTTCTTGTGACTTCATCTATATTTGTGAAAATAACCATATAATGTATTTTGGACCAACCTGTGATTACTGGGCACTATGGCCGAATCGGTGGGGCGCAAGCTTCCCGTGCGGAAGGTCAGGAGTTCGAATCCTGCTCGAGTCAAAGCAATAACTTACAGAATTTATACTTTTTGACGTTATCTAGCCCGGTCCTCTACATTACGAGGTTAGGGAAAGGTATGGTTTGCTCGGTGTCAGGATAATGTGACTGAGTGGAATATTGGGTCATGGTGCTGGCAGTCTGGTAACCCAGTGAGACAGCATGACTATAAAGTCGGCATGAGTGTGCACTTTCAGAAGTCCGTATACCAGTCCTGATATGACCTTAGATGTTGCCTGGGTGTAAAACTCCAACAACAACAGCGATTGCAGCGTCTCCATATTACTTACTCCGTTTCCTGAATATCATAGCTCTTAATTCAGCGGTAAATTCAGATGTCCCCACCCCTTATTTAAAGCTGCATAGTCCGATGAAGCATTAACTTTTCAAAACCAAAATAATTATATAGATTTGACTCTACATATCTAACTTATATATTCACGCACATATAAATCATTTATTGCCACATAGAAGGGAACACTGAGACAATTTGATAGAACCTGTTACTGTTAAAGCCTATCGTGTCAGAGTTTTGGCATGCTTGACAAAACTAAGTTTACATGATTGAATTTCAAATATCTCAAAACTTATCCATTTAAAATAAAAGTTACTTAAACCTGAAATAAGGTAGATTATAGATATTTGCGGATGACACAAAGGTCTTTCGAGCAATAAAAGATGTAAGAGATAAAAATCTCTTGCAAGAGGATATTCTGAAACTCGCACAATGGTCTGAGAAATGGCAATTGCCCTTCAATGAAAAGAAGTGCAAAATTATTCATTACTGAAAAAATAATCCGCATTATGCCTATAATATGAAGAACACTGTCCTGCAACAAGACAGCTATGAAAAGGACTTGGGCGTAACCTTTGACTCCAAACTCTCCTTTCAGAAACACATGAGGACTATCATCTCAAATGCTAACCAGAGAGTAGGAATAATTAAAAGAACTTTCCATCGCCTCAACAAGAACAATTTTCTCATTCTATCTAAGTCTCTTGTTAGGCCAATTTTGGAATACTGTCCACAAATTTGGAGCCCAATTTTTCGGAAAGATATTCTGGAGATCGAAAAGGTTCAGAGACGTGCAACGAAATTAGTTGCAGTTATAAAGGACTTACCCTATGAACAAAGGCTTAGGGAATTGAAACTTCCTACCCTTTCCTACAGAAGGAAAAGAAGTGACATAATTGAAGTATTTAAAATTATGAAAGGTTTTGATGAAATAGATCTATATGAACCAATTTTTCACCTTGAATAAAAGAGAAGGCAGTCGGGGCCATACACTCAGACTAGTAAAACCCAGAGCCATTTCAAAGTTAAGGCAACACAGTTTCCCAAACAGGATCATAAATTTATGGAACAGTCTCCCACAAAATGTTATTGATGCCGAGTCAATAAATTCATTCAAGAACAGATTAGAAAAAGCATGGGCTGATGATCCATGGAAATTTGACCCCTTATTCACCACATGCTACTAATTATTCCTTGTGTTGCTTATTTACTTGCACTCAAGCAAAAATGAGAGACAAATAAGTGTTCACACTTCCTGTCTACCGTTCGCTATATCGCTATATAACGATCAATTTAATATATTTATCTCAGAAAATTACTGAAGCGGAAAACCATCGGACTATGCAACTTTAATCTTGCCATGCCTGGTAACCCCCACCCCCACCCCCACCCCCACCCCACCCCAATCCCCCGCACTGCCTATCCAGGGTTTCACTTGCCCTGTTCCCAGGTCCCATTGTACTCAACCGCGCGTCACACTGTTCTCTGCCTCTCCTGTAGGTCTCAACGCACTAAGTCAAACCTTCATGTCACCTTATTCCCCATAACCCTTACATCACCTTCCCCTCTCCCTCCTCCCACTACCCATCAACCCATGCCTCATGCCTCCACTTATCCCCTCTACCACCACCGCCATCCATCTGTCCCCACCTCTGCCGATCCTAAATTCTACTCATAAGTCTTACCATAAATAAGTCACGTCCTCACATCTCGTTATAATACCCCAGTCACACTATTGCTTGCGACCACTTTGCCACCACATAAACATAGGTGGTCGCAAAGAGGTTGCAAGTGGTCGCAAAGTGGTCCTCAGTGGTTGCCGACTTTTTTGCAACCATTCTGGTTGCAAGGAAGTTGCAGCTACACTAAAAACCTCCTTACGACCAAAATGGTCGCCCAGAGATCAGTGACAATTGCTTTGCTTGCAAGGAGGTCGCAAGGGGGTGGGTTCTTTAGTCCAAAGTGGTCGCAAGCAGTCACATGCCATAGTGTGACTGGGACTTAAATTACCTCCCCACATCACCACTACAAACACCACCACCACCAATAACAACACCTTCCCACCTCTGCTATATTGCCACCCATCAACCCATGGGTCACATCCCTTGTCCTCCGTACACCACCCAACTGTCCCCATCGCAGCCGATCATAAACCCCAACCGTAGGTCTCACTACACTAAATCACACATTCTTCTCTCGTTACCACCCCCCTTCCCCTCTCCCCTCTCTTACCACCTATCAACCCATAACTCATACCCCTATGTCACCTCTACACATTACCACCACCCAACTATCCCCATCGCAGCCGATTCTAAACCCCAACCTTAGGTCTCACTGCACTAAATCATACATCCTTCGATCACTTGTTACCACCCACCTTCCCCTCTCCCCTCTCTTTCCCACCTATCAACCCATAATTCACACCTGTGCATCACTTCCACACATCACCCTGACCCAGATGTCCCCATCTCAGCCGACCCTTAGCTCCCACCATTAGGTCTCGGTACACTAAGCCACACTTTTAGCTCCCCCCCCCCCCTCCCAACTCCCCATCTCCCATCTCTCACCACCCAGCCCTGCTCCCTGGTCACGACACTACGCCTCTTACAATCCCCATTTCAACACCTCACCACCTGCCACCCCCTCTTTGTGCCGTGCCCTCACCACACCGCCCGCCGGTCGCTCCTGGTTGACGGCTGAGTGCTGGTCCTGGTGGTGGTGGCGTGGGAGGCAAACACAATAGCCTGCATGCCTCCTTGTCCGGGAGCTGTGCGATCGGAGTATTCCACTCCGGCCACTCCGTCGGTGAGGCCCTTCAGATTACCCCCCCCCCCCTCACCCCCCGTAGGCTAAATTGTCACTATGATGTGGTAGCATTATAAGTAAGTAGCACAAGAATCCACTATATATATATAGCCTAAATGAATATTATGTAGAAGTATTTGATTATCGTACTAAAGCATGGCATTTAGTTAACAGGCATTATTCATGGACACATATTTTTGTGGCAGATACGGAAATATGATGCCCTTTCACAGACTGAATGAATGCATTCTATATATTTAATAAGTCATCGCTCTATGCATTTAATAAGTCATCGCTCTATGTATTTAATAAGTCATCGCTCTATGTATTTAATAAGTCGTCGATCTATGTATTTAATAAGTCATCACTCTATGTTTTTAAGAAGTCATCACTCTATGTATTTAATAAGTCATTGCTCTATGTATTTAATAAGTCATCGCTTTATGTATTTAAAAGTCATCACTCTATGTATTTAATAAGTCATCACTCTATGTATTTAATAAGTCATCTTTCTATGTATTTAATAAGTCATCGCTCTGTGTATTTAATAAGTCGTCGCTCTATGTATTTAATAAGTCATCACTCTATGTTTTTAAGAAGTAATCGCTCTATGTATTTAATAAGTCATTGCTCTATGTATTTAATAAGTCATCGCTTTATGTATTTAAAACGTCATCACTCTATGTATTTAATAAGTCATCACTCTATGTATTTAATAAGTCATCGTTCTATGTATTTAATAAGTCATCGCTCTGTGTATTTAATAAGTCATCGCTCTATGTATTTAATAAGTCATCGCTCTATGTATTTAATGAGTCATCGCTCTATGTATTTAATAAGTCAGCACTCTATGTATTTAATGAGTCATCGCTCTATGTATTTAATAAGTCATCGCTCTATGTATTTAATAAGTCACTTTCAAATCAGTGGCTGCTGCTAGTTCCTGAGAGGTGGGCGTTGGAGTGTGGGTACATAATTGTAACCATTGTTCTAGACTGTAGATTATCTTTGCATCACTTATCAGTAAATACTGCTGTGGTATAAACTATTTCTGTAGTTTTAACATATCCAGGAGCGCAGATGCAAAAATTGCAGATGCAAAATTTTAAAAAGTGCATATTATACAAGACTTAGTATGGCGGAAAGAATGGTGCCGAGAGAAATTGTTTGCATGTGCATACAGTGTGACAATGTAGCTACACCCCTGAGGTCAAATTATTTAGCTCAAAGTCCTCACTTACTGTAATGCTATTTCAATAGATGATGCATGTACCATTAACTTTCTACACACCATCCTTACAAGGTGGTACCATCAAGGGAAACTCTGTCGCTAGAGTGACCAGGGGCGTAGCTAGACCTTTAACAATGTGTACTCCTAATTTCGGCAGGGGGTTTAGGGGGCCGCTTAAGCTTAAGCTGGCAGATTTTACACATTTTAGACTTGAGTTTTTGACACTGAGGACTACTACATGCCTCCTCTCTCTCTCTCTCTCTTTATTATTTTTTAATTTAATTTCTTTTTGACAAAACGATGTGGACGTTTTGGCGTACGCCTAGCTACGCCCCTGGTGACGTCTTGAAACCAGTACATAGACATGCGTGACTATTATATTATGATGCAGTGCCTTATGCAAAATACTTAATGCAATGCTTATGCTTACAGTAATAAAATGGGTTTTGAATTCGATCAACATGTCTTTTTTTTAAATGCACTATCTTAAACATGATAACTATATTAATGGTGGTAGTGATTGTGATCCTGGTGATGCTGATGATATGGTGGTGTTGGTGATAACAAGAATGTTGGTGTTGGTGGCAGTGGTGTCACTGGTGATGTGGACGGTAATGATAATGATAACGTTGTCGCTCGTGGTGATGGTAGTGGTGGCGGCGACAATAGTCATGTTGGTGGTAATTGTGCTAATAAAAATAATAAAAATACTAACAATAATAATGTCAATACTAAGCCAGCACATGATGCTTAATGATGTAGCAGCTAATGGTATACCTGTCTAATTCCGACTTTGGTGCTTTAGTCTGGCAATGCACTGTAAAGCTAAGATTCCTTATACGCAGTATGCGGCATGCGGTATGCGAATGGGAGGATTCCTTCTACACGGTATGCGGCATGCGTCTGCCCACCACCACCACTACCATATGTTTCCCCTCCGCACCCCTGTGTGTGACTGTTCCATAATGATCAGTCGCCTCTCCTCGTCTAAAACTAATGGACACGTCCGACTGAGCTTTCTATTCGCATACCGGATGCCTCATGCCGCAAGCTGCACCGATCGCTATAGGGACCGATTGAGTTGCCGCATTCGCATTCGCATTCGCATTCGCATTCGCATACCGCGTGTAAGGGATGTAGCCCATTGACTTCAAGGCGTTTCGATTTTTTGCCGCATTCGCATTGGCATACCGCATACCGCATGCCGCATGCCGCGTGTAAGGAATCTTAGCTTAATGCCTTCACCAAAATTGCTGCTCCGTGGTATCGCCCGGTCCTATGGCCCGTCCTGGTCTACTACTCACACCGCCGTGAACCAGCGCCCGGACAGCACTCGCCTGCCCAGCTCCCACTTCACACCTACCTCCAGAGCCGTACAGACACCATTCACCATGTCCATGGACGATGCCCAGGTGGAGCAAGCCATGAGGGTTGCCTTCGACGAGGTGGACTCTGATAATAATGGAAGGATCAGCCTGGTTCAGCTGGGACAGGTCCTGTATCAAATGGCGCGCCAACAGACAGTACCCAACAGCATTGTACAGGTCGGTGTGATCAACGCATTGAAATTCAACATAGCAGTGGCCATTCACGCAGTGTAGCACACATGGTTGCATATATATATATATACATAGAAAGAGAGGGAGAGGGAGAGAGAAAGAGAGTGAGAGAGAGTGAGAGAGAGGGCGAGCGTGTATATGTGTGTGGGGGGGAGGGGTGAGGGAGGATGAGAGTATGAGAGTCAGAGAGAGAAAGAGCGAGCGAGCGTCCGTATGTGTTTGTGGAAGGGGGGGGGGGGGAGAAAAAGAGTCATGGCGTGAAAGGGGGAGAATAGTAGAGAGAGAGAGACAGAGCGAGAGAGAGAGAGGGGGGGGGGAGAGAGAGTGAGAGGCGTGGGGGATGGATGACCAATAAATGGGGACAGGTAACCAATGGGGACCTTTCAGTTTGCATGACTCTCTCGTCAGATGGTGCACCATGTATACTTTGGTGTGTGGTGAGTGTGCATGGTGGGGTGGGTGTGGTTGGGGTGTAGGTGGGTGTTGGGTGTGTGGTGGGGTGTATGTTTGTGTGGTGGAGGTGTAGGGGTGTGGTGAGGATTTTGATGTGTGGTGTGGGTGTGTGGGGATTTAGGGGTGTGTGGTGGGGGTGTAGGGGTGTGTGGTGAGTGGGTATGGTGTGGTTAGGGTGTAGGTGTGTATGGTGGGTGGGTGGTGGGGGCGTATGTTTGTGTGGTGGGTGTGTTGTGGAGGTGTAGGGGTGTGGTGAGGATTTTGGTGTGTGTGGTGGGGGTGTATGGGGATGTAGGGGTGTGTGGTAGGGGGGTGTGGTGAGTGGGTATGGTGGGGTGGGTGTGGTGGGGTGTATGGGTGTGGTGGGGTGTATAGGTGTGGTGGAGGCTTAGGGTTGTGCTAGGGGTGTAGGTGTGTGTGGTGGGGTGTAGGTCGTTTGTGGTGGAGGTGTAGGGGTTTCTTGCAGAGCGGCACCTCACAATCTTTCGCATCCCTAAAGCCCCACCACACACCTACACCCCCACCACAGCCCTAAACCCCTACCACACACCCTACCATACACACCTATACCCCCTACACCCCACAACACACATGTATACCCCAGTACCCCTTACACCCCCGCCACACACCTACACCCCCACCACACACACACCACATCTACATCACACACACCTACATCACACAGACCTACACCCTTACCACCCACACACCTACACCCTCACTACACACACCTACACCTCACCACACACACATACACCTCAACCACACACACCTACACCCCCACCACACACCTACCACTACACACAAACCTACACCACCACACACACACCTACACCACCACACACACACCACATCTACATCACACACACCTACATCACACACACCTACACCCTTACCACCCACACACCTACACCCTCACTACACACACCTACACCTCACCACACACACATACACCTCAACCACACACATCTACACCCCCACCACACACCACACACCTACCACCACACACACACCTACACCACCACACACACACCTACACCACCACACACACACCTACACCCCCACCACATCCCTAAACCCCCACCACACACCTACACCCCCACCACACACCTACACCCCCACCACACACCTACACCCCACCACACACCTAAACCACCAGCACACACACACCTACACCCTTCTATCCAACCATGATGGATCAGTATATATATATATATATATATATATATATATATATATATACTGGTGTTCTGTCCACCTTGTAGCGGTGTACAAACACAAGCACATAAATGCACGGTGTTTTGTCATACACAACACAGAGGCTCACAGAGGCTCACACTGCTTGCAGTCAGTCATTCACTCCGCACTACCGTGCCACAGGCCTGCCTGCATGTGGCAATACAATACATGGTTTCAGAGCCTGGGCATTCGTGAATAATACATAGGCCCTGCACATCCCGTGTAGACCGCCATGACACACACGAAACAATACTGGTATTACATCGCCACCCTCGTCCATCATTGTACAGTGTGGACATATCACTGCAACACACTGGACATATCACTGCAACACACTGGACATATCACTGCAACACACGGCTCTGGGGCAGCGCCACCGCCACCACTTCACCCCCCCCCCCCCTCCCCATACCTCGCGCGGTGCAGTATGGTTCGGGCCAATTCACTGTATGCACAGCAGCGCTGGCCGCAGGGAACGAGCTGTGGAGGAGCAGGGTGTGTGAGGATGGTTGCTTGGTTGTTGGAGTTTTACGTCCTGTCAACATCTAAGGTCATATCAGGACGGGTACCGACTTTTGACAGTGCGCACTCATGGCGACTTTATAGTGCTGCCCCACTGGGAGGCCAGGCCACCAGCACCATCACCTGATATCCCACTCAGACACATTATCCTGACACTGAGCCAACCAGTCCTTGCCCTATCCTAATAATGCCGAGCGCCTGGCTAGGAAGCGACAAGTATCGATTTTTAAGTCATTGGTTTGACTCGACCAGGCTTCGAACCCATGAACCCATGGGTTCGAATCCCACGATCTACTAAAACGGGAGACGGACGCTTAACTCATTCGACCACCGAATCTGGTCGTGTGATGGTGGTGGTGGGGGCGGCTGCTGGTTCCCCAGTGCATTATTGATTCGCTACAGTGAGACAAGCGGTGTCCAGGGCAGGCAGACACTCACTTGACTTGTCCAAAAGACCACGCGGTTATATGCATTAGATGAGCCGTTTTGGTATGTTGTAGGATTCGAACCCACGGGTTCGAATCCTGGTCGAATCTATGCAATGATTTAGAAATTGATAATTGTCGCTACCTAGCCTGGCGATACTAGGATAGGGTAAGGAGCAGTGGAATGAGGAAGACCAATTGTCGGTAAATGACATTTTCCCTGCTCAATCAACTAATGTACCCACACACAAACACACAAAAAGTAACCGCATAGAACAAGTAAGACTCCCCTGCTCGACATTAATCACGGAATTGAACAAATTGCTCTATGAGGTCCCTTCTATTCTAGATGCATAACATTTGTCTCTTGTTGCTTACATAATGAAACACTGTTATCGAGTAGGAACATTATCAGTTCTGTGATTTAATGTCATGAGGCTAATGAATAACCAGTGGTATCTAATGTGTAGTAGACATAATTGATGGTTGGTTTGTGCCTGTACCAAACAAATAAAATCAAGTAAGAAAATGTATTAAATATAGAGACTACCCATCATCATCATCATCATCATCATGCTGTCGGTCGCGATGCGACAAAGACTGCTTTCATTACTTGACTGCCGCTCTCCATTTAGCTCTCTGCTGTGAGAGTTGCGTCCATGAGTCGGTCTTAATGTCTCTCAGCTTCAGGTTTCTCTTGATGGTATCCCTGAACCGGAGACGGGGGCGCCCTCTCTTTCTGTAGCCAGAAGACAGTTGAGAATAGAGGATCTGCTTTGGTAGCCTGTCTGATGACATCCTCATGAGGTGTCCAGTCCACCGGAGATTCTTTTTGATCAGAAGATCTTCCATAGAGGGCAGCCCCATCCGTTCGAGTATTTCCTTATTCGTCAATTTGTCCTTCCAGGTTAGCCTCATGATTGAACGCAGATGTCGCATCATGAAGGCATGCAGCTTTTTCACCTGCCGTCTGTACACTGTCCAGGCCTCGGCTCCGTATAGTAGGGTGGATAGCACATTGCGCGGTAGATCTTACCTTTGACCCGAATGGACACATGGTGGTTGTTCCAGAGTCTCTGGCGTAGTCGGCCGAAAGATGCGCTAGCCTTGGCCATCCTCCTCTGTATCTCAGCATCAATGCGTCCATCACTTGATATAGTGCTTCCGAGATAGGTGAATTCCGGAACAGAGTTCAGCTTGTTTCCGTCAACCATGATCTCCTCCTCTCGGGTTCTTGTAGAGTTGGGTTGGTACAGCACCTCCGTCTTCTTGATGTTAATTTTCAGGCCAAACTTCTTTGATGCATCGGAGAAAGCATCCACTATTTTCTGGGTCTCTTCAGCAGAGTGGGCAACCAGTGCACTGTCATCTGCGAATAGTAGCTCTCTCACCAGTATCTGAGTAGTCTTGGTCTTCGCTCTGAAGTGTGTGACATTGAATAGGTGCTCTGAAGTGTGCGACATTGAATAGGTCATTTCATGAAAGCTGCCTGCAAAAGTGTTGAAGTGCTGCTGGCTTTTGCAAGTTACCAGCGGCACTCTCTCGGGGAGCAAATATAGGTTTCACACCGGCAAGAACATGTCAAGACAGGCGCAAAACTATTTGTCCCCTGCAGTGGCTGGTCGGGAGATGTTGGGAGTTCCATACATCAACCGCCCTTAATGCTGCCACAGTGACATGGTTTTCTGTTTAGGGTTTGCTCCCTTAGCCTTCGGTTCTGTCAAGGACCTGTACCACAAGGCAGTGGTTTACAACTCTGCAAGGCAGGGGCGTCAAACTCCCTGAGGTATTGCTATACCTGCAATACCTGCATACCTACCCAAATATATTGCATAACCTATACTTGTTGATTGCATATTTGTGATCGTCAAATAGAATGGTAGGGCCTATTAGTACTAGTGTTGGTAGGCCTATAGACATATTGGTGAATATATATACAGTACAACCCCATTAAACCAAGCTCGGTTAAACCAAACAATCGGTTAATCCAAACCTTTTTCGGCTGCCCGGCAAAATACTACAGTTTATCATATAAAAAAGTTGGTTAAACCAAAGTCGGTTAATCCAAATTATCGGTTAATCCAAACAAAACTGTCGGACCCCAGGCCACTCCGGTATGGTTAAACCAAACTTTCATGTGGTTTTAAGGTCATCTGAGACCCCACTGATAAGTGGTAGTATCTTGCTGGGCCACTGAAAAAAAGTTTGGATTAACTGATCGTTTGGTTTAACTGAGCTTGGTTTAACGGGGTTATACTGTACATACATAAGAAAACAATAATCAAAGTGTCCACATACATTGTATATTACATGTGCAATACATGCTTACTCAAAGTCAAAGCCAAAGCCAAAGCTCGGTTAAACCAGTGATCGGTTAATCCAAAGAAATTTCTAGGGTCCTTTCAAGTTTGGTTTAACGGGGTTATACTGTAGTAAGAAATCTGTTGATTGATAGACGAACCTAACCACCTTTAGCATGCTAGTTTGGTCGTGTGTGGGGAGAAAGTCCAGGGGACCAGGCTAACCATACAATATTGGCATATCTGACAGTTTTGCATTATCTATAGACTACATCACGGTTCCAGCGGTGCAGTGCATTGTGGGATGCATCAGAGCAAAACAACCCCCCCCCCCAAAAGCACATGGCACATGCTAATACACTGGGTGCAGCTATGAAATGTGCTAGTTTCAGCTCATCTCAGCTCTTGTTTGAAACATAGAATACCAACTAAAAAAATATATATAATAAATTCAGATATTAATCTTTTATCCAGCATTGCACTTACATCAATATAATCAGGACATCTTATGCTATGTGCATTTAGATTTAGAAAGATCTAGGCACTCATACTAGTGTTAGAGCCATAGCCAGAGTACTCAATGCATTGTCAATGGCAGTGAGCAATCTCCATACAGAAAAAGTAAAATATTGATAAAACCACATGACCTAAAGACAAACCGCTTGGAACACATACAGAAAACATGTTTATCAAAATGATTATATTCAATTGATAAGGTTAGGGTTTAGGATTTCTATTACTTTTGAATAAAACTGACGCTTTTCACTGCGCTTATAGGCAAACTCAATGGCCATACGCCGTTGCTTTGCTCCCAATGCCGTTTTCAGCGCATGCGCAGTCGGAACCGTGATCTAGTTTATTGCATGAATCAATACAGTTAAGAACCAGCATGGAACTGTAAGCAAAACATCGAAAATGGGAAGTTATGCTGTCGTGATCTTTTTGAATTGATGACTTGAATATATATAATTGTCTTTCGTATTTTATGTATTACTTTATTCTATTTTTCTATATAACAAAATTAATATCCGATTTGATTGAAAACAACATGGCGGATTCTCTATTAAAAAGACGAAGAGGATCAGTGCCATATGGTATAATTAGAATATAATTTATTATATATATATAAATAGGCGGAGTTTCCCCCCTCACTTATTTAATTCCTATTTAATTATTTATTATTGCATGCTCACTTATTTATTCTCCCCTGTAATATTCATTGCGGGCCACTTCTTTGTCCCGCTACTACCGCGCTGCCACTGCTTTGTTCATTCGCCCTGAAACTTCACTCGCTGTACCACTGGATTTTAGCTGCTACTGGATACCTGGGAGTGTTCGAATACTGTTATCTGCCTGACTTGTCCTTACAGAACCAAATAAGTACTGTTCATACTATGCCTAAGGAGTTTTGTGACATCTGCGGTACAGTTCATGAATGTGGAGATAGTATGAACTGTGAGAAAAATCAGGATAGTGCATGTCCATATACTTGCTCACGTTCATCTCGCTGGACGACCAACAAAGAAGACAAGATGGCATCGGACGACCGTGACAATGTGGAAGCTGAACTGGAAGTGCTTTTACCGCAAGACCAGCATGAACGCATAGCGAAGGAGGTTCATGAGTTGGAATTAGAAGACGACCTAGCACAGCTGAAGGAATGCAAAAGTAGACTTCTCGCGAAAAAGGATACTAGACGCTGGGAAACTGACAATGAAGATCGACAAGATGGCGGCAACGCCATCTTGGATTCCAAGGGGGGCATCACCGGTGGTGCACGGGACCCATCACCATATGTGGACACCACTTTTGTTGCGAAGCCGGAGGACGGATACTGTGTTTATGGCAAGAAGTCAGCCGCTCGAGAGCAACCGTACGTCGACGTAGGACATTGAGTGCTTCTTCTTCTAGCAGGAGCACAAGCTGCAGACACAGAAGTAAGTGGAACCTTAAACGGTTCACTGACGGTAAAAATGATGTTAGCAAAGTGAACTGTTATGAACTCATAGCCACCACCGGAAAGTGGGTCCTAGGCATTAAGGAATTAGGTGTTCGAGATTTCAGAGCTCTGTTCGAACACATTATTTTACTGGTGCACAGGGCACGCACAAATGAATACCTTGACACTGCTCATATGGGTTACGACTTGTCCATCAGAAGCCTAGCATAGGAGATAGGCTTTACAGCCTTTTCTAGTGCAAGCAGGGCTCCAGTGTCCTGTTTTATTCATCACTGAATGTCAAGGGGAGGAAGTCTAGTACAGCTAGCCACACCACCAAGAAGCCGGGCAACCACTCTACGAGGCCCTGTTATGTGTGTAATGGTGAAAAGGGATGCTCTCGCAGTGAGGAGGAGTGCAGATTCAGCCATATCTGCTCCAAGTGCAAAGGAAAGGCCATAAGCATCCATCATGCAAGGAATGATGGGCTATACACCCCAGTAATAGAGTTCCGAACACCCCGTGTAGGAATTGTGATGTTGCCGATGCAGGCGGGCGTGTGGGGGGGGGGGGGGGTGCATTGGTGTGACCCAGAGCCGGCGGTTATCAGCTTTGGGAGGGGGCTTCTAGACGACCCTGGCTACAGTGCGACTGTGTTAGAACACCCCCCTGTTTATAGTAAGAATGGAATCAGCGTGGAGGTCTTTGAAGGTGACAAGCTTGGTTTTGTAGGTGACAGGGTGTTTGCAGGTGACCGTGTTAACTGTTTTGGAGAAGGTATCTTTGTAGGTGACCACCAGGACTATGCCAATGATAAGAGCTCTGATGTGGAGTTACACCCTTATATGGATGGATCTGTCAATAAAGAGGTCGGTGTTGTGAATGGTATGAGCGCCAATGCGACTGAGAGGGTCTGTGTAGGTGAACAGCTTAAGTCGGGGGATGGATTTATGAATTACGACCTATCTTTGCACAACACCCCTTCAATGGACATGGGCACTCGGAGATTGCATGTTCCCAGGGACATAGGAGACTGGTTACGAGTCAGGGAATGTAAGGAAGGCCTTTAAGTGACTATGACCGAATCAGAGGACTTTTCGTGTAACAAATGAATGTACCAATGGTGTTTGTTTGTGTGTATACCGCCTCGAAGGGGCTGACTGTCAATTGAAACTTTGTCGTTTTTTCTCTGAACTATTTTTCAGGGGTGGCGCTGACTGAGAAGCCTATTATATCTTACGTGGTATAGTTTTCGGTTTTCAAGTGATAAATAAGGAATTTAATAACAATTATGAAAACAGCAATAGTGAACGCCTATCACAATTTGAGCGTGAGTTTATCAAAGCTAAATTGTCTGTTGAATTGGATCATGACGTTATTTCGCTTGTTGAATACATACCTAAATGTGTCCATTCTAGGTGTGTTGTTCCTAAGGAGGCCGCCTAGTTATCGACTGTAGTAAGCCCCAGGGCAGATCAGTTAATTCAGCAATTAGTGAGGTGGCCCAAAAGTTTAAATACCTGAGTGTTGATAATGTTATCAACAACCTTGAGAAGGGTGACCACATAGCATCGATCGATATAAGCGACACCTATAGGGAAGTTCAGATACACCAGAGGGATCGCATAAGACGGGCATCAAGTGAAAATTTGCTGGTAGCGACAGGGAGAGATACATTGTAGATAATCGTTTGTCAATGGGCCTTTCCTCAAGCCCCTTTATATTTACAAAATTATCTAATTTTATCGTGAGATGCGCAAGAAGTGAGGGTGTTGTACGTGTTATTAATTACCTCAACGATTTTTGCATTATTGGGAACTCCTGGAACCAGACTGCTATTGACAAACCTAAGCTAATCGCAATATTGCGGAGGTTGGGTTTCTTTTTGAGATTCAAAAAATTGCTCTCCCCGAGTCAAAAGATGAGGTTTCTGGGAATCGACATCGATACTATTCAGTTAGAATTAACACTCCCAGACGATAAACTTAAAAAGCTATATATAGAGTCATAGCACAGTTCCGGGGCCGCAGGAAGGCAAAGCGAAAAGACCTCAAGCATCTCGGGGGCTTGCTTGCAAACTGCGCAAAAGTCATCCGGGGTGCTCGTACCTTTTGTCGGGGGATTTATGACCAGATAGCTTCCATTTGTGAACCTCATCATTACACTAGACTAGGGAGTGGTTTCTGCCAGGATATTGAATGGTGGGAAAGCTTTGCGGCGTGCTTTAACGGTAAGGCTGCCATGCTTGGGAAGTTCACACAGGTCCACTCAGTTTATAGTGACGCATCTGGTTGGGGCATGGGCGCTACCCATGGAAGAGATTCGCTTGTGGGCTCCTATAAAGAAAGCGATGATAACAGCTTACAGAGTTATGCTGGGGACCACCATGTCACACCCGAGGGGGGCTTGGACACGGCTCATATTAATGTGAAGGAAATGTCTGCTGCCTTCGAGGCAGCCATTCACTGGGCCCCTAATTGGGAGGGGGGCTCGATAGTGTTTGTCACTGATAGTGCGGTGGCACAGGCCGCTCTTAACACAGACCGCTCCCACTCACGTGAGATAATGGGTTACCTACGAAAGCTGTTTTGGATGGCAATTGAAACAAATTCTGTATTCGGAGCAACCTATATTCATACCTCAAAAAATATTACCTGTGACGCACTTAGTAGGCTGCCTGAGAAAGGAAGTGCAGCAAGGATCATCGATGTTGATCTCGGATAGGTGATGTGTTGTAGTACGATTTTTGAGGCCCGCTTTCTGCTTCATTCCAGGGCGGGAAGCGCTAGTGGGGGAGCAACAGATCTATGAGAGAGGGTTTTATTCATCCAACTCGTGGTCTTCAAGATCGGTCCAGATAAAACGTTATCTATCCTTTGTTGACAAGTTCGGGGAAAACAGGGCCCCTTTTCCATGTAGTTCAAGGTGGATTGTGTTGTATGCAACCTGGCTTGTGAGGGACCTGTCTTACAGATCTATATTAAACTACCTGTCTGGCCTGAATGCGGTATGCGGCATGCGGCATGCGGTATGCGAATGAGAAGATTCCTTCTATGCGGTATGTGGCATGCGGCATGCGGCACACGACTGGCTATATTTAAAAAATATAAATAGACAAGTATACTCCATACTGCACTGTATATGGCCTAATATGGCATTTATATCTATGTAACTCTTGGTACGTCACATGGAGGTTCCTACCTTTATAATTACCAAATTATAGATAAGTATTCATATTTATGTGGCTATGGTAGCATTTTTACGAACCCGTAACCCAACCACCACCACTATCATATGTTTCCAATCTGCACCCTTGTGTGTGTCCATTCCGTAATGCTCAGTCGCCTCTCCTCATTTAAACCTAATGGACAAGTGCGACTGATGTATGTAGCATATGTCGTGTACATAGTGTATGAAGTGTATGTAGTGTACATAGTGTATGTAGTGTATGTAGTGTACATAGTGTGTGTAGGGTATGTAGTGTATGTAGTGTACATAGTGTATGCAGTGTATGTAATGTCCATCTCCCGGGTGACCACCTCCCATCAGCACCTTGTGTCCGTAATTATCAGTCGCCTCCTCCTGCCTTAAACCAATGGACAAATGCGACTGATGGTTTTCTATTCGCACCCCCGTGCATGCCACATGCCGCACCGATCGCTACAGGGACCGATCGAGTTGTCGCATTCGCATTCGCATTCGCATACCGCGTGTAAGGGTTGCAGCTCATTGACTTCAAGGCGTTTCGATTTTTTGCCGCATTCGCATACCACATACCGCGTGTAAGGAATCTCAGCTTAAGACTTTGACTCCCCCCCCACACCCACCCTACTCCCCACTCACCCACCCCACACACACTACTGCCCCCACACACTCACTTCCCTTGCCCGGCTAGCCACCCTACTCCCCGCCCCCCCCATCTCCCCCCCCCCCCACACACACACTATTGCTAAAGTGCCTGTCACACCTTACCGGATTGAGTACCGGGCCAAAGACCCTATAATACTAAGACGGCTCACTCAGCCTGTACTGTGTCATCAAAATGATCAAACCCACCACTTGGTGCACTGGCTGTTCTCTTGGTTAAACAGTTGCTATATTATATGTATATATGAATGTGAAAGATATGTGATGATGGCGATGATGATGATGATGCTGATGATGATATGTATTTTTTCATAGCAATTTCATATTGATGTGTATTCATACTTACCTATCTCATGTATAATATAATTGTATGTGTTTACAATAAATTACATGTGAAACACCAACCAGCAGCAGGGTGGCACTGCAAAATTTACATTACCATGGGAGAGATAGGGAGTGAGCCGTCTTAGTATTATAGGGTCTTTGACCGGACAGAACCGGACAAAGAATTGTACCGAAATGTGTCGAAATGTTGCGCTTTCCGCCGGACGAAACAGACGCTAAACGGACAAGGAACGTACATTAACGAATGCCCACCGGACGATAACCGAGATAGGGTGGTGGGATATGTGGGTGGGGTGGGTGAGTGGGAGATGAGGGTGGAGTGGGTGGGAGGGGTCTCAGATGACCTTATAACCACTTGAAATTTTGGTTTAACCATACCGGAAGTGGTCTGGAGTCCGAAATTGTGTTTGGTTTAACCGATAATTTGGATTAACCGACTTTGGTTTAACCAACTTTTTTATATGATAAATGGTAGTATTTTTGCGTGCTGTCGAAAAAAGTTTGGATTAACCGATCGTTTGGTTTAACCAAGCTTGGTTTAACGGAGTTATACTGTGTGTGTGTGTGTATATATATATATATATATATATATATATATATATTTATATATATATATATATAATTATATATATATATATCATTAAGTCTAGATACGTGTTTTGGTTTTGAAAATTTAATGTTTTCATCGGACTATGCAACGTTAATACTGGATACTTCGGCTACTTTTCCCCACTAAATTTCCATGTGTATTACTTCCTGGTGTTGCGGTTTCCCAGGGACACCAGTTTGCCAGGGACACATTGCTTCTGCGCATGCATCAAAATCGAACAGCATCGTCACTAACCTTATAAATTTAATATAATGTTTTTGGTAAAGATGTTTTCTATATGTGTACCAAGCGATTTGTTTCTAGGTGGTGTCGTTTTAGAGATATTTAACTTTTCCTGTATTTTGTGTATGAAGATTGCTCACGGCCATTGACAATGCCTTGAGTTGGACGGTATGCGCAGTGAAAAACATTAGTTTTATTCAAAATTAATAGAAATCAAAAACCCTAACCTTATCAATTTAATATAATCTTAATGGTAAAGATGTTTTCTATATGTGTACGAAGCGATTTGTTTCTAGGTGGTGTAATTTGAGAGATATTTGATTTTTTCTGTATGAAGATTTGCTCACGGCCGTTGACAATGCATTTGAATGGAAGTATCCCTGCCAAACTGGTGTCCCTCGGAATCCGCAACAGGTGTTGCGGCCAGGCCTGCCGCTGGATCTTAGTCAATACAGCCGATCACTCATCATCATCATCATCATGCTGTCGGTCGCGATGCGACAAAGACTGCTTTCATTACTTGACTGCCGCTCTCCATTTAGCTCTCTGCTGTGAGAGTGATGTCATTTCATGAAAGCTGCCTGCAAAGGTGTTGAAGTGCTGCTGGCTTTTGCAAGTTACCAGCGGCACTCTCTCGGGAAGCAAATAGAGGTTTCACACCGGCAAGAACATTTCCAGACAGGCGCAAAACTATTTGTCCCTGCAGTGGCTGGTCGGGAGATGTTGGGAGTTCCATACATCAACCGCCCTTAATGCTGCCACAGTGACATGGTTTTCTGTTTAGGGTTTGCTCCCTTAGCCTTCGGTTCGTCAAGAAACTGTACCACAAGGCAGTGGTTAACAACTTTGCAGGGCAGGGGCGTCAAACTCCCTGAGGTATTGCAATACCTGCTATACCTGTAGCCGATCACTACAGATAGCTTATAATTTAGGACTATATTTAGTTCTCCATATGTTGTGATACATACGGACACTTCTGTATCTTTGGCTAAAGGAACCAAATTACGATTTCCTCCAGAATATCGAATTGCATATAGCGAAGTGCATACAAGTTTCTTATCTGTTGCAGGACATCATGTCTACTGCGGATGCGGACCATTCGGGAGCAATAAGCTTCAGCGAGTTCAAGGACTCCGTCATGGGAATGACAAATATCGTTTTGTGAGTTTTCATCTTTGCCGGGTCAATATACATATCAGAATATCATAAATTGCAAAACAGCAATGTTGTCAACGTGGAAGGGTTGGAAGGTGGACAAGAGATCCTTTAACTGTCAATAAATTGGTGTGGGCCTATGGTTGCGAGTTCACATCGTTATTAAAGGGTCTGTCACACTACGACGTACAGCGTCAGCGTGTGCTCAGCGTATGACAATTTGCCAGTACGTCGGCATTTGTCTGACTTTTCAGCGGCGGGGGATAGAAATGGGTGTACACATAACGTATGTAACATGCAGAATGTATCTCTGACCTACTGCTAGCGTATGAGAGCATTCATGTGCCTCACAAAACATTCGCTCATGGTATGCTGACCAACATTACGTGCGTTACTTCATCGCTAGAAGTATAGCGTATAGGTTAAGTATGCTGGAGATATGGCAGGCATATGTTCGAAGTACGAAAGACTGCATGTTCCCAATAGGTTATCTTAAATCACTAACTTTTGAGATATTTGAAATTCAAACATGTAACATTAATTTGAGCAAACATGCCAAAACTCTGGCACCATAGGTTTCTGCAGAAACAGGTTCTATTAAATTGACTCAGTGTTCCCTTCTAAGTGGCATCAAATGCTTGGTAAATGTATTAGATATGTATAATCAAATCTAGATAATTATTTTGGTTTTGAACACTTTATTTTGTATCACACTAAGCAGCTTTAATCACTGGTAGCAACATCAATTCAGTTCTCCCTTTTCTCATTCTTTAATAATTCGAAGAGCTTTGGTAATAATAAACATTTGACCCAAATTTAGATATGTAGGCATATTGAAAAGGGGAAGAGTGTTTCATTTGGCAAAACATCACATTTTGCTTTTACAATGAAAATACAATACCAAACTAAAAACTGCTTCGTGATACCTTTACATACTTTAGAATAAATTAGCAATGACGGAGAGCAATTGGTGGAATACATAATCATCCTAGTCCACCAGGAACTAAATTGCAGCGGAATATTACCTATTTGTTTAATTTCTTGAGCTGTCTGTTCTGTTCTTACAGTATTCTCATCGTGAATGAAGCACAACCACGCTTCCTGAAGTACGACGTAGATAAGTCCGGGAAACTGGACCCACAAGAACTGGCGGCGTTTGTGGACTCCTTGCCCGACGACAGGAAGCCCATGAACGTGCAGGAGATCATCGACACGTGCGACCGGAACGAGGACGGCGAAATAGACTTCGATGAGTTTGTGAGAATGATCCTCAAGAACCAGTAACGGACAAAAACAATGGTCATCTGTTTTCTGGTAGTTAGCCAGTCTTTACCTTTTGTTTTGTTCTTTGGTACATTAGTTAATTAAGCGGGGGAAATTTTATTTGTGGACGATTGGTCTTCCTTATTCCAATGCTCTTTGCCCTATTCTAATAATGCCGAGCGCGAGGCTAGCTAGCGACAAGTATCAATTTGTAAGTCATTGGTTTGACTCGACCAGGGTTCGAACCCGTCGGTTCGAATTCTACCAACGCGGGAGGCCATCCCATCAAATGGGTATGGGATGGGTAATGTATTTTGATATGTTTGGTTGAGGTCCTTTTCGAAGTGATTTGTTAGTAAATGGTCATTCATAAGGTGCTTTTCGAAGTGATTTGTTAGTAAATGGTCCCTCATAAGGCGTCAGGCTAATGACAGCTTTGTGATATATATTGTCTTTCCCCGATAATAAATAATAGAACTCATCCTCATTGTATTGTAACTATGATTAAATATATATTTTATAGCTGGGGGAAATTAGTGGATACTATTTTTTAACTAATTATTAATACGCCTATGGTGCACTCTTTTAAGGCCCTGTCACACTACCACGTATGCATTAAGTGCGTGCGTAACATTTTGAAATAAAAATCTAATTTTAATAGGTTGGCATTCGCCAAACTTTTCACACTGTGGGCGGTCCGTGCAACATATGAAGCGTATACAGAGCGTATGGCTAGCGTATAGCGATGTATACAAAATGTATAGCGATGTATACTCGGCATGCTGGGACATGTAGTGACGGTTGGAGGCGACAGTTTCAGTGTATGAGTAACGCACAATGATGTATGGTCAATGTATGCCTAGCATGTCGACGTGTGTGTAGCGTGTGCATAACATATTCAAACTTATGCGTAATGTGTGCAAAGCGTATTCGTGATGTATGCAATCACTTTTAGGGCACGCCTTGGTCACGTGATCGGTCACCGATGGGTTTAAATATCCTGAAATATTTTAGGAGTCCCCCTAGCCCTTTTATATTGTAAATATTCACCATGGATTCAGTATGTAACGACCTTGCTGGTCGCAATAAATTAGTTAAACACAGGTCTTACAATATCTACACATGGTGTAGAAAATTCTATGCTTCCCTTGGCTCAATGTATGCATGAAAACCAAACATGTAGGGGTTCATCGACATAACTGTATGAGCCAATTTTGGCCAAGGTTGGTCAAACCATATTACACAAATTTGGTCCAACAATATGTTCTAACAGCCAAACTGTGTGAGCCAACATTATGGTCACAGGCATGATAGAACCGAGCTTTAGTGGCTCTAGCTATATAATATATTTATTTCCACATGATCAATGTACACACAAGTTGATATTTATATCAGTAATTTTTTCACGTGAAAGAGGAGAAAGCAGAAGTACAATACTTATATACGGTATAACTTGTTTGGTTCACCCTATCAAACATTACATCTCGACCATGACCTCTGCAAAAACATTAAGAGGAATATGTACACTTCATGTGGAATAATAAAGAGCAACAAAAGCTTACGAAGTCATCAAATAATGTCATGAGAACTTCATAATAGTATGCCTATTTGAATCAATATCCGTATGGCCTCAAAGAAAGCAAAGCATCCATATACCACTGCATAATGTTGACAGAAGACCAGTTCAATCCACCAACTAATGTATTCACGAGTTTCCTGATATAGGGTGCATAACCTTCGTCAAAATAAAAGTCAAAGCTTTTCCCATCACTTTCAGGGGTGTAAAAGAAATATTTCAAGGAAATTTATGTATATGGCCTACATTTTCAAAGACCTACATTTGATTTCTACGCACATTTATATCCATCATTTTGTCTTGATTGTCTGCAGTTGGTGATATATTTCTTAATCTAAACTGCCTACTTCTATCCTTGAAAAGGTGTCATCCTGTGACCAGTGTCAGTTTTCAAGGATGTTCAAGCACACCAGAAAATTTCCAGCACTTTCAAGGCCTTGAATGGGAAACGGTTAGATTCCAGCACTTTCAAGAATTTCAAGGCCGAGTAGCCACCTTGGCAATAACAACTATATACATTCTTTTAATAACCACAGTTAAAAAATACCTTTAACTTATATATCCTCTTCTGGCTGATCTAGGCCCTATTGGGCTCGTTGGGGTTAAAAAAACAAACTATTTCTTTGAACACATATATGGAGGTAGACGGAGCTCTGAAGTAATATGATTGTGGGTGTCCTCTCCAATCAAAAAGCACCGGGAAAACAAACGAACTCGGAATAGTTCTAATTTGTGCCACAGGGTGGTGCATGCTTAGTACTGAACTTTTCCACTTGGTGGTGTAGTGCGCCGGCAGTCAACTCAAGATTGCAGAACGTGCAGTTCGTCATAGGTGAGTGTAGAAACTGATATGGTTCTACTACCCCGGGCCTATATATATATATTAGTATTGGCAGATCAATTTTTTATTTTTTTTTGGTCCATATATATATATATACATACCTTGTATATACGTTGTATATATATGAAATATATACTATTACTAGTGCATATACTAGTGATGCGCGAAAAGGAAGAAGGCAAGGCGGAATTGGGAAAAAGGAGGCATTTATTGGGACGCCTCTGGCAACAGAGGGTAACAGGGCAACAGTGAGGAGGCTCATGAGGAGCAACAGTACAAAGGTAAAAAGCAAGTAAGGCTCATGAGGAGCAACAGTAAAAAGGTAAAAAGCAAGTAAGGCTCATGAGGAGCAACAGAACAATGAATAAGCTATATCAGGGGCTCATAAGGAGCAAAGGTCAGAGTGGTGATATGAGTTCATGTGAGGGGGGGGGGGGCGCCGAGGAGCCCTCCACCAGCTGTAGGAGAGAAGAAGATAAGTAAAGAAAGTTGGGTGGGTGGGTGGAAGAAAAGGCAGAGCGCGGAGGAGGGCTGGAAGGCGAATGACTGAGGGAGGCCGGCGGGCGGCCTTATAAGGGAGGGCAGGAGGGCGGTGGCAGGTGAGGTGCGAAAGCAGCGGGCCGGGGGAGGTGGAGGAAGAAAGCTGAGGGGCGGACGTCGCGCGAGGTGCGAATGCTGCGCGAGGACCGGGGAGGCGGGGGGAGGGTCTCTTCCTCTCCACGCATCAAACGCAATGCTCGCATTACGACCGATGCGCGAAAAGGAAGAAGGCAAGGCGGAAGTGGGAAAAAGGAGGCGTTTATTGGGACGCCTCTGGCAACAGAGGGTAACAGGGCAACAGTAAGGAGGCTCATGAGGAGCAACAGTACAAAGGTAAAAAGCAAGTAAGGCTCATGAGGAGCAACAGTAAAAAGGTAAAAAGCAAGTAAGGCTCATGAGGAGAAACAGAACAATGAATAAGCTATATCAGGGGCTCATAAGGAGCAAAGGTCAGAGTGGTGATATGAGTTCATGTGAGGGGGGGGGGGCGCCGAGGAGCCCTCCACCAAAATGGAGGAGAGGGCTCGAGGCGCGCCCGAGGCGGGGGCCCGAGGTGTAGGCCGCGTCTGAGGTCGGGGCCTGGGCCGGGGTAGCGCGGGAGGGATACCCAGGCGAGGCTTGGACGGGGTTCTTGGCGGAGGCTGGGGAAGTTGAAGGTCTGGGTGTGATGATGTGTCCGGGGCCTACGTGGACAGTGAGCGGGCGGCCAAAAGGGGAGCCCGCTCCCTGTGGGCCTGCGGTGAGGAGGTCCGGCGAGGGTCGAGCAGGGGGGCAGCGAAGTCCTCAGGGCTGGGCGGGGTGGGGGTCGGGGTCGGGTCGGGCGGGTTGATGAAGGCGGTGTCGTGATGGTCGGCGGCTGTGCTGTCTGGGGAGGGTTCCTCGTGAGGCTGGGCTGTGTCTGGGGCGTGAGGTGCGAGGTGATGGTCCCCGGCTCTGTCTGGGCGGTGTTTCGGTCGGTGGTCGCTGGGGGGTTGTCGGTGGTGGTCGCGGGGTTGTCGGCAGTGGTGTGGGTGAGGCGCCGGGGAGGGCCCCCCGGGCCGGCCGGGGGGGGGGGGGGATCAAAAATCCGCCGAGGCGGCCGGGGTCTGGCGCTCACGGGCTTGCTTGGTGAGGCAGCCGGCCTCGCTGTGCATCGTGAGGATGCGCCGTACGTTGGCGCAGTAGGTGCATACGTGCCGGTGTTTGTTCCCCACCTCGCCGTGGGCCTCCCCGACGGGGGCCCGATCGCACGAGACGGGCTCGCGGATCCAGGCGTGCAGGGGGCCCCGTGAGTCTGCCTGTCGTAGGCGATGCGGGTGTCGACTTGGGCCCGGGGCAGGTGTGCGCCTCGGGGAGAATCCTCGCCTCGGGGGGCTGGTGCTGCCGGGGCGGCTTGGGTGAGGGCGGCGGGCGTGGTGAGGGAGTCCATCCTCAGCATGTTGAGGGCAACTGGATCGTGCCATCCGTGGGGGAGCCTCCCGTCCGCTATCCAGGTGAAAATGGTTTCGGAATAACGGCGGACGGTAGGCCACGGATGCACGAGGTTGTCCCTCATCACGGTGAGGTGGTGGTGGTGGAGGCCCTGGACGGAGTGGGCGGGGAAGGCTGGATGGCTGACCAGGGTGAGGAGGGCGAGGTTGTACTCATCCTTGGTAGCCTCGCCCCTCTTCACCGGCTTCCGTTCAGGGCCCCTCTCCACCAGGTCCGAGGGGAAGATGTAGTCACTAGGCATGCCTTGGCGCCTGACGGTGTGTTGCGCCTCGGCGGAGGCCAGGATCTCGCGGACGGCGTCGGCCGCGGATGCTGGGGTGTGCTCGACCGCGTCCTGGAGGTATGCGGGGGGCGGAGCGGGCGCGGCTTGAGCGGTGAGGCGGCTATACCGTTCGTATTGGGGGTGTACTGCCCCCGGCAGAGTCGCTTGAGGTGGCGGCGGGGGACGGGTCCCGGCCGCGGCGCGCGCCCGAGGTGCTGGGGCGGCCGGCGTGATGTAGGCGGCCTGCCGCCTCGGCGCAGGCGGGGGGCTCTCCGGTGCTCCTTGGGCGCCCCCCGACTCGAGGGCGTCCATGCGGGTGGTGAGGCGGTGGAGGGCCTCGAGGATCGCGGCCGTCTCGCTGCCCGAGGGGCGGTCCGAGGGCGCCGAGGGAGACGCCGGGGCCGTAGACGGTGAGGAGCCTCCCGGCGAGCCCGAGGAGGGTCCCGGCGTGGCCATGACGGTTGCCCGGGAGTTCTTGCGGCCCTTGCCCTTTCCGTGTCCGGACATGCTGGAGCGGTCCGAGGAGATGCAGCGGTCCGAGGAGATGCAGCGGTCCGAGGTTAAGCAGCGGTGGTGGATAGCCAAAAAGAAAAGGCAGAGCGCGGAGGAGGGCTGGAAGGCGAATGACTGAGGGAGGCCGGCGGGCGGCCTTATAAGGGAGGGCAGTGGCAGGTGAGGTGCGAAAGCAGCGGGCCGGGGGAGGGGGAGGAAGAAAGCTGAGGGGCGGACGTCGCCCGAGGTGCGAATGCTGCGCGACGACCAGGGAGGTGGGGGGAGGGTCTCTTCCTCTCCACGCATCAAACACAATGCTCGCATTACGACCAATGCATACATTTTATATATGACTACTATATACATCATACATATGATATACACATGGTATATATATATACTCACATACACAATCACACACCTTGTATATATGACGTTGTATATACAAATAGCCTGAACTGAGACAAGTAACTATGTGTGGTCTCTGTGGCCTAGTGTTTAAGGTGTTGAACTTTTAATCTGAAGTTGTTTGGTGTTGTGGGTTCAAATCCCATGTAGTTCACAAAAACATTCAACAAAAAAAACGTTTATCGTTCTATATTTGTTTCTGCCACTCAAATAATTACGAATTGAAGAGTACTTCAAAGACCTAGCAAGCCAGGTCGCATAAAGAGCGACCTGTTCATTGGAGCAAGGAAAGGGCGAGCGGGAGGGATGGAAAATCTCAATAAATTCCAAATACTTGTTAACCTGAGAAGAACGGGTCAACAGTGAATTATCCGAGTAATTCCGCAATTGAAAAGCCTTCTGCTCATTTTCCAGCTTGGAGCACCCTGGAAAAAATCAAAAAGGAGCGGAAAAAATGTTGCCACAACAAAATGAGTTATCCATAATTAAATTTGAAAGCCCTCTATGACTGTCACGCTCCTTCAATCTACTTAAGGCATCACAAAATTTATTCAATTTACTTTTAATATAGATTGACTGGATAGAATAATTATTTTTAACTGATGACCAAAATAAGTGTTTAATATAGTACATAATATGGCTGCTCCTTGAGCACCCAGTATTAATCGCTGTACTTATGACTCTATTGTCAGTTATAAATAGTAGATTCTTATCCCTCCAGTCTGACTCCCAACGTCGCATTGCCGCATAGATAGCCCAAAGTTTTTGAACATTAATGTGCTCCTCTCTAACTTCTTTGTCTGTGGCCACCACATGATGACCCGCATAGTCTTGTAATGCACTGGTGTCTGACTCATTGAACGACCCTACCAACCAATCAGAACCATACAAAGCCCGTATCCCCATTTGGAGGCATCACTGTACACTGACTTGACAGGTGCAAAGCTTTCCAAAAATGTTGCCTTGCCATTGAATCCCCTCGCGTAGTCGAGCCACCATTTAAGGTCCTCCCTAATGCTTTTATTGAGGCGAATTTTATAATATGACTTCTTAAGGCGCGACAGCAAGTCATAAATGCTTCGCGAAAAAGTCCTCACGCCCTTGATCACTTTTGAGCAATGAGCAAGGAGCCCACCAACACGCTGCAATTCCTTTTTGCTAGCTTTATGCCTACCCTGCAATTTAAACAAAATATCGATAGTTTTGCTCAACTTATCATCAGGCAGAGATAGCTCCAACTCGACACTATCAATGAAGATACCTAGAAACCTCACCTTTGTTTCTGCCGGTGTTACTTTTTTATAGTTAATAAAAAATCCTATTCTGCGCAAAATCGAGATAAGCTTCCACTGATCTGCCATAGCCTCCAACTTCGAATGAGGTACTATACAAAAATCGTCTAAATAATTAATGACTGATTCTACGCCCTCCCTAAAGGTGCATCTAACAGCAAAGTCAGAAATACGAGAAAATATGTATGGGCTGGATGACAACCCCATGCAAAAGCGATTATCACAATAACTAATATATTCATCATTCAAAAAAAGAAGAGCCTAACAAACCCTGCCTAATCCTATCCGATGGATGGATAGATACTGCACGATAGGCGTCCTTAATATCAATCGTGCACATGTAATCTCCACGCTGCAGTACGTGGACAACATCATCAACAGAATTATAAGATTTTCTTTTGTGCAATATTATCAGTATTTTCATTCACCGAGTAGTCAGGCCTGCTACAATCCACTACTACTCGACCTCCCACATCACTTTTGGGCACCACAAACACCCCATGAGTACACACCGGTGTTTCAACAACTTCCGAGATCATATTGGCATTCAACTCCTCTTTAAAATTTTTAACAATTAAATCTCTATGTTCAACTGAACAACGACTCTTTTTAGTTAATTCATAAGTCAAAGCACAATCTTCATTAATGACCGTGAACCCAAAAGTGACCCCTGACAATATAAACCACCAATCAGGGTCAACTCCTCCTCGGAAAAAACATTCGACGAACACCCTGCATGGGCGAAGCTGGGTAGGAACACCTGCAATGAAATGCATACAAGTACAAACGCCTTTACAACAGTCTATAGAAACCTGACAATTTTTTCAAAGTCAAGTCCTCATGACATATAGTAACAAATAAATTGCCATTACAACATTCTACAACAAAATTACCATCTCTTCCTAAACCACTGGGAAAAGTCCACACCAAAGAGTCTATATCTCGCAAAGTCATTTCCGGAATGTTCCTGGCTGGAGCCCCCCCATGTTGAACCCTGCCTAGGCACACGCCCCCCCCCCCCCCCCATAGCCAAAGAGCCTAACACCACATGGTCCTCCGCAATGCTTGGAATGTTACCGGCTGCCGCAAGGTCACATGTCGCACTCCCCCCATGCACACGCCTCCCCCCCCCCCCCCCCAGCACCAACCACCAAGGCAGTCTGCTCCGGAATGCTGCCGGCTGTATCCTGGCAATTAACACACTTGTATCACTAATAGCATAGCCTTGCACCAATGGCTGCACATACCGGTGGTTCTCAATAGATGAAATTGGTCAACTCTCCTTCACTCATTCCTTGCACTTATACCGTTTATGATTTTTCGAACTGCACTTCGAACACTTATGGTCGTAGACGCACTCCTCTTCCATCCTGGAACAACCGTCATCCCCATTCCATCGATAACAGCAGCGCGAAGGTTTCTGACCACCTCCTGTGGCCCTTTTTCCGAACGCACCCCCTGCACCTGGCTTGCATTCTGTGCGCCATAATGGACCGCACTTTCGCCTGAGTTCACTTTTGCAAAAGCCACTTTTGCATAATCTACATGAGCTGAATCCCTGAAATAGTCGTCCCTAGCTCTGACTGAAATGAACACCATATATTCCAACAACGCCCTATAGTCCGCCACAAATAGCTCAGCAATGTCCAACGCCCACAACCCTGTGGCCGCTAAGACCTCATAACCGTTCAAACGGCGCACCTCCTTGCCAGCTACAGTATAACGTTTCAACGCCCACTTACTGCGCCTCCGTCTGCTTGAACTACTGTCGCTCCTGCTGTGCGTTCGTCATCGTCCTCCCTCCTCTCGGGTTCGCACCCTCGACCTCCCGTAGCTTGAAAATGCACTGGCGGCGTCACCGTCCACATTCCAAGTGGGCGCCAGTAGCCAGCCCTCTGTCGCCCACATGGCCTGCCGTCCGCTCCACTGTCCGCTCCAGCCGTCGTCCCAACTGGCCGTCCCGCACCACTTGTAGCTCCTTCCTGCGCTCTTCCAACGCACCTAGCCGTATTTCTGCTTCCAGTCTGGCTATGTCGTCCGCCACATTTTTCTTCCGGTCGTCCACCGTCAGTGATGATAATGAAGCGCCCACCACCTCCAACTCCCTGTCGTCTGCCGCTTTTTTGCCCTTTGCCGCCATACTCGACAAGCGCGTCGTCCGTCTCTCCTGCTGGTATGTAGTACCCGCCTCCTTGTCGTCTTTCCTATGAGACTCGCCACACTCGTGACAAAATACCATATCGCTTCACAAAAATGCCGACGAACACCTGGCAGACGACAGGCTGATGGCAGGGTGATGGTAGGTTGGCAGACGGAATCAACCGGCAGACGACCGGTGAACAAGTAGCGAGAGCCTGGTGAAGCTATTGGTAAGTGTGGACAGTTTGAAAACCTGGTGCGCACTCCCCAAACAGAGGGGCACAGGGCACGAACACGCAGTGGCACTGCAGTAGCAGACGGAGGGATCGATCCCATCAAGCCATATTAGGCCAAACCAACTTAATTTTCGTTGTACACGCGCATAGCCTACTGGGCAGTAACAATAAAGTCGATAATCGGAGATGAGCCGCTCCGCCTTTTTATACATTGATAAGTGATTATCCTATCTATATACTATTACTAGTGCATATACTAGTAATGCATACATTTTATATATGACTACTATATACATCATACATATGATATACACATGGTATATATATATACTCACATACACAATCACACACCTTGTATATATGACGTCGTATATACAAATAGCCTGAACTGAGACAAGTAACTATGTGTGGTCTCTGTGGCCTAGTGTTTAGGGTGTGGTACTTGTAATCTGAAGTTGTTTGGTGTTGTGGGTTCAAACCACATGTAGTTCACTGCTTTTTACATTCAACAAAAAAAACGTTTATCGTTCTATATGTGTTTCTGATTGAATGATGCAATGTACATACATAAATAAATGCGTGCATACATACATGCATACATACATCTTGTATATATATGACGTCATATATATAAATAGCAAGAACTGACGCAGCAAAGTATATGTGGCCTCTGTGGCCTAGTGGTTAGGGTGTTGAACTTGTAATCTGAAGTTGTTTGGTGGTGTGGGTTCAAACCTCATACAGTCCAAATAAATCTTTTCCTTCGATATGTGTTTCTGATTGAATTATGCAATGTAATTGTACTAACATATATTTTACACTAAAGCAAATATATTTCCTGATTGAACTACTCTAAAGAAAATTGAAAATACCCCAGTTTTACTCTCCATTCTCTCCACTCACCCATCCATTTTCAAAACAACAGCTGCCAGCTAGTCCCAGCCTCAGACCCCCCCCCCCCTCCCCCCACCCGTGACCCACTTCTGGTGATGAAGTGGGTCCACTACTCTCCCCACACATATTTGGTTCTATAAAAATAAAAGCTAAACAAGGTTGTGCTTGGAGAGCATTTCTCGGAGTACGGTTCCTGCCTCAGCAGCCTATACCTTGTGATATATGTGTAATAGACGTAGAGGTATGTGGATAATATATGCTAATGAGATGCAAAGGTTTGAGACAAAGGATTATGTAAATGAGATGACGTCATGGAAAGTTTAGCCGGCGGGTTCAGTGAGCCCTGGTCATGAATAAACCATTCAGTATCCAGAAGTCAGTGTTCAGACGTTGTACTTTCACATGGTGTCAGATGAGGAAGAATGCCGCCCGCTAATACACTGCCGGGTTTGCGGCCGTCTGATCAGCTTGTCCTCAGCAACAACGCGAGATCGAACTGGAAAACATGGCTCAGAGCATATGACATATACGCCACTGCTGCAGGTGTCATAATGAAGACAGAACGAGTGCAATGCTGCATCTTTCTTCACGTCACTGGCGAGGAAGCACAACAAGTTTTCGCCAATATGGACATCGCTCTCGCTGATCGAGACAGGATCGGACCACTTACGGAGGCATTTCAAACATATTGTGTAGGCAAGTGCAGTCTGATAATAACAGGATACAAGTTTAATATGCATAATCAAGCTACAGAAACTATGGCTACGTACATCACAGCATTGAGAGACAAGGTGAAGGATTGCGAATATGGAACAGTGGAGGAGTCGCTGTTGTGCGATCGGTTAGTGGCTGGTGTAAGGAACGTTAATTTGCGTAACAAACTGCTGCAAACTGCTGAGTTAACTCTGGAGAAGTGTGTGAGTATGTGTGAAATGAGTGAATTCAGTTCGGATCTATTGGAGGACACCAAATCAGATGTTGAGAGTAAGGAAGTTGATTTTCTTAGGAACTATGCTACTGCGCGTACCGGTGTACCGGCGGTTCGGTCATCGGCAATGCCATCTTGGAAATCGCCATCTTGGAATTCTGGTGGTGCCAGTGCAGGAGAGTTCAAGATCCGCTGTCAGAATTGTGGATACGAACACCGCCGGGGAGTCTGCCCAGCGAAAGGCAAAGCTTGCATAGCCTGCAAGAAGATCGGGCACTTCGGTAAGGTCTGCAGGAGCAGACTTGGCAGAGTCAAAGAGGTTACCGTTGAAGAGCCCGACCCTCACAATGCTGAGCAAGACCCGGATCCAGCAGAGCTCAATGTGCTGACAATGGATCTGTTCGTCTGTGCCATTGACCGCGGTGCCGAGCAAGACGCCGAGCTGTGGTACGCGATCGTCCGAGTGAATGGTTGCCCTGTCAAGTTCAAGCTCGACACCGGGTCAGAGGCGAACGTGCTGCCGAGGTACGTCTTCGACAGAGTCGCTCCGGGGCAGCTGACGAACACCAGGTGTTCATTGGTGACGTTCTCGGGTCATTGGATCACTCCCGATGGTGAGGCGTTGGTTGACGTGAACGGCAGAGACTTCAAGTTCCAAGTGGTGCGGAACTGTCAGCCTATTTTGGGCAAGCAGGCTTGTGTGACATTGAACCTGCTGGCACAGGTGGATGAGGTGCACTGTGCTGTGCCAACGAACATTTCCAAGCCAACGAACAGTCCCAGCGCCCGGGCTGAGCAGCTGGTAAGCGAATACAAAGATGTGTTTCAGGGTTTGGGTTTGATCAAGGCAAATGCTGTCATTCCTGTTGATAAATCTGTACAACCTGTTGTCGATCCGCCTAGACGGAGCCGGTTTGCTATTCAAAGTAAAGTACGTAGTGAGCCTGATCATATGGTGGAGTAAGGTGTAATAGTTGAACAGGATGAACCTACCGAGTGGGTTAATTCCATAACTATCGTAAAAAAAAATATAAAAAAAGCTAAGGATTTGTCTGGATCTGACTAAGTTGAACAAAGCGATAAAGAGAGGGCCTTTCCCTACCAAAACAATTCACAAAATTATTGCTAGAACGGCAGATGCGAAATATTTCTCAGTTTTGGATGCAATGATGGGGTATTGGCAAATAGAGTTAGATGAAGAAAGTTCGCGTCTGTGCACGTTTAACACTCTGTGGGGCCAGGTACACCCGCCTGCCTGCCTTTTGGCATCAAAACAGCCGGTGACATGTTTATTCAGGAAATGCACTGTGTCATGGGCGATCTACCTGGTATCGGGATAGTCGCGGACGACATTTTGGTATATGGGTCAATGGTTGAGGAACACAACGAGCGGCTCAAGGCCGTGTTGGACCGAGCTAGGTCGGTAAATCTTAAATTAAACGAGACAAAATCTTTGCTGTGCAAAACTACAGTAAAGTATGTAGGTCATACACTTACCCAGCAAGGTGTGAAGCCTGATCCAGACAGAATACAAGCAATAGTTGACATGCCAGAGCCGCGTGACAAACAAGGTGTCCAAAGGTTCCTGGGCATGGTTGGATATGTGCACAAGTTCATACCCAACATGTCCGAGATTGCCAAACCCACTGTGCACGCTCCTTGCTAAGGATGTCGCGTGGCACTGGCAAACCGAACAGCAGGGCGCGTTTGATAAGTTGAAGGAAAAGTTAAGAACTGCTCCTGTGTTGTCGTATTACAATGTCAGGAAACCCATTGTTATTCAAGTAAATGCTTGTCAGTCAGGTTTGGGTGCCATATTAATGCAAGATGACAAGCCAATCGCACTCGCATCTCGTGCGCTTAACTCAGCGCAGTGTGGCTATGCCACTATTTAGAAAGAAATGCTCACCATATGTTTCGGATGCCAGAGGTTTCATGACTATATCTTTGGCAAGGAAGTTCAAATTCAAACGGACCACAAGCCATTGGTGGCGATAATGCAGAAACCAATTCACAAACTTTCGGCCAAGATGCAGAGAATGCGAATGCATTTGCAAAATTACAGTATTCAGCTATGTCATGTGAAGGGTTCTTTGATGTTTTTTGCAGACACGTTGTCCAGGGCCCATAGTGCCAAAGTAGGTCATGGTAACCTGTTCGATGACACGTTCTGCATTGCCGCATTGGACATGCAATCGTCAAGTTTGTTGAGTAAGATTGTCAGAGAATATGAAAAGGATGTGTCCATGTCCATGTTGATCACGCACATTGAAGATGGGTGGGACACTACATGCATACAGACACCGCTGTGTCTGAGACAGTACATCCCACACAAAGACGAGTTAACGGTAGAAAACAATCTGGTCATGAAAGGCAATCGGGTGGTGGTTCCTCCGGGTCTCCGCGGTGAAATGATTGAGGTGTTACACGAAACGCATTTGGGCGTGACAAAATCCAAGCAGCTGGCGCGAGACTGTATGTTTTGGCCTAATATGAACAAACAAATTGAGGATAAGGTCAGTCGGTGTGACACTTGCCAAAACAACACCAAAGTTTGCATAACGAGCCGTTGATTAATCACCCGATAGCCTGTCAACCGTATGAAAAAGTAGGTGCAGACTTGTTTGAGTTAAACCATAAAAATTACTTGATAACTGTAGATTATTACACAAAATATCCAGAGGTAACGTTGTTGGGCGATACGTCGTCTGTCATGGTCATTGAGGCATTGAAGGATAATTTTGCAAGGCATGGTATTCCTAGTCAGGTCATTTCGGACAATGGTCCGCAATTTAAGAGCCATGAGTATAGGGAGTTCGCACAACACTATGGTTTTAAAGCTGTGTATTCCAGTACACAGTATCCACGCAGTAATGGCCAGGTGGAAAGGTTTGTGCAAACGGTAAAGGACATGTTAAAGAAGTGCGAGAGAACAAATACAGATTTTCAGTTAGCTTTGTTGAACTATCGAAACACTCCACCTAGCCCATCTTGAATGCATCTCCGGCTCAGCTGCTCATGAGCAGAAGGTTGAGGGGCAGGTTGCCGATGGCGGACGAAATTTTGGTACCCGAAATGCAGAATCCAAAGAAGGTGCAGACAGCGAAACGGCAACAAAGCCAAAAAGTGTTTCATGACAAAAAGTGTGGTAAGCCGCACAAACCTATGAAAGTTGGAGACAAAATAAAATACAAAAATCATGCAGGGGAATGGAAAAAAGGGGTTATTTTGGGTCGAACTGGGATCTCAGGGAGAGAATATCAAATCTTGAATGAGGCAGGTAATATGTTGTATAGAAATCGAGTTCAGATTATAAGGGCGACTGAGGGGGGCCAGCCCGAACCAGTCTGGCAGACACAAAGTAGGTCAGCGTCGTTGCCGAATGTAAACAGTGAGGCTAATCTAAGTAGGTCAGGTCGGCTGATTAGGCCGGCGAGCAGGTTAGACCTGTAGTGGGTTAGTTAGATTGGGTGTGTACATGTATCACATGTGCATGTAGGAGTAAGTTTTGTTTTTCAGCTGCAGTTTGCTATGTGTTGTATTATGGACAATGTATAACATGGAGGCTATAAGGCCAGACATTTAAAGGACTTCAGTGCTATAGTGCACTCGGACATTCACTAGGACTTATGTTTCAGTTAAGTATGCATATATGTTTATGTTGCATTCGTTTTGACCGGTATGTTGATGGTCATTTTGAAACATTTCATGTTTCAGAAATACTTTGAGGGGGGGATATAATATATGCGTAATAAACGTAGAGGCATGTGGATAATATATGCTAATGAGATGCAAAGGTTTGAGACAAAGGATTATGTAAATGAGATGACGTCATGGAAAGTTTAGCCAGCAGGTTCAGTGAGCCCTGGTCATGAATAAACCTTTCAGTATCCAGAAGTCAAAGTGTTCAGACATTGTACTTTCACATACCTGTCCACTATTTTCTTTATGAACCTAGATTTCTTTTTCTTCTTCAAAAGTTAGGACCTACTTCCCACTTTACTAATAAGATTATGCTAATTAGACTAAGAGACAACAATATGCAAAGATCAAATTCATCAACACCAGATTTGTAAATGCATTGGCTTACCTAATTCCCTCAAAATTAGGCATTGTATTCAGAGGGTTTAGGCTAATATGGCAAGGCACTGAATAGTTTTGTTTAGTTATTTATTAGTTCATAGAGTTTGATCATGACTTTAATTAAAATTCTATATAATAATTACTGAATGTTAATAATAGCCAATGATATTAATAAATCGAATTGTTTATGCTTAGAATCTGATTCTACACCAAAATTTAGCCAATGATGAATTAGAAATATCATAATACCCATTCATATATATGATGATTTGCAAGCCCTGATCAGGACTATATGGAACATAAATTTTGGGGAATAACTTGAAAGACAAACAACCCGTCCTAAACACACATACACACAACATCCTCACACTTTAATGTGTCATTGTGGGAAAACTTGGAAAACACTATCCATGTCACTGGACATGTGTTTATGCTTATAGTGTGCAACATTGATCACAGGTGGTAGATAACACCCCAAATCTTGGAGACAGTGCTGCGGGAGTAACCAACCAGGTGGCAGCACAATAGTTGGTTACGTCGTGGTGCTTCAAACCATACCAAAGACCCTATAAGACTAAGACGGCTCACTCAGCCTGTACTGTGTAATCAAGAGAACAGCCAGCGTACCAGGTTGTGGGTTTGATAATTTTGATAGGAGTGTCAGAAGAAACCCTGCTGTCGCTTGGAAGGTGTGGTGGGGGTTTAGGGATGTGGTGGAGGTCTGGTGGGGGTTTAGGGATGTGGTGGGGGTGTAGGTATGTTTGTTGGTGGTGTAGGTCTGTGGTGGGTGTGTGTTCTGGGGGTGTAAGTGTGTGATGTGTGTGTGGTGGGGGTGTAGGTGTGTATGATTGAGGTGTAGGTGTGTGTGGTGAGGGTGTAGGGGCGTGGCAATGGTGCAGGCGTGGTGTGTGTGTGGTGGGAGTGTAGGTGTGTGGTGGGGGCTTAGGGATGTGGTGGGAGTATAGGCATGTGGTGGGTGGTTTAGGTGTCTGTGGTGGAGGTTTAGGGCTGTGGTGAGGGTGTAGGTGTGTGGTGGGGGTTTAGGGATGCTAAAGATTGTGAGGTGCTGCTCTGCAAGACCCCTACAACTCCAGCACAAACGACCTACACCTCCACCACACACACCCACCTACACCCCCCACCATTCCCACCTACACCCCCACCATTCCCACCTATGGATGGGGTGGAGAGGTGGAGAGGCAGCGGTGGTGGTAGGAGTTCTATAGGGGTAGCAACACGCAACCAGTGGGGACCTCCCCCCCCCCCCCCACTTACATCAGGGAGGGGGAGGGGGTCATGAGGTGTGGTGTGAGAGCGCCAACTGAGGTGGGGGAGGAGGGGGAGAGGGAGGAAGAGGGAGTGTGGGGGAGGAAGGGGGAGGGAGGTGTGGTGTGAGAGTGCCGAGTGAGGTGGGTGAGGAGAGGGGGAGGGGGAGCGGGAGTGTGGGGGGAAGGGGGAGAGGGAGGGGGAAGCGGAGAGGAAGGGGGAAAGTGGAGGGAGGAGGAGGAAGGGGGAGGGGAGGGAGGTGTGGTGTGAAGGTGGTGGATAAGGTGAGTGTCGGGGTGGGATGGGGAAGGGGGAGGAAGGGCAGTGAGGCTGGCAGAGGGTGGGACAGAGGGGGGAGAGGGGAGGGGGATGGAAAAGGAGTGAGGGAAGGGGAGGGCTGGGTAGGGAGGGAGAAGGGATGTGAAGCCGGGAGGGTCGGAGGGAGCCAAGAATGGGGAGAGGGAGGGGGAGAGAGCGGGGGAGGGCAGGGGAATGAGGGAGGGCAGGGCAGAGGGAGGTGGGGACCAGGCAGGAGGCGCAACATCGGCCAAATCTAAATGACAGGCAATCTCTCTTTTTTTCTATTTTAAACTCACCCTCTCACCTTGTAGGCCTATGTGTTTACATGTGAAACACCAGCCAGCAGCCAGGCTGATCAAACCCACCACAAGATGGCACTGCAAAATTGACATTACCATGGGAGAGATAGGGAGTGAGCCATCTTAGTGTTATAGGGTCTTTGACCATGCATAGAAAGTGCGTGCTCCACCCAGTTGTCATTTCATTCGCTGGTTCGATACATTTTATTACACTGTGAAGAATACAGTGATGTGTATAGGACCAGGAGGTAGCGGCGTATTTAAATTCAAAGTTGTGCATGTAACGTGTTGCATTGAAAGATAAGGCACTTAACTGTTATCGCGTACTCAATACAAAGCAATACAAACTATTGTAGGCTATAACGGTTTGAAGTAGCCTAATATAGGCTAACGGTAAGATTCCATTACTCGGTATGCAGTATGCGAAAGCGAATGCGGCAAAAAATCGAAAAGCATGTAACGGCATAGTAGTGCTTCCATACATCAGATTGCGATTGCGAATGCGGCAAATGAATCGACCCATGGACCGATCGGTATGAATGTGAATGCGAATGCTGCTGCGTTTGCCATAGAAAAGAACAGTAACTTTGACTTTCTTTCACAAATTTGTAACAACAAAAAACTAAAATAGCATGGCTATCTTTTTTTTTGTTTTGGTTTAACGACCCCCACAGCACAACAGGTATCAGCTATTGAGGCTCGGCATGGGTATCTATGTCGCATATCGTATTCACATTCCACATACCGCGTATATGGAATCTTAGCTTTAGGGGAAGATTCTGAAGGAAATTATACTTATACATATCAAAACTAGAGTCATGAATGGTGATTAAAGTTGCAATTTGCGCGTTGCCTCTCCTAGACTTTATTACTTTGGTTAAATATAATTTTACGGCACAATGTAATTATTCTTTGCGACTATAAATGTGCTTGCAGTGATATCCATAGGTAGATATATGGGAAATATAGTTGTTTGTTTGTTGTTTTTAGTCCTAGCAACATCTAAGGTCATATCAGGACGGGTATCACAGTGCTCACGCATGGCGACTTTATAGTGCTGCCCCACTGGGAGACCAGGCCGCCAGCACCATGACCTGATATCCCAATCAGTTACATTGTCCATGTTGCTGGTAACATGCATAATTCAAAGCCTTGACCACGGGCCCTATAGTGATTCTTTCCGTAGATACCAAATGCAGTATAGCATTCGGTAACCCTGACCATAGTTGACTTCAGGGTGCTCAATCAAATAGTGTCTTTAGTTATGTGAATAAACATCTTGTTAGTAAAGGACCATCTACTCTCCTGTCCCAATTTGGCTGAGAGTTAGATGGTCCTTATCCTGTTATGTCTGATAGTATGAATCTTTTGTCTGATGTGTGCCTGGTGTGCTTCAAGAGTATGACTGTGATCGTCCCATAGCTGCTGCCTCCTGTCTCTAATTTCAAGAACATATATATATATATATATATATATATATATATATATATATATATATATATATATATATATGCTATATGCTGATATAATTTAATTAATTAGAGTACATATAGCCCTTCATTAATACCTGCAAATAAGAAATATGAATAGTTAGGTTTAATTCACGTTTCTGGATTGTGCTATCCTAAATTAGAATAGAGTAGATAAAGCTATTATGGTCATCTGTACTGATTGACTAAAAGCTTGTCTAATGTGTTAGCTAGTGATAGAGATATCAATGGCTACTGTAAATTTGATTAAGCCTGATTAATAAATGTATTGGCCCCAAAAATGAATTCCCTGTGTCTGGTTTTGAATTATCCTGATACTGAGCCAACCAGTCCTTGCCCTATCCTAATAATGCTAAGCGCCTGGCTAGGAAGTGACAAGTATAAATTTTAAAGTCATTTGTTCGACTCAACCAGGGTTCGAACCCACGGTCTACCAGCGCGGGAGACGGACGCTCTAACTCATTCGGCTGCCCCGTCTGGTCAAATATATTTATGTAGTGTTAGTATGATTTCCTAATTCAAACACGTGCATTTTTTGGAAAGTGAATACGGCCTCTGAATTATTGGCGGGAATTTTGAACAGCCACAGCGTGACTAGATCTTTTATATATGAACAATATTGTATATACATTGTAGGATCCTGGATAAACCATCAGTATCAGTATCACTATATGTCATTTATGCAGTATAAAGTAAAAGTAGGCGTGTCACTTTCTGCCACTGCCACTGGAGACGATGGGCATCGGAACTCCCGATTTAGAAAGAAGGCAACGTGAGGTGGGACACGTGCGTGTATATCCTTGCCTTTCTATGCGACTCCGCTTGAACTAGTCATTCTTGTTCTTCCGCTATTTACACTATTTTTTTCATTTATTTTTTAGTCTAGGCTGAAAGGTTTGGGTACCTGCACTGCACAGTCACAGACACAGCTCGACCAAACTGACCTGGATTTTATGTTTCCGGGTCATGAATCAGTCATGTGACCGCATCGACCAATCGGTAAACAACACGCCGAGAACACGTACTCTTCAAGCAGAACTAACGTACTCAGTCTGCCTATCCTCAACACTGCAGAAACTAAGCCTCTGTTTAGTCACTTGACAAACTGGGAATATAAGCGCATGCGTACTACCAATCAACCCTTTGCCACGTTGAAAATTGCAAGACAGTAAAATCGGGGGAAAGGATCTTGCCAATTGTTCTTTTGAGAGTTGGACATCGACAACATGAATAGACTTGCAGTGATATTCGTAGCCGTTTTATCGGCCTTCGTCAGTGCGGATGAAATAACGATGGAGGAGAATGTCATGGTATTAACAACCAGCAATTTTGACTCTGCGATGGAACAGCATCCGTTCGTTTTGGTCGAATTTTGTAAGTATGTCACTGTCGACAGCCGGCCGGCTTTTGACTTACTTGTGTTCGGCTGTGCTTTGTTTTCGTTTTCAAATTTGTCGGTGTGTGCTGTATATTTCACATATATTGCACGAGATAGTGGTCGGAACATCTGGCGCACTGACATTGGGCATTTAGGTAATTTGGGCTGTCACTGTGGGCTGTGGTGTCGTGTCTGGCCAGTGGCAGTGGCAGTGTGTGGTGTGACGGTACAGACTACAGTCTGTCAGTCTGAATCTCAGTGACTCAGTCTGAGTGATGCCAGGTGCTTTCTGTTTGTCTGCTTAACTTGTCATCCACGTAGCCGTAGCTGCTGGATCCAATCCACAATTCTATGGAAAGAACTTTAAGCAGGACTTGCAGACAAGGCAATGCGCTATTGGTGGGCGGGGACAGCGTCAGAAGCAATGTGGCATGCGAGTTCCATGGAAATGGGTCTGCTGCACAAAAATGCCAATGCCTACGTGAATACGGACAGGTCCGGGGGGGGGGGGGTGCCGAGTAATTGAAGTATCTCAGCCAAGTCCAAAAATGCCAATGCGTACATGAATACGGACAGGTACGGGGGGTGCCGAGTAATTGAAGTATCTCAGCCAAGTCCAAAAATGCCAATGCGTACATGAATACGGACAGGTACGGGGGGTGCCGAGTAATTGAAGTATCTCAGCCAAGTCCAAAAATGCCAATGCGTACATGAATACGGACAGGTACGGGGGGTGCCGAGTAATTGAAGTATCTCAGCCAAGTCCAAAAATGCCAATGCGTACGTGAATACGGACAGGTACGGGGGTATGCCGAGTAATTGAAGTAACTCAGCCAAGTCCAAGAACGTTGAGGGTTCTTCCGAAGTCTTACAGGGATGAAAGATCTCAGCGATTCCACGGATTTCCGGGATTTTTCAATCCCGCAGCACCATCAGCGTTAGATAAAGGACTCACCCCGTACTTGCAGTACACGGGTGAACGACAACGACTCAACGTAGTATAAATACGGACGAAAATAGCTTTAGTATGGAACAGGAAGTAGAATGCCTGCCTCCAGTGTCAAATGGGTACTTATATCAGCACAGGTGAAATGGGAGAGAAGGCAATATGGTGGTGATAGAACGCTGTCGATTTCACCTTTAAATTCTATTAAACTATATGTTTTATTATATTTTCAACTCAAAGGTAGCGGTGAAATATGAAAACATATATAAAGAATAAATGTTGCTTCTTAGATTGTAAATTTAGGCTCTCCTTGCATTTCCCCGCTTTTCGACAGCTTTTATATAGGGTTGGTATTCACCCGCGTACTACAAGTACAGGGTGAATCTGTTATCTACATCAGCGTATACTAATATGTGGTTCAGAGACCGCAGCACTATCAGTGTACACTACTAATATTAATAAATCCTCCAGGCTCCAACCTCCAAGCGTACACTCCTAATACATGCTTCAAATGGCACAGCGTATACCAATATATATCCGCTTTTTTCCCCTGAGAGCACTTTCGTCCCTGGTCTTAAGAACCCCCCCCCCCCCATCATGGTCTTAATGGTTGTCATAAGATTGGTAAGAGTAAGACTCATTGTGTATTTCAATCCACTAATTCCAGTTATTTCCTTTCTGCTACTTTTTCAATACAAATTGAAAGTCAAGAATGCTTTATAAAAATGTATTCCAAATTTCACATTAACATGCCCTAAACTTCTGCAAATGTCTAGTTCTATGGATTTGTGTTAGGTCCAGCCAAGGGAAAGGAAAATATCCCTAAATAATAAAATGCATACATATTTGTGATTAAAAGTTCACGTTAAGGTTTGGTAGGTGAATTAGACCTTTAGTTTTAGTTTTTTTTGTTAAACGATGGCAATTCTCTAAATATATCTAACCATCATACACATGGCGTGCTTAGCGGTACAAACATTTTGGGACGGACAACCCCCCCTCACCCTCAATCCAAACCCTCAACTCCCTCACTATGACGTCATTTATGCATATTGAATATCCCCATGTTACTGATAAATGCCAGTTTAACCCGATAATGTATTGTAATGGTAAATACATTTGTCTGTTTTAATATAGGGAAAGCATATCTTATTAGATTCTCTATTTAACTGACCACATCGCCCAAAACTAGATTATCCTAATCCAAGTCTAAAACTAAGTGTTAGTGTTAAATTGGTAACAATTTCATAATCCATCAATCACGATGTGATGCACTTGAATGGACAAGGACTTCCTCATACAGGAAGTGACGCTTCCGGTCAGTGTACAGTAATACTAATAATAGCCTCTGGTATGTATAGTTGCCTGGGGCGGTTCATGTTGGACGTGATTAATATATCGAATATTAAATAATGTTGTTAGTCATCACTCGTCGATCAATCGGAAATATAATATATATTTATCTGCCCGCAAATACCAATGAGTATCTTGTCTAGTTCATCTTACCCAGTCACTTTTTTAAAAAGTTGCTTTTTTAACACATTTAACCATTAAAAAAAAAAAGATTTGTTTGTTTGTTTGGTACATTAGTTGTTTAAGCGAGGGAAATTTCAGTCGCAGACGACTGGTCTTACTCATTCCATTGCTCCTTGCCCTATCCTAATAATGCTGAGCGCCTGGCTAGGAAGCGACAAGTATAAATTTTTAAGTCATTGGTTTGCCTCAACCAGGATTCGAACCCATGATCTACCAACACGGGAGACGGACGCTCTAACTCATTCGGCCATCCCATCTGGTAACATTCATTTCAAGGAATGCGTTTAACAAAAAGAAATTAGGGGGAACCAAAATGAGTGATACATCCCCGCCCCCACACACACCCCATAAATTTGGCCTTCGTTGCGTGTATATACATTTTATTTTTTTTAAGTTATGGTAAATGAAATTTCTGTGTTACTTTAGCATGCGGTCTACTGGGACTTCAAACCCTACCATTAAAAAGTTAAATAGGGATCCTAGAAAACCCCATCTCACTTGATTTGACTTACGCTAAGATTCCGTATACGTGGCATGCGAATGTGTCTGCGGCATGTCATTTTGGGTCTTTCTTGCTCCAAATTTGTGAAGGAAAGTCCAAGTTCCCGCTTGCTCTATCATATATGGCAAACGGAGTCGCATTCAAACCAATCGATCCATGGAGCGATCCACTTGCCACATTCGCATTCACATCCGGACACATGGAAACTCCACTGTGCATTTCCATGCTTTTCCATTTTTGTGCGCATACAGCATATATGGAATCTTAGCTTAACTGTTTATGGTTAGGGTTAAGGCTAAAGTCCGGGTAGACCGCACGCTAAAGTAGTACTGACATTTCTCTTTTATTTTCAAACAATTTATAATATGATAACCAAGTTGTAAATGTCATGTTATTGTTTCACTGTACAGTGCAGTAGGATGCTTCCTGCTAAAGGGGCTGTCACATTAGGGTTTTTTGCGGGAGCGTATGGCGGCGTAAGCGCGTTACGTCATATACGTCGGCATACGCCGTATACGCTACTCATACGCTACTCATACGCCGCCAGATGCCGGCGTATGTGAAGCGTATGAGGCATACGCCGCCATACGCTTTCATAAATCCGTCCGTCCAAATTTTTTTGTGCATGCTAAAAAAAAACCGACCTATGAGGGCGTATGGCCCATACTGTCAAAAAATGTCACAGCACGCTCCCATACGCTCCTCATACGCTCCTCGTAGGTTCCACATACGCTCAAAACCCCCCGAAAGGTCACCAAATGTCATCATAGGCCGGCACGCGCAGGACCTACGTAGGTTTTCAATACGCTCCCGCCATACGCCGTAATGTGACAGGGCCTTAATGAAGGCACTCTATTAAAGTTTTATTTTTGTTATTATTAATGTACCATATATCAGTGTTCAATTCCTTATAACCTGCTGCAGAATGTTCACTAGTTATTGAGTCGTTTCAATATATACAACCTCATCAATGTTTTCTCTCCATCTCCACCCACAGATGCCCCGTGGTGTGGACATTGCAAAGCTCTAGCCCCAGAATACGCCAAAGCCGCCCAAACATTGCTCGATGAAAAATCCGAAGTCAAGCTCGGCAAGATTGATGCCACCGTCGAATCTGAGCTTGCTGAGAAGTATGAGGTCCGTGGCTACCCCACAATCAAGTTCTACAAGAACGGCGTTCCGTCGGACTACCAGGGTAATTTTGGAAAGCCTTGAATTTAACCTATTTTGGGTAATTATTCTTGGAAAGTCTTGAATTCCATTAACTGCCCCCACTGATCTAAAGTAGTCTGAAACCGCCATTCACCATTGTTTTTTCCCCCCCCTGAAATCCAAATGAAAATGATCTTGAATTCCTATCAAAAACGGGCTTGAAATAGCCTTGAATTCCATATCTTCACATGTGTACGGACCCTGTGCAGGGATGAAAGATCTCCGCGTTTCCGCGGATTTCCGGGATTGTTCAATCCCGCAGCCCCATCAGTGATCTCTACTAATACGTGGTGCAGACGCCACAGCACAATCAGCGCATACCACTAATAAATGCTTCAAACGGCGCATCACTATCAGTGTATACCAATATATATGAAACCCGACTTCCGAAAATTTTCCGCGATTCCCTGAGTGTTTCCGCATCAGCATTTCCGCTTTTTTTCCCGGAAATCATTTTCATCCCTGCCTGTGGTACTGTTTGTTCATTTTAGGCAGTACCCATTACACACATTTTCATGTTACTACCTTTTGCTATCAGTGGTCAACGTAATATGCAAGAATAATTTGTTTTAATTGTGTTTGTCATCAGGTGGTCGTCAGGCTGATGACATCGTTAACTGGCTCAGGAAGAAAACTGGTCCCCCGACCACGGATATCAGTGATGTGAACGCTTCACAAGACTTCATTGCCAAAAGGGTTGCCGTCATTGGATTCTTCAAGGTACTTTTGTGGTCTAACTACTGTGCATGAATGGCATACGCACAAGACAGGATGGCCAAATGAGTTGAGCGTCCGTCTCCCGTTCTGGTCGATTGTGGGTTCGAACTCTGGTCGAGTCAAGCCAATGGCTTAAAAAATAATACTGGTCACTTCCTAGCCTGGCGCTCAGCATTATTAGGATAGGGCAAGGAGCAGTGGAATGAGGAAGACCAATCATCCAAAATTGAAATTTCCCCAGCTTAATCAAACTAATCTACCCCCCTCCCCCCTCCCCAAAAAAAACACCACAAATATATCGGTTAAATTACAACAATGTCATCTCTACAAATGTCTCAATTAGTTTACCCCCTCCTTTATTCCTAGCATTGCAGTTGGTAGCACAACATAGTATTTGAACTCGTGCTGAGTGATATTCCTAGCATTGTAGTTGGTAGCACAACATAGTATTTGAACTCGTGCTGAGTGATATTTCTAGCATTGTAGTTGGTAGCACAACATAGTATTTGAACTCGTGCTGAGTGATATTCCTGGCATTGTAGTTGGTAGCACAACATAGTATTTGAACTCGTGCTGAGTGACCTACTATCTTATTAACAATTGTAGTTTGTAGCTATTCTTATCAAGAAAGCATTTACTAGTGGTTGATGTCTGCATCACATCACACAGACTATTGTAATTTCCGTTCATATAACATCAATGACTTTCAGCAAATTCAGAAGACTGCTGCTTGCATAGCAAGAAATACTCAGAAATATGGTACTGTCAAACCAGTTCTTCAAAAAATACATTGGTCGTTATGCTCGCATTGCTTTTAATTTGTGTCGGTGGCGGAGACACGCCTCCTACCCTCACTCCTCCCACCCTTCACTCCTTCCTTCACTCCCTCCCTTGCGTCTCAGGCCTACCTCCTGTGGCGCCCCCTACCTACCCAGCCAGGTAGGTACCCGCTTCTCCTCTCATCCTCTCACTTCTCCAGCTGCTGACCCTGCCACACCTCTTTTTCTTTCGTTACTTGGATGTGCTTTTACATGTAATGATGTTTGATGTTGCGCTCAAGTTGGCTCACAAAGACGAAGAAGACCGCTTCATGTCTGTGCCTTATCTTGCAGGATATGACTTCGCCTTCCGCCAAGGTCTTCCTCGACGCGGCCTCCACTGTAGATGATATACCTTTTGGGATGACCTCGGCTGCTGAAGTCTTCGCTGAGTACAAGATTGAGGGCGATAGCGTCGTGCTCTTTAAGACCGTGAGTATTCATGAATAAATTTGTCGTAGCGTACAGTTTTATTTATAGCATTACCAATCTGTAGTGTTGCAATATTTATGGGACACTGCAGTTACTCTATGGATACTGCTGTCAAGAGTGAATGTAGTATGTATGCTCAGTGATGTATTCCATGTGGCTATAAGGAATATTAACATTGCTTGATTGGCCTGGAATCACATAGGGAGTGTGTCATGCGCTGTATAATAGTAATTACTTATATCATAACATTTACTTGACCTTTATTTAATATTACCCTGCTAACCGTGTTTGAATTCTCAGCGAGCGCAGCCCTAATAAAAAGCTAATACACCCCTGGAGTGAAAGTTTGGTACATTTGAACGCTATGTTACCTCCGGGGAAATACAATTTGCTATTTACGTGTGGTCTCTTATTGCATGATAGATGTGGTTTTGGTCATCTTGTTTCTTCTGGTGCAATTTCCTCATATAGATAGAGGAAATATTAGATTTGATACTTTTACGGAATTATGGTACTTATATCAAATTGGGCTACGGTAAAGGAAGAGAGAGACGCACACATGAGCTAAAGTACAATGCTAGTGAGGGTGCAGTTCAAGCGCGAATGAGCCAGGCGGCAGTGGTGGGGCAAAAGAGTGGCCCGCAGTGAATATAAAGTGAAGAAATAAATAAGATAAATATAATAAAGAAATAATTAAATAGAAGCAAGGAAAAACTCTGCCTCTTTATATATATATACAATAAATTATATTCTACGTATTGATGATCCTTTTGAGATAGGGTTGGCTCATTCCTTACCTGCCCCTCCTCTGCTTCCATACACACTATACAGGGATGAAAGATTTCCGGGATTTTTCAATCCCGCAGCATGATTAACATATAGGCTCTACTGTTTTACGCTGCAGCACCATTAGCATATACTAATGTGTAGTGCAGATCCCGCAGCACTATCAGCGTATACTACTAATACATGCTTCAAACGTCGCAGCACTATCACCATATATCAATATATATGGTACCCAACTTCCGGGAATTTTCCGCGATTCCCTGACAATACTAAACCTATGGGAGAATATCAGCATTTCCGCTTTTTCCCCCGGAGACCACTTTCATCCCTGCATCAAGTTCACTTGTGTTACACCAACATGGAATACTTTCAAATATATACATGTACCAGGAATGAAAGATTACCGCGATTTTTTGGTGTTTACCGATTAATGTTAAACAAAATACTAAGGAAAACCGGGTTATACATGGGTCATTTGAATCCCATTCTTATTACCTCGGATGTAGTTAGAACATAAAAGCCAAAGAAGAACGAGTTAGGTGTGGGCCATAATGTAGGCACAACGAGGATAGTTGAACGCCATTCTCTGACAGTGCTATTCCTATGTGGGGGTAAATCCGATTTTCGCGGAAATTCGCCATGGGTATAATATAATAAATAACCTTGGCTTGAGTTCCACTTTTTTGCTGGAGACCACTTTCATCCCTGATGTTCATGTATCAGAATAGCAATCTCCTAATAGCTCTACCTACTTTAGCCGAGCACCAAAGATATTGGCTTCACTAAATCAGTGTTGTTGGTCTTAAGGAATTTTCATTATCAGATTTGTCACACACAAAAAAAAAACATCTTTGTTTACAGTTCGACGAGGGCCGCAACACTCTCGCCATGACCGACAAAGTGACCACTGAAGAAGTGAAGGAGTTCATTGCCACGAACCACCTCCCCCTCGTTATCGAGTTCACCCAGGAATCTGCCCAGAAGATCTTCGGTGGCGAGATCAAGAACCACATCCTCTTCTTCATCTCCAAGAAAGCCGACAACTTTGACAGTCTGTACGCTGACTACGAAGCTGCCGCTGGTGACTTCAAGGGCAAGGCGCTCTTCATTTACATCAACATCGACGAAGAGGATAACACGAGAATTCTGGAGTTCTTCGGAATGAAGATGGAGGAGTGCCCCAGCTACCGCTACATTTCCCTTGGCGAGGACATGACCAAGTACAAGCCCAACAATAACGACCTCAGCACTGCCGCCATTAAGTCCTTCGTTGAGGACGTGCTTAGCGGAAAGATTAAGGTAACATTTAGATTTTTTAGTTTTTTTCCTTTAACATTTAAAAATATATTATTTTTCTTTGCTCTAACAGCCTTCCACCCTCCCACATCACTGGAGGATGGGGTGTGTTGGGGGTATTCATGGTGTTTACTCAGTATGCTCGGTCAAGTAGCCGTTGCTTGCTGGCCACTTCCATAAGACATGTGGAACAGGTACACCGAGAGCTCAGTATCCTTATGCCGGTGTCACTGGTCGATAATTTTCAGACTGGAATTTACTGTAGAATTGAATATCCAAATCTTGCACTTAATTTTCAAACCCTTGCAGCATTTGCCATTGTTTGGCTTGCAAAGCATTGAGCTTTATTTAAATTATTGCTAACTGTGCAAGCACCTTCGCGACTCCCCATTCTTATAGTCAGCGCTGATATTGATTTGTTACCATGCTGCATGTTCCAGCCCCACCTCATGACCGAGGAGGTTTCCGAGGACTGGGACTCCAAGCCCGTCAAGGTTCTCGTCGGAAAGAACTTCAACGAAGTCGCCCGTGATGCCAACAAGGACGTCCTCGTCGAGTTCTGTAAGTATCTTCTCAAAGTTTCAAAGAAGCAATTGTTAACGCATGTATGCATGGATGTTTCTTTTCTGGGCTGGCAGATTCAAACCATTGAATTATCAAATTTGTACTTGTTGCTACATAGCGTGGCGTGTTACATTGCCAGGATATGGCATGGGCTGGTTAGCTTAGCATCAGGATAATGTGACTGAGTGGGAAATCAGGTCACGATGATGGCGACCTGGTCTCCTAGTGGAGTAGCATTATAAAGTTGCAGTCACAAGTTGGTACCCATCTTGATATGACCTTAAATATTGTCAGGACATAAAGCTTCAACAACCATGTCTCCCGGGAGTGATCAATGTAAATTTTGTATTCACCAATTTCTTAAGCGTGACCATCGTTTTTGTGCTTAAATAATGTTGTAATACTTGCTTCTCGTTTGATTTTTGTTTTGCCTATGAATCAGGGATGAAAGATCTCAGCGTTTTCGCTGATATCCGCGATTTTTGAGTCGCCGATTAACATTCACAAAATGCCATGTATATGACAGTAATTGGGTAGTCTGAATCCTGTTATAGTATGACCTTTAATGTTGCTAGAGCATAAAGCTCAAACAAGAGTGGATTGGGCTATAAATACAATCACAAGGACAGTTGAAACGGCTATAAATACAATCACAAGGACAGTTGAAACCTGTCTTCCAGCATTTTCCCGCCATTCCCTGGCAGTTCGTTTGTTGTTTTATGTCGTAGCAACATCTAAGGTCATATCAGGACTGCTAATCCTATGGGGTAATATCGACATTTTCATAGAAATTTAACGTTGGTTCTGCCGAACCCACTATTTGTTACCAGGGTCTCGGCCTAATTTCCACGGTTTTTGTCAGAGACCACTTGAATGCAGGATATATTTCAAAACGGCCTAAGCACCTAGTCCAGATAGTGGTTTTGTAATGATTGGAGCAATGGTCCTCCTCCCACCTTGTCACGAGGCCATGTGGGGGGGTTGGCAATAACCTGTCCTCATTTAAAGACAAAGCGGTTGTTTGTTGTATTAAAAGTAGCATTGCTTTACAAATTAACGACAATATTGCGGCTCTTCCTCAGACGCCCCCTGGTGTGGACACTGTAAACAACTGATGCCCATCTGGGACGAACTGGCCGAGCAGTTCAAGGACAAGGAGGATATCGTCATTGCCAAGATCGACTCCACAGTCAACGAGCTCGACGATGTCAAGATCCAGTCGTTCCCAACAATCAAATACTTCCCCAAGGGAAGCGATAAGGTGAGCGTCTAGGAAACCTGGTGACTCGCATGTGGGTTGGGTCTTTTCCCCTCTTTTGTATATTTGACAACAGAGGTCGTGGTGACTTCTACAAACAACATACTTCATACATCAAAGAAATTCACTGGTTTTTTTAAAACCATAATTAACCAGTGTATAGCAAGTTTATGCGGAGATAACTGCCTTGTTATTTTCTATATATTATGCGTGTAAAGGTAAATTTCCATTGTACATGCCATTGTTCTGACTCCGATGTTAAAGAGATGGAAGAATGAACGACTCCAAGGTTGTTGAAGTGAAGGGATGACTTAACTGACTCCAATGTTGGGGAAGTGACGGGATGACTGACTGACTCCAACGTTGGGGAAGCTGACTGACTCCAATGTTGGGGAAGTGAAGGGATGACTAACTGACTCCAATGTTGGGGAAGTGAAGGGATGACTGACTGACTCCAATGTTGGGGAAGTGAAGGGATGAATGACTGACTCCAATGTTGGGGAAGTGAGGGATGACTGACTGACTGACTGACTGACTGACTCCAATGTTGGGGAAGTGAAGGGATGACTGACTCTGATTCCAATGTTGGGGAAGTGAAGGGATGACTGACTCTGATTCCAATGTTGGGGAAGTGAAGGGATGACTGACTCTGATTCCAATGTTGGGGAAGTGAATGGATGACTGACTGATTCCAATGTTGGGGAAGTGAAGGGATGACTGACTGACTCCAATGTTGGGGAAGTGAATGGATGACTGACTGATTCCAATGTTGGGGAAGTGAGGGATGACTGACTCTGATTCCAATGTTGGGGAAGTGAATGGATGACTGACTGACTGACTCCAATGTTGGGGAAGTGAATGGATGACTGACTGACTGACTCCAATGTTGGGGAAGTGAAGGGATGACTGACTGACTCCAATGTTGGGGAAGTGAATGGATGACTGACTCTGATTCCAATGTTGGGGAAGTGAATGGATGACTGACTGACTCCAATGTTGGGGAAGTGAATGGATGACTGACTGATTCCAATGTTGGGGAAGTGAGGGATGACTGACTCTGACTCCAATGTTGGGGAAGTGAAGGGATGACTGACTGACTCCAATGTTGGGGAAGTGAAGGGATGACTGACTGACTCCAATGTTGGGGAAGTGACGGATGACTGACTGACTGACTGACTGATTCCAATGTTGGGGAAGTGAAGGGATGACTGACTCTGATTCCAATTTTGGGGAAGTGAAGGGCTGACTGACTCCAATGTTGGGGAAGTGAAGGGATGGCTGATTGACTCCAATGTTGGGGAGGTGAAGGGGTGGCAATAACGTGATGCAATAATTGTGGCCGTAGGAATAAACCGCGAGTAATGGTGATGTGGAGGAGTAAATGTGTGACCTTGTTGCAGATCATCGATTACAATGGTGAGCGGACGTTAGAAGGCTTCACCCGCTTCCTGGAGAGTGGCGGCAAGGACGGCTCAGGCCCGGAGGAGGAGGTGTGTATTGATGCGCTTGTTTTGTACCTATGCGCCTGTGGATACAATTTAACACATTGAATTTCTTTCAAATATCACCGGACGCAGCGGCCGAATCGGTAGAGGGCGGGAAGTCAGGAGTTCGATTCCTGGCCGAGTCAAACCAATGACGTATAAAAATTGATACTTGTCGTTACCTAGCCTGGTAATTAATAGGATATGACATGGACAGGTTGGCACAGTATCCTCATTATGTGAGTCGGATATTGGGTCACGGTGCCAGCGGCCTGGTTTCCCACTGTTAAGTTACCATGAGTGTGCACTGTCACAAGTCAGTACCCGTCCTGATATTACCTCAAGTCAAATTTCTGCATTTTATGTTTGTCTAAGATCCCTGATGCATAAATCACATTGCTGTTGGAATTGAGGTCGTCATAATTTAAAGCTTCATAGTCCGATAAAAGCATCACATATTAAGACAATTTAATGGGACCTGTTAATACTGAATGAAGCCTATGGTGTCAGTTTTGACGTGCTTGCCAAAATTAATTTTGCATAGCTGCATTTGGAATATCTCTAAAGTTAACCATTTTAAAACAAAGTTACTTCAAGTCAATGTAAAGTAGATTATAATGATCAACCTAATATATTTATCTCAGAAAATCATAACTCATTCATCGGACTATCATGGTCTGTATGGGGCCTGGAATGTCTTGAAAAGTCATGAACTTCATTTGCCCCATTTCAAGGCTTTGAATTTAACCTATTTTAGGTAATTAGTCTTGAAAAGCCATGAATTCCTTTAAACTGTCCCCAGTAATGTAAATTAGCGTCATTCGCCATTGTTTTTTCTCTCCTGAAATCCGAATGAAAGTAGTCTTGAATTCCTAACAAAACCAGCCTTGAATTCCATATCTTCACATGTGTACGCGGACCATGGACTTTAATTAACTTTAATTTCGCTGAAAGCGCCATTGTCGTTCACCACGATATTAAATAAGTTTTTATAATTGAAATGCTTCAGGAGGACGTTGAGGAGCCAGAGGAGGCTGAAATCACCGATATGAAGGACGAGTTGTAACCTGTGTGCCACTGAAGAACCCAGATGGGTGGGGGGAGGTGGGGTGGGGGGTGGAGAACACGATAGAGAGGGGAGCCAACCCAGACGTATTCATGCCTGTCTCAGTAGGTCACGTGTCATGGGCCTACCTGGCGCCGGGACTACTGGGGCGGCCCTGCTGCTGGGTGTACGACAGGTGTGCAGAGTGACCCGGGTGGCGGCCTGGTCCCCCCAGCGTGCTTTAAAACCATGGACTCAGGCGTGGTGGAGTCCTAATCATCGGTATCCTTTGGACTGTTGCTATCACAATGCGTTTACGACAGATCTTCCATTCCATTGACTTTCATGGGACCAGGTCGCGACCCGCACGGCCGGGGGGAGGGGTATGGTGACTGGTTCACTTCTTCTTTGTAAGTATTGTCCAGAAATAGTAAATATGGGGTATTGTTAATGTTTACAATTCAATTATGAATATTTTTGTTAAAAAACAGGATTTTGATGGGGTATTGTTAATATCTGCAATTCAATTATGTTATTTAAAACAAAATTTTACTAAATTATTTAGAAGGGGGTGTTATTACTGAAACAAACAAATTGAGAGAAAAACCTAACCCATATTTATGAGTATGAATGAGTATTGTGCTTATAATTATTGGAAGATTGAAAGTTGATCTTTTCCCCTCCGACAGGAAATTGAATATTTCTTTCGAGTGATGTTCCTTTCCGACAGTCAGGGTCAATTAGTAATCTAGCCAAAAGTTTGACAGGTAAAACGTTGGTGATACATGAGTGGCATGTTTGTATGCTCTGACCAATCGAAGTTTTCATTTTATTAGGATTAGTTATAGCAGGCTGTAATGGGAAGCGGGTTGGGGGAGGGGGAGGGGGTGGGGGGGTAGGGCCTCAGCTGGTTTAAATACAACACCAATAGACTCACTGCTATTTTAAAATAAATTGAATTCTAATCACCAGCTGTAGCCTAATCGCCAAACTATATGCTTCTAGCCCTGTTAGATTGTATTGCTCATATTGTCGCTGTTTGCGATGTGAAGTTATCATTGTATTGGATGTGGTAGTGTCTACTGGGGGCTGTTCGTGTTGTGGGTGTGAGTGTACTTACTTATACCGAGTGGTGCTCCCCAAGTACCAAGGGGTTAACGTGAATAAAAAACAAAACATGGAAAATAAAAAATAATTTGAAAAATCGAAAATTGTCTTTTATGAATCATGCGTTATCAAGTAAACCTCGTGGGTGGGGTGCGTAGTGTTATCAGGGATGATGGCGGATCCAGGCAAAAATAAAACCAGGATTATTATCCCAATGCAAATTTCTGTTTACACCTATATCAAGCTGGGGCGGTTAGTGTGCGTGTGTAGGTCTCAATCTATTCAATGCGATCATATTTAACACATTTACATACTCAATAAGTGAAATTTAATCAAATTAACCCTAAAATCGAACCGTTTTGGTGGCGTTATTCATATTGTCGAATCGATGAATGTAAAGTAAACAAATCGCCGCCGCCACAGCGACGTCGATATTCATACTGTCCCATATCAACAAAACACACATCTCCGTCGCCGAATCGGTGGCAATATATTAGGCCCAAATCTATTAAATGCTGTCATATTTAACAGAATTACATACGCCATAAGTGAAATTTCATCAAATTAACCCTAAAATCGAACCGTTATTAACGCTCCCGCTGCATTGGTGGCGTTATTCATATTGTCAAATCGAGGGAATTCCCTAATCTATAAATAAACTCACAGTTAGCTATCCGCCCCGGCTAGTACATTGGTGAATACAGGGGCTAAATGTATGAGCAACGGGTTATCTCCGCCGGAGTTAAGGGCGGCCGACAGGGTAGCTATGGTCGGTGTTGGTATATGGGTCACGTGAAATGTGTGTGCGCCAAGCGCGCACTTGTTAGCTACCCTGTGAGTTAATTATAGATTTTGGGGAACCCCTGGGGGAATGTTCCCGGCGAGCGTCGTAGGAGTCGGGAGGGACCACCCCATTCCTCCCCCCACCCCCTCCCCATTCCCGTGACGAGACAGGGGTTGGTTGGTTGGTTGGTGTGTGCGTCTGTGTGTGTCTCTGTGTGTGTGTGTGACTGTGTGTCTCTGTGTGTGTGACTCTGTGTCTCTGTGTGTGTGTCACTCTGTGTGTGTCACTCTGTGTGTCTGTGTGTGTGTGTGTGTTTGTGTGTCTCCTCCCCCCCACCCCCTCCCCATTCCCGTGACGGGACAGGGCTTGGTTGGTTGTTTGTTTGTTTGGTTGTTAGTTGGTTGTTGATTGGTTGGTTGTGTGGTCTGGTGTGTGTGTCTGTGTGTATGTGTGTATGTGTGTGTCTCTTTGTATGTGTGTGTGTCTGTGTGTGTCTGTGTGTGTGTCTCTGTGTGTGTCTCTGTGGTTCTGTGTGTCTGTGTGTGTGTCACACACACAGCAACAGAGACACAAAGACACAGAGACACACACACAGACACACACACAGACACACATACAGATACCGAGACAGACACAGAGACACACGCAGAGACACACACATAGACACAGAGACACACACAGACACACACACAGATACACTCACACAGAGACACACAGACAGAGACACAGACACACACACACAGACACAAAGATACACACCCATACACACAGACACATACAGAGACACACACATACACACACACAGACACATACAGAGACACACAGACACACAGAGACACACACACAGACAAAGAGACACCCACAGACACACACAGAGACAAAGAGACACACACACAGACACAGAGACACACACAGACACAGACACACAGATCCATCTTCAGTCCACGCGTAACTCCGACGATAAACCACCTAAGAGTTGGGGTTAGCGCAGGCCGCGTTAACCCTCGAGGGGTTTGCCTAACCCGTGCACACACATTGTGAGTTTCGGCCTCTAACCGGGGAATTCCCGACTACGCTCGGGTTATAACCGCTAACCCGCCCTCATACATTTAGCCCCTGATTCACACATTTCTCCAACCCCCCCCCCCTACCCTGAGGTAGCTAACTCCGGCTAAGCCTAACCCCGATTCGTGCATACGGCCCCAGGTTTATTACTTATATGGGACATGGGTTCATTGTAGAGTATAACCCCCCCCCCCCCCCCCCCCCCCCCCCCAAATGGGAAACAATCATTGTTGGCTCTACCAATATGGATCCAGCATTCCTGGTCCCCCCATGTCTACCAGTGGTCTGCCCCCCACCAAGCTGTGTGGCTCCCCTGCCCTTGAGCCTGAGTGTAGTGATCCTATCTAGCAGATGGGGAGGCCCTGAGTGCCCCTTACACACAGCCCTGCCAGCACCACTGTCTATTTACATCCCACTCAGGCAACCCCAGCACTTAAATATATATACATACATGCGCTTGGTCATGTATACCTGTTTAGTAATAGAACATTTGCATTCCCCCCAATGCCGTAATTCGGAATATTTTACACCGGGTTATCAACAGATTAGCTTTGTGTTAAGTTTTTAATCTCAACTAAATCTGGAGCAGCTTGTAAAAACTGGGACATTCACTGTCTGACCTGTTCTCATCCCCGATAGTAAATGAAATCCAGACATTTCTTTTCGAAAGCAAAACATATCTGCACTGCATTGTCACTGCTGAAGCCCAGGGGCCATATGCATGGAGCAGTGTTAGCAGCGTGTGGTGTTATACCTCTAACACCGGGTAGCTATCACCGTTTATCGCAGGCGTCGCGAAGGAGGTCAAGTCGTATGCATGGTGGCCTAAACGGTGAGTGTTAGCTAAACGTGAATGTATTTATAGATTTGGGAATTCCCTCCAGTCGACGATATGAATAACGCCGCCAATGCTGCGGCTACATTAATATTGGTTCGAATTTAGGGTTAAATTGATAAGATTTCATTTATTGCGAATGTAATTCTGTTAAATATGACAGCATTTAATAGATTTGGGCGTAAGAAATTCCCGCCGATTCGGCGTGACGGCGGCGGCGGCGATTTGTTTACTTTACGTTCGTCGATTCGAAAATATAACTATTAATATCGCCGCCAATGCGGCGGTTAGCCTTAAGGAGGGTTCGAATTTAGGGTTAAATTGATAAAATTTCACTTATTGCGAATGTAATTCTGTTAAATATGACAGCATTTAATAGATTTGGGCGTAAGAAATTCCCGCCGATTCGGCGGGGACGGCGGCGATTTGTTTACTTTACGTTCGTCGATTCGAAAATATAACTATTAATATCGCCGCCAATGCGGCGGTAGCCTTAAGGAGGGTTCGAATTTAGGGTTAAATTGATAAAATTTCACTTATTGCGTATGTAATTCTGTTAAATATGATAGCATTGAGTAGATTTGGGTTCCATCCTGACACTAACACCGCTGTAAACCAGATATGATCGGAGTTAGAATTTCCGAGTTTAAACGCTCGGTGTTAGGCCTAACACTGCTCCATGCATACCAACTTGTCCGCGCTAAACCAGAAATCCCGCGCTAAACGCGTTTTGCCTCCTAACACTGCTCCATGCATATGGCCCCAGGGTGCCAGTATTTTTGCATTTTCAATTTACAAAAGATTATATATCAAATTAAATATGCTCGATTATAACGGATGATCTATGTATCTTTAGGGAGGATCGATCGGGGGTGGCAAACTTTAGCTGTGTTTCTGGTCAATCTTACACAGTCATTAGAATTTAAATGTATCTCCTTTCACTAACACTTAAAATACATGGCTTACATACATTTATTAAATACATGCATATTGTTACTATGTACAGAAGTAAACGCGTTCAAAAACCATACTTTCACCCGTCCTGATATGACCTTAGATGTGGCTAGGAGGTAAAACAACAAACAAACCATACTTTCATGTCAACCATAGCCAAATAAGAATAGTTCACTGATTTTAATTTACTTTTAAATCATTAACAACATTTGACATGGAATTCAGTGTACAGTAAAACCTCGAAATCGACCGACCATAGGACCGGCTTTAAATGGTCCTAAACCAACCACTGCCCTAAATGGGAGTTTTTTTGGTTGTTATTTCAATGGGTATTGCAGACCTGTGCACCCGATCTCGTATTTAAAAAAAAAATATTGTTGAAGATTTATACTGCCTATCATGGATAAGCCTGAATAGGCTTGTTTTCACCATTAGACAGTTTGTCGATAGAAAGCCCGAGCCTACACTTTTACCGACCCAAGGGATTTTTAACCTCCCACACCACATAGACATGGTATGAGAGCAACTGGCCTTTGATGACGCGGTAAGTTATACACAGCGGTGGAAATCCAAATTGGCAGAGATGGGGGCACGTATTGTCAAAGCTATTTTCCATATTCTTGAATGCCTTTCAGTAACACATTTACAATGAAACCCACAAGCATATTACAGACCTGTGCACCCAGGGAAAACACTATCAGTATTCTCAAAGTCATTTCCAGTAATTTGTTCAAACTTTCAGTAATACTTTCAGTATTTGTACAGACGCGATCAATAACTTTTAGTGTGATAAAAAAGACGCACATTTCCAGAACAAAGGCCAAGAAACCGTATTTCTGTATTTACCCTTGAAATTCGGAAGGTGCACAGGTGTGGTATTGTATGGACGATCGATTGCCCCAAAGCGATTGATATAGGGAGGTGGTCGGTTAGAGGTTTTACTGCAGTATAAATTTGGCCGTGTCACCACCTTGTTGCGGTTATGACTTCACCAGGAACGATTTCATGCGCGCATCATGAAGGGGCTGGCTTCGGCCTGTTCCTTACTGTAACTGGGACTAAGACACCTTAATCTTTAACACCCACCCTCTTCACCAGGCCATATGCAAGAAGCGGTAATAGCTTATCCTAGAAATAACTTCTTTCCCTGTGTAAAAGTGATGGTGAACCGAAAATGGACAGAATACAAGTTAAACACTTCTTGCCGTGAATATGGGCTTTGTTGCCGACATGGTGTAAAACAACCATCATTCAATCAACCCTGGGCCGCATTCAGGCTCCGTCTCGGAGGCGCCTCGGCGATGGGCATGACGTCACGCCAGTCTGAACGACAAAAGCAGTTGGTCGCCTCGAAAATGGCCACCCCCATAGGCGGCGGCCATTTGCTGTAATTGGTTGAAAGCACTGAATGCGGAGGCCATTTTCGAGGCGCTTTTCATCTCCAGTCTGAAAAGAGAGGCGTCTCCGAGACGTCGCCGAGACGCACTCTGAACGGTATTAGGCCAAAAAGCATCGCCGAGACGGACCCTGAATGTGGCCCTGGGTTTTGCTATTGCAAGAATAGGAGTGTGCATTGGGAATAGCTATCCCCTCGGGTTATTTTTAGATTGGGGGATTTCCTTTGTCGGGTTCCAGTTGTCCCTGTGGATTGCTAGGTGATTTGTTGACAAAAGACCCCAGACCCATTTCTCTAGGTGAAATAACTTTGGAATTTTAACCATTAAAAATTTCAACTGGGTGCTATGGGTGGCCATTTTTAAACATGTCCGTTTCCAGGTTTTGCACAGGTTTTCAAAATTCCACCTAGTGAAGTTTTCAAGCTATGTATGTCTATTACTCAAACCAACATTCAACTTCTCCTCTTCAGCAGTTGTATACAGGTCTCTACTGCAGGTCCAGGACTAGGACAAGGATAGGATTTCCCTCACATGTTCACATCCCTCCAAACACTATCCTAGTTCCGTTCTACAGAACAGACTATCCTTGGAGAGTGTTCCGCGGTCTTTCTTGTGATTGTATTATCGCCCATGACCTCAATTCCCCAATTCTCTTTTAATAACGGCGTTGTAAAATGAATCGAATGATTTTGTAATCTAATATGCTTAAATAATACCTATTTATCACAGCTCACTACTTTCGGCGTGAAAACCTTTACGAAATCATGTAGATTAATAGATTTTAAAAGTTGAATTGAGAGCATCCAATGTCCTTCATCTAGAGTTATCCTCATCAGGATAGTGCTGTCCCTGGTAAAATGGGTGAATAACCTTTTTTAACACCGAATTGGGTTGTATGGATAGAGCTATTATTGCTCCCAGAATACCATTTTTTAACGGTTATCCCGATGATATACGCTATCCTCAGGATAAGGCCGATATCACCCTTCTTGCATACGGCCCCAGAACAAACAACACTCCACGTCTAGTCTTCTTACTCTCCAGGCTCACGTTGTCTTGACGACGACAGGGTTCGACATGCGGAATATCGATGGCAGCATGTTACTGATGGTGCCGAACGTCTCTTCTGCCAGGCCCTGTCAATGATAAATAATAAAAACCATTGATAGTGAGGCTACAGCTATAACATACATAATGGACAATTTATCTAGTTTAGAGCTGCGTTTACACGGGCGAGTTGAAACGTCCTAGGTAGAACCAATTGCCTAGTTCGTTTTAAATGTGTCCGTGTAAACGCGCCACTGCGGCGTTTTAGGGCTGAAAGGTTTCAGCTGGAACGTTCCGCGTATACCACCTCGGGAGGTGGTTTACAGGAAACGTTTCAGCTGGTTCCCGGGCGGCGATTGTGTACAATAGCAGTGCTCGCCGGATACAGGCTCAGGTCTATTCACTGGTGCCCAGCAGTGTTAGGGCCCGATTAGGCCAAAATCTAGTGAATGCGATCATATTTAACAGAATTACAGACTCAAATAATGAAATTTAATTAAATTAACCTTAAATTCCAAGCGATATTAACGTAGCAGCTACATCTGCGTCGAATCGACATGTTTAAACTAAACAAATAGCAGTGCTTGCCGGCTACAGGCGCCTGCTGGTTCCGTGCGCCGACACACTTTCCAACTCCGCCGTGTAAACACACATCTAAAACGCTTCATATAAATCACCTTGTCTAGAACGTTTCACAATTCCCCGTGTAAACACGGCTAATGACCTTTCAGTTAATACTCTCATGGTTAGATCCTAAATGCTCATTTTTATTATGCAGCTCACCTACACCCCCCCTCCCCACCCATACGCCCATTACCTGTAGATACGTCAATATCAAGCAACTCACTTTCGAAAAAATCTGGTTGCCAACGCGGTTTACTTGTTTGTTGGAGATTTACGTCCCGGCAACATCTAAGGTCATATCAGGACGGGTACCAACTTGTGACTGCACACTCATTTTGACTTTAATAGTTTATAGTGCCGCTTCACTGTGAGACCAGTCCGCCAGTACAATGACCTGACATTTCACATTATCCTGATAATGTGCTAACCAGTCCTTGCCCTATCTTAGTAATGCCGAGTGCCAGGCTAGACCTGCAGCGACAAGTATCAATTTTATAAGTGATTGGTTTGACTCGGGTGGGAGAAGAACTCCCGACCTTTCGCTCGGGAAGCCTGCGCTCTGCCGATTCGGCCACAGCGTCCGGTTTGCCAAAATACAAGCATTTGTATCGTGGTGCAACTTTTAGTAGTGGCAGCGGTTCAGTTGGCAGTCGTCCACTGATGCAATCACAGATGACGTGGTCGCTGAGATCTCCTTCCTTATACCCCTGTCACACTATGACGTAACGAGCCAACGTGAGCCTAACGTGGTCATTTTTCGTCATTACGTTGGGTTACGTTATGATGACGTCAGAATGACGTTAGAATGATGTCGAGCTACGTCACATTACGTCGTGTTACGTCGAGTTACGTCAAGGTTTTGCACATGTTCAAAACTTTCGACGTAGCTCGAACATAAGGGTTTACGTTTGCCATACGTTTTGTTCACGTTCAGTGAACGTCAATGACGTTAAACGGACGTTATTCCAATGCTGCTCAATACGTTCCACTACGTTGACCCACATTAAACCGAGTGCAAATGGCCACGTGGCGTAATGGGAACGTCAGGAGAACGTGCATTCAACGTACGTTCAATGTCTCATGACGTATCTAACGTCACGTAATGTTCTTCTGGCGATGGAATAACGTTCACAATGTTCCGTGAGCATAGTGACGTTGTCCTCTCTCGTTGAATGACGGTATCACTACGCTTTACCGATGTTACGCTCTCGTCCACTACGCTGCATCCACGTTCAACTTGTGCCCAAATTTGCATACTACGCCGAGAAGTTCAATGTTCTTCACGTTCTCCGTACGCTGACGTCATTACGTCGTAGTGTGACAGGGCCATTAGGTGTTTCATACCGCCTTACTAGATAGATTGTCTGCTATCAACCTTGTCTAGCATTGCGTGAGTAAATATACAATTCACTGGTGATTGATACTGGTGACTGAGCCGTTCCTGGTAACACAATTAAGTCTGTCAGACGAAACAGTTTGGGTCAGCTCCCAAAATTTCACTGGCTGACACCGGGCACGGTGGCCTAATCGGTAGATTGCGGCCCTCGCGTGCAGAAGGTCGGGAGTTCCCGGTCAAGTCAAACCAATGACTATAAAATTGATCCGTGTCGCTTCCTAGCCTGGTGCTCGGCATTAATACGATAGGGTAAGGACTGGTTAGCTCAGTGTCAGGCTAATGTGACTGAGTGGGATATTGGGTCATGGTGCAGGTGAACAATATTTCCCATGAGGCAGCACTATATAGTCGCCATGAGTGCGCACTGTCACAAGTCGGTACCTGTCCTGATGTTGCCAGGACATATAACTCAACCAACCAACCAACCGCTTTCTGACTGGAAAATCGGATCTTGTACAGATTAATTACCCTTTGGCCCCAATTTCGCCTAGACGAAAGGTTTTGCTAGTTGGGGTTTTGCATCCCCACAACATCTAAGGTCATATATCGAGGGGTACCCACTTGTGACAGTGTGCACTCACAGTGACTTTACAGTGCTGCCTCATTGTAAAGTCACCTGCTGTCACCGGCACCATGACCCAATTTCTCACACAGTCCCATTATCCTGATACTGAGCTAACCATTACGTACCCTATCCTACTAATGCCGAGCACTTGGCTAGGTAGTGACAAGTATCAATATTTTTAAAGTCATTAGTTTGACTCGGCCGGGTTTCAAACTCCCGAGCACTATAATTGATTGATTGATTGATTGGTGGTTGACTTACGCCATGTCGGCAGCAAAGGCCATATTCGTTTAACCATCGATGTGACACAAAGTGGGCAGCAATATAAAGTCACCCAGAGTTCACATTGTCACAAGTACCTACCTATCCTGAAATAACCTTAGATGTCGCTAGGATGTAAACACACAAAAAAAAAACACCCAAAAAACACCACCAAATAAAACCACTATAATGGTTGCCCATAAGCTAACCAGATTAGCGGGGATTGGAAGTTCTATTTTGAGACCGCCGCCCGATTAGATTAAGCAATTAAGATCAGAAAAGGTTGGTTGGTTATTGTTTTACGTCCTGGCAACATCTAAGGTCATATCAGGACGGGTACCGACTTGTGACAGTGTGCACTCATGGTGACTTTGTAGTGCTGCCCCACTGGGATATCAGGCCACTGACAACATGACCCGATATCCCACTCAGTCACAATATCCTGACACTGAGCTAACCAGTCCTTGTCTTGTCCTATTAATGCTGAGCACCAGGCTAGGAAGGAACAAGTATCAATTTTAAAGTCATTGGGTTGACTCGACTGGGAACCGAACTCACGACCTTCCGCACGCGAGCCTCATGCTCTACCGATTAGGCCACCACGCCCGGTGTCAGAAAAGGAAAGAACAATCTGGCACCCAATATCGCATCTGCATAACTAGTCTGGTCGGGGTAGTCTACGCACCCTCTCCCTGCCGTCATGATAGAATTCAACATCTTAATTTGAATTGTTAAGTTATTTAGGATATATTAAATATTAAAGCCTCTATTCTATTTACACTGGGATTGGTAGCCGAATCGGTAGAGCGCAGGCCTCGGGTGGGGAACGTCGGGAATTCAGTTCCCAGTCGAGTCAAACCAATGACTTATCAAATCGATTCTTGTCGCTTCCTATTCTGGCGTTCGGCATTAATAGGATAGGGCAAGGACTGGTTAGCTCAGTGTCAGGATAATGTGACTGATTGGGTGATGGTGCCGATTGGGTGATGGTGCCGGTGGCCTGATTTCCCAGTGAGGCAGCACTATAAAGTCACCATGAGTGTGCACTGTCACAAGTCAGTCAGTGCCCGTCCTGTTATGATTTTGGATGTTACCAGGATGTAAAACTTCAACAACCAACCTACTCTATTTACGGCTTAACACTATGCTTATGTGAAGCGGGTGAGGGAGCGAGGCAGGAACCCTGAAAACTACTGGACCCATGTACAAGAAGCGGTAATTCACACTATTCATGCCATGGCCATGTTGAAACCAGACCGAGGACACATATGCGTCTGCAAGGCGCTGCTGTATGAAAAGTCATGCGAATACGTTTTTGTCGACCAAAACCTCTCAAAATCACTCAAATTTGAACATTTTCATCTTTTAAGCTACCATATTCATCTTTGCATATCTGTTTTCTATCTATTGGCCAATTTTCATGAAGATTGGGTGACCCTTGCATGGTGATTTTCCCATTATTTAACTACAATGTGACTGTCAACTTCAAGTTTGCATAGTTATGGTGGTATCATGTAATGCAGCACTGCCAGCGTAGTTATCTGTGCAACTCAGTTAAACAACTAGTCTTAGTAATTAAAAATTTATAAAAGCTTTAAAAGGGTTAAAATATATATTTTAAATATATATATATTAAGAAAGTTATGCAATTTTGAATTTAAGAATAGATTGGCAGCCAAGGTGAGTGACTTTGTTGACATTGCCTACTGAAATGCATCTGATCATCATTCAATCTTCATGAAAATTGACCAATAAATAGAAAAAAGGAATGAAAAATTAATATGATAGTTTCAAAAGTGAATATCTTCATATTTTACGCCTTTAATTTCTGTAGTAGTCCATACACATCGACACACAGCAGTGTCTTATGTCAATTTCCAATACCCCACGAGTACTCAGCCTCGTTCTGATGCTGAATTAGGTCACGCGTGAATAGTGTGAATAGTTTATCCTAGGAATAACCTCTTTCCTGGGGTTTGCTATTGCAAGGATATAGGTACGCCTAGGTTCATAAGCAAGAGCGAACATTACGTTTCAAATAACTATCCGCTCAGGTTACTTTTAGATTGTGGATTTCCATAGTCTGGTTCCAGCTCCCCATGTAGACGCTAGGTGCTGTACTGGGAAAACGGGCCAGTGGATAAAGCTAGGATTTCCCTCACATTTTCACGTCTCTGCAAGCACTATTCTAGCCGCATTTCACAGTAGAGACTATCATTGGAGAGCGTTCCACTATCCCTGCGCTGTGATTGTATTATCACCCATGCCGCCAATTTTATCTCTACAATTTCTCCTTGCTTTTCTGCTTGTTTGGGTTTTATGTCCTAGCAAAATTTAAGGTTATATAAGAACGGGATTCTGACTGACCAATTCCTATTACAGTAAAACCTCTCTAAATCGACCGACCCTAGGACCGACTTTAAGTGGTCGATTTAGGGAGCTGGTCGGTTTAGGGAGTTAGAATATGGTTCCAATGGTAATGTTTGGACCCAAATAAAGCGATCGATATAGGGGAGTGGTCGATCTGTGCAGGTGGTCGATTAGGGAAGTTTGACTGTATGGTATGCAAGTGTTGCAATACCTCGGGGAGTTTGACGCCCCTGCCCTGTGGTACAGGTTCTTGACAGAACCGAAGGCTAAGGGAGCAAACCCTAAACAAAACCATGTCACTGTGGCAGCATCAAGGGTGGTTGATATATGGAACTCCCAACATCTCCCGACCAGCCACTGCAGGGACAAATAGTTTTGCGCCTGTCTGGACATGTTCTTGCCGGTGTGAAACCTCTATTTGCTCCCCGAGAGAGTGACGCTGGTAACTTGCAAAAGCCAGCAGCACTTCAACACTTTTGCAAGCAGTGTTCATGAAATGTAGAGAGCGGCAGTCAAGTAATGAAAGCAGTCTTTGTCGCATCGCGACCGACAGCATGATGATGATGATGACTGTATATATATCCTTGATAGTGTGAGATAATTAATCTGTGATTATTATTTTTTTAATCACATGGAATCGACAGAATCACAGAGATCTTTCATCCCTGAATTTAGAGTTATCCTCACCAGGATAGTCGCTGCTAAAATGAGGGAATCATTTCTCACAAAATTGGGCTGCTTGGATGTGGCTATTAACGCTCCCTGTATACCATTTGTTTACAGTTATACTGGGGATAATACAGTATAACCCCATTAAACCAAACTTGAAGGGACCATAGCAATTTGTTTGGATTAACCGATCATTGTGTAAAATATTCCCATAATGATGCACTGGTGGGGGAATGCAAATGTTCTATTTGTGAAACAGGTATATAGGGCCAGGTGCATAGATGTTTATGTAGTTGCTGGTGGTGCTTGATCCATTGGTAAATAGTCATTGTGATGTTAGTAAGATAGTGTGTAAGGGGCACTTGGAGCTCTACCCACTACCCCCTCCTCCCTCTACTACTAAGTACTAGTCATGGATCACCACACACTCAGCTGAGGGCAGGTGGTGGCCAAGGGAGCCACACCGTGTGGGGGTGGTGGGCAGATCATTGTAACCATGGGGACTGGAAATGCTTGATTCTCATTGGTAGAGCTGTAGATGCTTGATTCTCATTGGGAGAATGTGGTCAGGTGATATACTATACTGGATCCATGTACCATATAAATAATAAACCTGAGGGCTTGGCTCTCGCTCTTCTTTCACTCTTTATACTCTTCCTTTCTCTTTTTGCCTGTATTGATTTCACCATAGCCTGCCTACACAACCATAGATTCAAGACGTGGACTTTTTAATTGGTTTAACCGAGCTTTGGCTTCGACTTTGACTTAGCTTTGGCAAAAACACAGGTGCATTATGAATGTAATTTACAATGTAATTGGACACTTTGATTATTGTTTTTTATGTATATACAGTACAACCCCGTTAAACCAAGCTCGGTTAAACGAAACGATCGGTTAATCCAAACTTTTTTCGGCGGCCCAGCAAAATACTACCATTTATCATATAAAAAATTTGGTGGGGTCTCAGGTGACCTTATAACCACATGACAGTTTGGTTTAACCATACCGGAAGTGGCATGGGGTCCGAAAATTTTGTTTGGATTAAGCGATAATTTGGATTAACCGACTTTGGTTTAACCAACTTTTTTATATGATGAATGGTAGTATTTTGCGGGCCACCGAAAAAAGTTTGGATTAACCGATCGCTTGGTTTAACGGGGTTATACTGTAGACGGTATCCTTTGTATACTATAAAGGGGTCTTCACCACTTCTTGCATATAGCCTGGTTGATTAACCTATGCCAATAGGAAGCAGTAGTAGAAGAATGTATAAATAATGCACCAAGCTATGCCCGCCTAGTTACAACTATACACTGCAACCACAAACAGTGGGCCAAATTAAAGTTGCATAGTCCAATAAAAGCATCTTATATAAGTATCCAGTTAATCTATGTATCACGTGACCCCTGTCGCTGGATCCGGCTTGTTATCTGTAGTTCTTACATGTATAGTAGTCTGCACTGACCTCTCAGGCGCCTAGGTGGTGTAATGGTTAGCACACTGGCCCGGAATGCAAAGAGATGTGGGTTCGAGTCCCGCTCTAGGCGCAATATTTCCCATTTTCATCAACCCGGTGACACATGTTTAAACAAAATTAAAACCACAAAAACTAACATAACTACTAACAGCTAAGATGACAAGGCTACTACCAAACTGAGACTATTCCTGTTCAGCGATGAAAACAAGCCGCAATGCGACTTACTCGTTATGAACAGGGTAAATAAACCATTTACCCTCCCCCCCCCTCCCTCCACCAAAGAAAATCCAGTTAACCAAACTCGGACTTGTCCCAAGTTGAGAACATTATAATATAGCAGTAAACTGTGTTATGTGATAGTACCGGTATAAGATAATCATATATTCCTTTAAATAAGACTGACATTTATCATTATCAGCTAAGTTTGAGTGTATCTTTTACATTGGAGAAATTCGTGACACCGCGTTTTCTAATTTATAAAAATGATTATCCAAAGTCATGGCTATGATTTTATTTTAAAAATTTCTTTTTTATATATTTGTTATTTTGTTATACTTTGCTAAGCTTTTGAAGGCATTAGCTTTAATCTAACATGTTAGCGGTAATATAGGCTCCGGCGTAGCCACCTTGGAAGATATCCACCACTATTGTTACGATAAAGCTCTCTGGTGGTTCACACATCGCTCTATGGTAAGACGCCCACTTCCCATGCAGGAGGTCGCGGGATTAATCCTTGGCTGAGTCAAACAGAAGGCTTATACAATTAATGTTTGTCGCTACCTTGCCTCGTGCCATTACTAGGATAGGGCAAGTACTGGTTGGTACAGCAACGTGGTAATATGGCTGTGTGGGATATCAGCTCACGGTGTCAGTATCGCGTCATTCCAGTTGGGCAGCACTATAAAGCCGCCATCAGCGCGGACTGTCGCAAAACGATGTTCATCCTGGTATGACTTCAGATGTTGCTAGGCCATAAAACTCCAATAAACCAAACTAGATCTCATGGCATTCCTTGATTATCCACCAAATGCTGTGCTTTCGCCAGTAAGCCAACAATTCGTTCAGGATCCTGTTTGATTGGGTCGGGTCAGTGGTGTTTATACATTAATGGTACCGTGGGATCGATTGTCCCGACTACGGGACCATTGCAGGTGGCCATGCTGCGTGAGTGAGGAGGCGATGCGTTAGTAACAGTTAAGCTGCGTTTACACGGGCGAGTTGAAACGTCCTAGGTAGAACCAGTTGCCTAGTTCGTTTTAAATGTGTCCGTGTAAACGCGCCACTGCGGCGTTTTAGGGCTGAAAGGTTTCAGCTGGAACGTTCCGCGTATACCACCTCGGGAGGTGGTTTACAGGAAACGTTTCAGCTGGTTCCCGGGCGGCGATTGTGTACAATAGCAGTGCTCGCCGGATACAGGCTCAGGTCTATTCACTGGTGCCCAGCAGTGTTAGGGACCGATTAGGCCGAAATCTAGTGAATGCGATCATATTTAACAGAATTACAGACTCAAATAATGAAATTTAATTAAATTAACCTTAAATTCCAAGCGATATTAACGTAGCAGCTACATCTGCGTCGAATCGACGTGTGTAAACTAAACAAATAGCAGTGCTTGCCGGCTACAGGCGCCTGCTGGTTCCGTGCGCCGACACACTTTCCAACTCCGCCGTGTAAACATGCCTCTAAAACGCTTCATATAAATCACCTTGTCTAGAAGGTTTCACAATTCCCCGTGTAAACACGGCTTTAGACGATCTTTTCTTTCTTATTTTTGATGTGGTGTTCTCTGTGGCGGAGTGGTTAGAGTGTCTGACTTTTTTTCTAGGTCAGACTCCTAATCTGAAGGTTGGTGGTTCGATTCCCTGCCCCCTCCCCCCTCAAGCTCTGCCAATTTGGATTTCCACCGCTGTGTATAACTTACAGCATCATCAAAGACCAGTTGCTCTCATACCATGTCTATGTGGTGTGGGAGGTTAAAAATCCCTTGGGTCGGTACAAGTGTAGGCTCAGGCTTTCTATAGACAAACTGTCTAATGGTGAAAACAAGTCTATTCAGACTTATCCATGATAGCAAGAAAAAACCACGACTACCCCGGATTGAGGCTATAATCAACATACAGTGTGCTCTAAATATGACATGCGACCCAAAGATTACATTTATTATTTTCAGAAGACATACGCTGAGGGTTATTAAATTTAGGCACGGCGATTTGTTCGTAACAGGGGTCACTGATAGTTGTGGTTGCTTATTGATTGGTCAGATTAATCTGTATTTTTAAGCACTGGATGAACTAATAAAACATACTAACCACAAAGCTATAGTTGACTAAGACAATTTTAATGAATCGTGCAACCAGTATCTGCACAATCCCAAATCCACTACCAGCTGTAACTGTAAGTGTAACAGCAAGTCGTATTAATGACTCCTCACGGGTACGATCAGCAAATCAATGATATACTCTAAAGGTGAATGACTATTCTCTAGTCTACATGTACAAAATATGATCCCCATAATATTTGGTTGGTTGGTTGGTTGTTGGAGTTTTACGTCCTGGCAACATCTAAGGTCATCAGGACGGGTACGACTTGTGACAGTGGGCACTCATGGCGACTTTATAGTGCTGCCCCACAGGGAGACCAGGCCGCCAGCACCATGATCTGAAATTCCACCCAGTCACATTATCCTAACACTGACCCAACCAGTCCTTGCGCCAGACTAGGAAGTGACGAGTATAAATTTTTAAGTCATTTGTTTAACTCAACCAGATCTACTGAAACGGGAGACGGACGCTCAACTCATTCGGCCATCCTGTCTGGTGTCCATAATATTTGCAACGCCTGATTGTTACCCGCTATTGTCTATATCGTTCATACCATCTCGTCTCATCCATAAATAGTTCATATGCACCATAATTAATTGCTACGGCTGGAAGACCAATGCCTCGGTGGTGAAAAAAAAAGTTGTCATTCAACCGGAATAACAAATTTGAAGAAAAAAAAATCCATCGAATTTTGTTGACAAAGAAAGACCAGTGCCTCGGTGCTGGACATTTTTTTTTATTCAACTGGAATAACATTTTTGGACCTAATTCTTTTTTAATTCGATCAAATGTGGTTGACAAAGGTTTGAACGGTGCGGGTGGGTGACAAGACCATTTTCCTCAGAGCGTGGCACATGGTACTGATACTTTATACCGTACAACATGATGACCAGTCATCACCCACACGTCCAGACAACAGAGGCGCCAACACAGTATGACTATGAGCCCCCCCACACACACACCACCACCACCCCGCACCACCCTGCAGTTAAAGTTGCATAGTCCGACGGTTTTGAGTTTCTGACATTTTCTGAGATAAATACATTAGGCTGATCGGAATAATGTACCTTACTTTAGTTGGAAGTAACTTTTATTTTAAATGCGCAACTTTTGAGATATTTGAAGTGCAACCATGCATAATTAGTTTTGTCAAGCACGCCAAAACACTGCCTTATTATATAGCCTTCTGCAGTAACAGGTTCTATTCAAATACCTCACTATTCCCTTCTGTGCAGTGACAAATGTTTAATAAGTGCACCAGTATCTAAGTTAAGATATGTAGAATCAAATCTAGAAAATTGCTTTGGTTTTGAAAATTTGATGTATTCATCGGACTATGCAACTTTAATGTTCCACGAACCACATCGTTGTCATGGCAACCGATGATATGGTTCCCCCGTTCTGTTGGCAACAAACCATACTGAAAACACACTTTCAGGGCCTCACTCCCGCCCACCCGAACTGACCCAGCAGGGAGTGGGTTTATCAACAAATCGACATCAGAAAAGAAAATCAACAAAAATACCCCCACCCACCCGCCTAAAAAAAACTCTAAATACCTGTGGTGGAGGGAGTGAATGGACACAGCAACAAGCTGGACTGATAAACAACGATGTGTGATGGGGGTAGGATTACAAACTATTCAAATCGCTATAATTAGATTCACTACTTTGGTCAGCAAACTATTTGCAATAAGAGTCACCACGCATACTGCGTGTAACTTGTGTTACCATGGTAACATTAATTGTAGGAAAGCAGCTTTCAGGTGAAGCGCACGACTGCATTATTGGTACCAGTTAATTCACACTAACAATAGTTTTGCTCTACATGGACTCTGCTGTGACATAATCTAATAACTCTAAGTTGTACTCCATTTTTTAATGAGCACTTTATATATATATATATATAATATATATATATATATATATATATATAGATATAGATATAGATATAATATATAATATATATATATATAAAGTTGGGCTACGGCAAGAGAGAGACAAGAGGCGGTCATGGGTAGGCGACTTTATTTGCGTCAGGGCAGCAAAATATAGGCTACCGGTAACAAAAAAAAAAAAAAAATTTCAGAAGCAGGAGAGAGACTGACTGCCCGGGCAAGTAGTGCCAGGAACCCACAGGTGGTGGCGCTGGGGTAGGCAAGGACCGGGGCAAACGCGGGCAAGTCAGCGATTGGAGAATAATATTAGTCGAAATAACAGAGGAATAATCGTGATAATATTATGAGAGAGCTCCGCCCCTTTTATATACGTATAATACATTATACTCTCTATATATATATCAGTCTGTTTAGTTTCAGACATTATTCTTGATGTATGCTGGTTGGTTGTTGGGGCTTTACATCCTGGCAACATCTAAGGTCATATCAGGATAGGTACCGGCTTGTGATAGTGTGCACTCATAGTGCTGCCTGACTGGGAAATTCAGCCACCGCCACCATGACCCAATATCCCACTCAGTCACATTATCCCAACACTGAGCAAACCAGTCCTTTCCCTATCATATTAACGCCGAGTGCCATACTAGGAAGCGACAAGCATCAATTTTAAAGTCATTGGTTCGACTCGACCTGGAACTAAACTCCCGATCTTCCGCAGACGAGGCCCGCGCTCTACCTATTAGGCCACCGCACCCAGTTTTGATGTACGTTATACGACATATTGTGACTTTTTATAATATGCATAGTATCATGCAACGCAAGATTATCTGTTTATCTATGTAGATAGTATGATGCAAGCTGGTGCAACTGTGCAGGTTTGTTTGTTTGCTTGTTGTTTTACGTCCTAGCAACATCTAAGGTCAGATCAGGACGGGTACCGACTTGTGACAGTGCACACTCATGGCAACTTTATAGTGCTGCCCCACTGGAAGCCAACACCGCCAGCACCATGACCTGATATCGCACTCAGTCACATTATCCTGACACTGAGCCAACCAGTCCTTGTTGTATCCTAATAATGCCGAGCGCCAGGCTAGGAAGCGACAGGTATCAATTTTTAAGTCATTGGTTTGACTCGACCAGGGTTTGAACCCACGATATACCAACACGGGAGACGGACGCTCACACTCATTCGGCCATCCCGTCTGGTCACTGTGCAGGTGAGGTTAACATTAGGTGTTTCCTTTCTTTATGTGGTTATGGGAGATGACAGATCTCATACAATAAATGAATAAGGCATAACATTGTTTAATTTTCTATTAATATTAAAGCTGCATAGTCGGATCAAAACGCAAACTTTTCAAAACCAAAATTAGATTTGATTCTACACATCCATCTTCAATAGTGGGGCCCTTATTAAACATTTGTTGCTGCATAAAAGAGGGTAAAACGTCAGCTTACTATAACCCGTTACTACTGAAACCTATGGTGTCGGAATTTTGCTTGTAAAAATTTGATTTGCCATGTTTTCACTTCAAATATCTCCAAAGTTAGTCATTAAAAAATAACCTTACCTCAAAGTAAAGTAGAGTAAAACCTCTCTAACCGACCACCTCCACAAATCGACCACTCCCCTATATCGATCGCTTTATTTCGGTCCCAAAGGATCGCCCATGGTAGTATTGTAATGATTAAAAAAAACATCGACCCCCCTCTACTCGGTAGGAGACAGTCGAATGCTTGTTCTCAAATTATGTCACTCTCCCCCGTCTACGAGTACCGTCGACATACTTATGGGCTGTTCGACGGTCGTAATAACTGACAAACGGGTCTAATTTAAGGCACGATACCGTCATCCATGTGAATTCTTGCTGTGGAGATCGATCCAGTTGCTATCCAATCGAACAGATAATCGACTCACAGGCACGGTCGCCCGGATCGCGGACGACAAACAAGACAAAATAGTCTCAAGGTAGCAAACAGGTAGCCAGTAGACTGTTTGAGAGAGCTTGAGTGTAGTTGTTGTCTTTTCAGAAGCAGGAGAGAGACTGACTGCCCGGGCAAGTAGTGCCAGGAACCCACAGGTGGTGGCGCTGGGGTAGGCAAGGACCGGGGCAAACGCGGGCAAGTCAGCAATTGGAGAATAATATTAGTCGAAATAACAGAGGAATAATCGTGATAATATTATGAGAGAGCTCCGCCCCTTTTATATACGTATAATACAGTATACTCTCTATAAAGTTGGGCTACGGCAAGAGAGAGACAAGAGGCGGTGATGGGTAGGCGACTTTATTTGCGTCAGGGCAGCAAAATATAGGCCAAGGAGACGCCTAAGCGTCTCCCCCCAACCCAACGCCCGCCTGATTCGAGCGTAGCGCCACCCCAACCCTCATGTCGTTCACAATCCTTGTGCCGAGCGGTGTCTTGAGATATGAGTAGACAGTTTCGGACGCCCAGTCGCCCCGGACCTTCAGCTCCTCTATGGTGGCTCCACACATGGACAGGAAGGTGCAACCCCCCCTCCTGAGTGAGTGGGACGAGAGGGTGGCGGCATCGAGCCCCGCCCTGGCCGAAAATATCTTTAGGGTCTCCTGATAGGCCGAGTAAGGGAAAGGGGCGGAACTCCCGACGCCGCATGGAATGCGGAAGGCTACCTGAGATGGTTTAGCGGCAATCTGGCTGAAATGCCGCTCAGTCCAATACACAGCACACATGTCAGTATCAACACACCTAGCTATCGGGATCTCGAGGACCCTCTCGTTAAACTGAATCGTCTTGGAGCGACGAACAGTCAAAATCAGACCCCAGTCATAAAACTGGAAGTCCGATCTCAATAAGGAGGCATCGGACAAGGTGACCTGGGACTTACGCAACAGCCCTCGGAATGAACAGAGGACTGCTGCGCGCCAGGCGACGTGGCCGGGGTTATTGGTTAACAAGGGAAGATTTTGCGAAGCATATGGGGAAGGAGAGGCATAGCACGCCTAGGTATATCAGACTTAGCTCTCCGAATACCCTTGAGCGTAGAAGAAAGAACAAAGTTTGTATAGTCTATCGGCCTTCCGCCGTTTTGCTTGAGGAAAAAATTTAGGCCACTAAGGTAGTTGATGACAGATACATACTTGAGGTCCCTCGCCAACCAGGCGGCATATAGGGCCACCTGCTCCTCGGAGCATGGTATGGGAGACCTTGAAGAATGGAAAAGCTCAGCATATCTTAAATATTTCTTGATCTGCGTGGCCCTCGCTATTGTAGAGTTCTGAGAGTATGCCTGATGCTGGTACTGCTGCTGCTCGGCTCTCAGGGCTGCCCTCACTGAAAGAGACGAGCGATCGGTCAAAGGTGTCGCTGCAACAGAGCATTCTGGCACCATCGACACTCCTGATTCTAGCGGCACTATCCATGTCACACAGTCTACTTAAGGCATCACATACTACGTTAACAGCACTACGTATATAAACAGAAGTAAAGGTAAAATTGTATTTAACCGAGAACCAGAATATTCTGCGCAAGAAGTGCATGATTTCGGCACTCCTAGACCTGCCCGTATTAAGGGCCGCCTGCACGACAGAGCTATCGGTGACGAAGATGACAGCGGTATCGCCCCAGCCCGCACTCCAACGGACGCAGGATGCGTAGACCACCCACATCTCCTGCACGTTGATGTGGGCGGTCCAGACATCCTCCGGAGGACGGAAGTGGTGATGACCGACGTAACTGTCAAGGATGTCTTCAGCTGAGTCTGTGTATGCGCCGACAGTCCAGTCGCTGCCATGCAGGGCACCGAAGCCCCACTTGGAAGAATCACTGTAACAGGATATGACTGGGGCAAACTTCCCAAGAATCTTGGCTTTCCCGTTAAAGCTACTTGCAAAATTCAGCCATCAGTCGAGGTCTTCCCTAACTCCGGTGCCTAGCCTAATTCTATGGAAAGGCTGCTTAAGTTTAGACATGAGATCATAGAACCGCCTAGAGAAGGTCCGCCCGCCCCGGACGACCTTGGCGCAGTGAGCGAGCAACCCCCCCACCTGCTCCAGCTCCCTTCTACTGGCCTTCCTGCGCCCGCGTAGTTTGCGGAGGATCTCCAATGTTCTCTCTAATTTATCGGGAGGAAGGCTAAGTTCGAGGCGTACAGAGTCTACGAATATGCCAAGGAACCTAACCTTGGTCTCGACACTGCTGACCTTCTTGAAGTTAACAAAAAACCCAAGTCTTCTCAAGATATGGATGAGGGTTCTCTGGGCGTCCTGGACCTCCGAACGTGTCCCACCGACCAGACAGAAGTCATCAAGATAGTTTACGACTCTGGCCAAGCCTTCGCGAACCCCGCATCTCACGATGAAGTCCGATATCTTGGAAAATATAAAGGGACTCGATGAAAGGCCCATACTCAAACGATTATCGAGAAAGTAATCGAGGTTATCATCGCCATGGCGAAGGCCTTGACGCTGGCGGTCATCAGGGTGGATAGGGACTGCACGATAGGCGTCCTTTATGTCTATCGTCCCCATATAGTCACCCCTCTCGAGCATCTCCGTTACATCATCGAGGCCTTTATAGGAAAATTTGGTCCGGACTTCATCAGTGAAGTTGTTCACGGATTCGTTTGAAGGCATACTGCAGTCGATAACAACACGACCTCCGCCATCGTCCTTAGGGACAACGAAGGCCTCGTGCGTGCAGAGAGGGGGGGCATCTACCCTAGAAATTAAGCCGTCACGTTCCTCCTCGAGGAATTTCTTATTAATTATATCACGCTCCCACTTAGCCTTCCTCCTGGGCTTGTCTGGAATATAGGAGACCTGAACACCTGGGTTAATCACCCTAAACCCAAAAGTGACCCCTATCATCAGATATACCCAATCTGGGTCCCAATCGCCCCGAAGACATATTTCAGCGAACCACCTGCAAGGTTTTAATTGGCTCGGTTTACCCGTGATCGAGTGGCTACATGTGCAGCTCCCGTCAACACAGCTGCGATCTACCTGAAAACTCTTGGGTGGCGCCCCCTCGGTTTGTCCAGGCACCACAATATCGGACTACAGATCGTTCATCCAACACATTGGCTTCATCTCAACTCGGGCGCGTGAAGACCACTACAGGGACGTTGCCCATGTTGACCACGTGCTTGCCATTCGCAAGCTCGGGGAGAGCATCGGGTTCAAGGCATTCTCTAAAGCACACCAGGATGAAAGTATAGAACACTACGGCCCCCACAATATGAAGATTAAGAGGCAGGGCGCTAACACATATAGCGCTCGGAGAAGATCACCGAGCAACAACACTACTAAGGCTTGTTACGCCTGGAATGGCGATTCGGGCTGCCTTAAAACTGACGATGAGTGCCGCTTCGCTCACGCTTGCTCAAGATGTGGCTCTAAGTCGCACAAACAGGCTAAGTGCAAAAATTGACGTGCTCGAACATTCAACATGTCTAGGCACAATGTTGAATTCTCATATAGCGGCGATCATCCTAACGATAACATTGAATCTAGGACTGTCACTCCTAACCGGACTGAACATCCCAACTCCTCTGATAATGATTGCATGCCATGTCTTGATCTTTCAGTTGGGGTCGAGATCGGGGATGGTGCGGGGGGGGTTGAGGTCAGTCTTATTCATGATAAGGCTAAGGTCTTGCTGTGGGAGCAGCCTGAGGGCGCCAGCAAGGCTGATCGTCTATTTGTAGAGCCTACCGCATCGGGCGGCCTGCTGGTATACGTTAGCGAAACCATCTAAGGTCATATCAGGATAGGTACCGGCTTGTGATAGTGTGCACTCATAGTGCTGCCTGACTGGGAAATCCAGCCACCGCCACCATGACCCAATATCCCACTCAGTCACATTATCCCAACACTGAGCAAACCAGTCCTTTCCCTATCATATTAACGCCGAGTGCCATACTAGGAAGCGACAAGCATCAATTTTAAAGTCATTGGTTCGACTCGACCTGGAACTAAACTCCCGATCTTCCGCAGACGAGGCCCGCGCTCTACCTATTAGGCCACCGCACCCAGTTTTGATGTACGTTATACGACATATTGTGACTTTTTATAATATGCATAGTATCATGCAACGCAAGATTATCTGTTTATCTATGTAGATAGTATGATGCAAGCTGGTGCAACTGTGCAGGTTTGTTTGTTTGCTTGTTGTTTTATGTCCTAGCAACATCTAAGGTCAGATCAGGACGGGTACCGACTTGTGACAGTGCACACTCATGGCAACTTTATAGTGCTGCCCCACTGGAAGCCAACACCGCCAGCACCATGACCTGATATCGCACTCAGTCACATTATCCTGACACTGAGCCAACCAGTCCTTGTTGTATCCTAATAATGCCGAGCGCCAGGCTAGGAAGCGACAGGTATCAATTTTTAAGTCATTGGTTTGACTCGACCAGGGTTCGAACCCACGATATACCAACACGGGAGACGGACGCTCACACTCATTCGGCCATCCCGTCTGGTCACTGTGCAGGTGAGGTTAACATTGGGTGTTTCCTTTCTTTATGTGGTTATGGGAGATGACAGATCTCATACAATAAATGAATAAGGCATAACATTGTTTAATTTTCTATTAATATTAAAGCTGCATAGTCGGATCAAAACGCAAACTTTTCAAAACCAAAATTAGATTTGATTCTACACATCCATCTTCAATACTGGGGCCCTTATTAAACATGTTTTCAACATTTGTTCTGGCATAAAAGAGGGTAAAACGTCAGCTTACTATAACCCGTTACTACTGAAACCTATGGTGTCGGAATTTTGCTTGTAAAAATTTGATTTGCCATGTTTTCACTTCAAATATCTCCAAAGTTAGTCATTAAAAAATAACCTTACCTCAAAGTAAAGTAGAGTAAAACCTCTCTAACCGACCACCTCCACAAATCGACCACTCCCCTATATCGATCGCTTTATTTCGGTCCCAAAGGATCGCCCATGGTAGTATAGTAATGATTAAAAAAAACACCGTAAACTGAACACCTCCCTAAATGGACCATTTAAAGTCGGTCCCATGGTTGGTCGATTTACAGAGGTTTTACTGTAGATTATATGGATTAATGTAATGTATTAAGCTCAATAAATGGCAGAAACTAAACCAACGGATTATGCAACTTTAACTCCTCTATTCTGTTTTTTTGTGGCACGTTGTATTACGGTGGTCTTAGACACATTAAAACAATAGACCACATCACGGTTCCGACTGCGCATGCGCTGAAAACGGCCTTGGGAGCAAAGCAAAGGCATACGGCCATTGAGTCTGCCAAAGCGTGCAGTGAAAAACGTTAGTTTTATTAAAAAATAACAGAAATCCAAAACCCTAACCGTATCAATTTAATATAATCTTTTTGTTAAACATGTTTTCTATATGTGTTCCAAGTGGTTTGTCTCTAGGTGGTGTAGTTTTATCAATATTTTACTTTTTCTATATGGAGATTACTCACTGCCATTGACAATGCATTGAGTACTCTAGCTATGGCTCTAACACTAGTCTGAATGCCTAGATCTTTCTAAATCTAAATGCACATGGCATAAGATGTGCTGATTATATTGATGTAAATGCAATGCTGGATAAAAGATTAATATCTTAATTTATTATATATATTTTTTTAGTTGGTATTCTATGTTTCAAACAAGAGCTGAGATGAGCTGAAACTAACACATTTCATAGCTGCACCCAGTGTATTAGCATGTGCCATGTGCTTCTGGGGGGGTTGTTTTGCTCTGGTGCATCCCACAATGCACCGCGCCGCTGGAACCGTGATGTAGTCTATTACGCACAACTGTCTAACTATTTAATGTCCTTGCTTTATGGTGTCATTTTTTAACTAAAGACAAAACCTATAAAATGCCCACATGGCAATGCCCTAAAGGATAGTGGTCAACAGGAAGACAAATTACATTTCGATAATTGGTGTAGCACCTGAAAAGGAAAATAACAAAATATTAACAACTTTGAACAAAGCAAATGCAGAGTTCACCTGGCAATTCAGGCCCAAAACGAGGCACAATAAATAACTGGTGCAGAACCGCTGACAAAGCCCTCAATGCCCAGCCCCGTCATGCCTGCTCTCCTTCAGACGCCCCCTCCCCATCCCCTCACCATGACAACCTAGTAACACAAAGCAACTAACAGTGCAACTACATGGCAAACTGACTGAAGCCACTAACAATGTCAATACCATGTAACACGGTCACATAGTCCTAGACAGGACTCCTGTGGGCTAGAGTGTCAGACTTTTTTCTAGGTCGGACTCCTAATCTGAAGGTTGGTGGTCCGATTCCCCATGCCATCACCTCTGTCAAATTGGATTTCCACCACTGTATATAACTTACAGTGTCATCAAAGGCCAGTTGCTCTCATACCATGTCTATGTGGTGTGGGAGGTTCAAAATCCCTTGGGGTGATAAAAGTGTAGCCTCTGGCTTTCTATCGACAAACTGTCCAATGGTGAAAACAAGACTATTCAGACTTATCCATGATAGGCAGTGTAAATCTTCAAGAGAAAAAAAATTGAATCTGTTACTGCAGAAATTTTGGCGTGCTTGCCAAAACTAATTTGACATGTTTGCACTTCAAATATCTCAAAAGTGAGCCATTATAAAATAAAGGTTACGTCAATCTAAAGTCAAGTAGATCATAACGATTAATTTCATATATTTATCTCAGAAAAATGACAGAAACTTAAAACCATCAAACTATTCAACTCTAATACGTTTTTTTTTCTCTCGCCCTTATATGTGACTTACCTCTCAGGCCTATAAACTGTGTATGGATCTCGGCCGTCCCATGTTGTTGCTCACACAAAACGCCCTCAGGCGTTGGACTCGATATCAAGCACTAATTGATTGCCATTGACAGTATTGTCTGCCTGGGGCAATCATATCACTGGCCTTATTTAAAAAAGAATTTGATTACTTACCACCGTGAAATATTGGTTGCACTATTAAGGTAAATCTAACTTTGCACGCGTGTATTGGCTCCTTATCTCCCTACTAACTTTAGTTAGATTCCTGACGTCATGCTTGGTGCTACTTATGAATCAAATTGTCATGTCTTTTGTATATATATATATATATATATTTTTTTTTCTTTCTTGGAACTGGCCTTTGATGACGCTGTAAGTTATAATGACTTATACTACTTTTTGAATCAGCTATTCTCCAGTCTACATGTGCAAAATAAGATCCCCACTATATTTCTAATGCCTCATTTTAACCTACTATTGTCTATATTGTTCATACCATCTCATCATCTCATCCATAAATAGTCCATATGCACTATACTTGTAAAGGGCGGAAGACCAGCGGCTCGGTGCTGAAAAAATATGTTATTCAACTGGAATAACAATTTGAAAAACAAACAAAAAATCATTGTAGGACTTTTCAGTACTTAATTTTTGATTTCTCAAAAGTTAATACTTTTTAGTTTTTTTCATGACCAGTGCGAACCCTGTGAAATATATCCTGCTATCACCAAACTTACACACCTTCATATCCACTTGTCCTTACACTCACAGACTCAACACCCGTCCTGATATGACCTCAGATGTTGCCAGGACATAAGACCCCAACCAACCATACTCAACACGGCATAGTCACACCACTACAGACATCAGTCCACTAGGACCAGACACAAACCAGATTCAACACGGCATAATCATGCCGCTACAGACATTAGTCCACTTGGACCAGCCACCAACCAGACTCAACACGGCATAATCACGCCACTACAGACATCAGTCCACTAGGACCATCCACCAACCAGACTCAGCATGGCATAATCACACCACTAGACATCAGTCCACTAGGACCAGCCACCAACCAGACTCAACATGGCATAATCACACCACTACAGACATCAGTCCACTAGGACCATCCACCAATCAGACTCAACATGGCATAATCACACCACTACAGACATCAGTTCACTAGGACCATCCACCAACCAGACTCAGTATGGAATAATCACACCACTACAGACATCAGTCCACTAGGACCATCCACCAACCAGACTCAACACCACATAATCACACCACTACACACATCAGTCCACTAGGACCAGCCGCCAACCAGACTCAACACGGCATAATCACGCTGCTACAGACATCAGTCCACTAGGACCAGACACAAACCAGACTCAACACAGCATAATCATGCCACTATAGGACCATCCACTTCCACTAGGACCATCCACCAACCAGACTCAGCATGGCATAATCACACCACTAGACATCAGTCCACTAGGACCAGCCACCAACCAGACTCAACACGGCATAATCACACCACTACAGACATCAGTCCACTAGGACCAGCTGCCAACCAGATTCAACACGGCATAATCACGCTGCTAGAGACATCAGTCCACTAGGACCAGACACAAACCAGACTCAACACAGCACAATCACGCCACTACAAAAATCAGTCCACTAGGACCAGTCGCCACCTGGTACCAGCCTGAAGCACCAGCAAACACCGCGCATCCAGTTAGCATAGGGACGCCGGGCACGTCAGGAACCAGCCCCTCTAACATTGATTAGCGATTGGTTGCCTCAAAACCACATCACATGTATCGCGTTGTGACGTTCCACGCAACAGGTGTCAGCCTCCCAACAGGTGGCGCCCTCGGACGGGACGAGGCACTCTCCCAGCGGAACCTTCCTGTTCACTATGTAGTTATAAAACAAGGGCAACTGTGCATGAAGAATGTGTGATAGGAGTTTGAACACCTGGGAGTATGTCCCATATGCTTAGGGGTGTGTGGAGGTGGGGGGGGGGGGGAGAGTTATTATTTTCTCATTTTTACACCACGCATATAAACTATTTAGTATTTGTACAATGATATATATTTTTTGTATTAATGTGTGATAGGAGTTTGAACACATGGGAGTTTGAACACATGGGAGTGTGTCCCATGTGCTTAAACAGGAGTGTGTGTGTGGTGGGTCGGGTTATTTACTCACTTTTACAAGAATATTATCTACGCTAAGTAGTGATAGTAATAATAATAATAAAACACAATAAGGACAATTATTTGTAAATGGAATGAGTAAATAGACTCTGGCTGGACTCTAATCTAAGACCCTAATCTTTATTAAAAAAGAATTCAGGTAGAAGTGACCAACCGTTATTAGGACAGGAAGCACTTGCTGACCAGCTGCCTTGCTTACCTGCCCCAACGAGCAACAGGGTTCCAAGCCGCTCTAGCTGTACCAAAGAACCTTCCAGAATCAGCAAACAATAGATTCACTTTCACTGCTTATATAATATTTGCATAGCGGTAAACATTTATACATACACATAAACAATTTGGTATTCGTACGATGATAATTTTGTTTAAATGTGTGATAGTAGTTTGAACACCCGGGAGTGTGTCCCATATGCTTACATTGGAGTATGTATGTGTGGGTGTGGGAGGGTTTAAAAAAAAAATTTCTCACTTTTACACGCATGGAAACTATTTTATATTCATACACTAATATACCTTCCAGATAATTGATATCCGATAGTGACCCACCTTTCGACCACGTACATGTGGTAGTAATTCAGAGATGATTTACCCAAAGCCCTTCAAATCTGCCGTTTGTTTTTGTTTTGTTTGTTGTTGTTGTTTTGCGTCAGGACATGTATCGACTTGTGACAGTGCGCACTCATGGTGACTTTATAGTGCTGCCGCACTGGGAAAACAGGCCACCAGCACCAACACCTGATATCCCACTCAGTCACATTATCCTGACACTGAGCCAACCCATCCTTATCCTATCCTAATAATGCCGAGCGACAGGCTAGGAAGCGACAAGTATAAATTGTTAAGTCATTGGTTTGATTTGACCAGGATTCGAACCCGGTTCGGATCTCCCGATCTCCCAAAACAGGAGATGGACGCTCTACTCATTCGGCCACGGCATTACCAGTAAATGGCATGTGGCACTCTCCGTGAAAACAACACCAAGACAGAAAAAGATAGAAAATAGAAAGAAACAAAAGGACATTAGGTTATTGCGTTTGGCTTGGTTTATTATTTCTTTTCATCGTAGCAACACTTGCGACCATACCCTGACGAATACTGCCTTCTGAGAGTACACACTCATGGCGACGTTATAGTGTTGTTTCAGTGGGATACCGTTCCGTCGGCACCACGACCCGATATCCCACTTAGATGTTGGCTTGGTTGGTTGTTGGAGTTTTACATCCTGGCAACATCTAAAATCATATCAGGATGGGTACCGACTTGTGACAGCGCGCACTCATGGTGACATTATAGTACTGTCCCACTGGGAAATCAGGCCGCCGGCACCATGACCTAATATCCCACTCAGTCACATTACCGATTCGGCCATTGCGTTCGGTCTGTCGGTACGACGACCCGATATCCCACTTAGATGTTGCTAGGACAGAAACCACCAACAAGCATACCCTACCCTATGTACCTTCTTTCCTTCCTTCTTTTCTTCCTTCCTTTCCTTCTTTCTTTCCTTTCCTCCTTCTTTCCTCATTTCCTTCCTTTCTTTCTTTCTTTCTTTCTTTTTCTCGGGGGGTAGTCTAGTTTTAATTCGGCTTCTATTCGAGCAGTGGCCTGCTTTCGTGGTATTACGGTACTGGATGATGTCAGGTGAGCAGGCCCATGGACATGAATATAATCAGACATGACGACGTTTGTTACGGCAGTGCCACGTAGGCTAACGGTGGCACCATCTCATAAATCTGAGTCGCTGTCGCCTGTGCGCGGAGAATTGGCGGACATGACACATCATTTAGGACATGAACAACTAACTACTCACCTACCTTCCTATTCACACCTCTATTCCCATATCAATCCTTCACCTTCACTACAGATGCACTTATAATAAGTTACATAGCATCTGCCTTTTAATTTGTATATGATTCCACAGTAACACAGTTATATATATGGGTCAAGGAGAAGGAAGCACATCCGTGTCCAACAATACTTTACATACTTTATAGGATAACAAATTATCTTAGTTTTGTGTGGATACTTTTGTGTTTTCGTTTTGGTTCTAGCGATACGTCATAGGGTGGGCGAGCCCTGACCCATGACTATCTGAGGCTAGTACCTCGGGAAAACACCAGTTATCCATCATCTGTACCCAGGTAAGATTCGTATAACTATACTATTTTACCTCGGTACTAAGCTTCTGGCTACTCGTAGTCCAGAGAGAATTTTACGTGATCTCATTTTTTATCCTTTTATACTTAATGTTGCAATCATACTATCGTTTTTTAGTGCAAAATATTAATTTTGTTTCTCACCCGTCTTCTGTTGGTGAGTAGGCGAGTCGCCAGGCTGCCTAGCTTGTCTAGTCGTTTGTTGTAATGTTTTGCAAACGATCTAGCTGTCTTCCACCCGGTGTGTGCAAGGATTCTCTTTACTGAGATTCCTAATTGTCTTGCCTTAGAAAGCATGGCTCCACACATTGTGTGAGATGCATAGCGTCCAGTATTGATGCCTGCTTGTTTAAACACCTTGATGGTCCATCTTGCAAGTGTGTCTCTCGAGATAGCTTTATGCGGTTTGATAAAGTTGATTAGTAGCTGTCTGGAATTCCTTATTCCGCGTGACTTGGATATATAACCCCTAATGGCTGAAACTACACATATCCGTTTATCTTCCGGAAAACTATTTACATGTACTGTGAACAGTGGGGTCCCCTGTGCGATTCGACTTTAGTAATGTATCTAAACCGAATGATGCCTCATACTTATCTATCTCTAGTCCATCGAGTTGAGAGTGCCACAATGGCTTGGCCTCTGTGTCCCGTCACTAGCAGTAATAGCACTGCTAACTTAAATCCTAGTTCCTTCATTGATAAATGTCTATTACTCATGACTTAAATAACTTAAATACTATAGTCACATCCCAAAACCTATTATATTTGGGTTTGGGTGGGTTTCTTTCATACACCAATCTAATGAACCAATGTACTACCTGATGCTTTCCAATCGTTTGTCCATCTATCCTTGGTAGAATAATTGAAAGTGCACATCTTGCTGCATTAATTGCACCAAATCCTAACCCTTCATCTTCTAATATTCTTACAAATCTTACTATCTGGGTTATTACAGGTTTTAATGGTTTGACTCCTTTATGCAGACAATGAAGTCCCCATTTCTTTAAATTACTTGTGTATAATTTCACCGTTCCTTTCCTCCATGCATGTGAAATGAGTCTTTCTTGTGTAATTTTGTCTAAACTATATTGTTCTTAATGTTTTCTTAGAAAAGGAATGCCAAAAGGGGTGTTGTTGAGACTTCTCCGTGGACTGTTAGATTGATTGATTGATTGATTGGTTGGTGGTTGCTTTACGCCATGTCGGCAGCATAGGCCAAATGTTTGTTTTTTGTTCAAACCATCGCTTTTACATGTAAAAGCAGACAATCAATTATGTGCCAATAGACACTCATTAAATTAGAAAGCTCGCAATCATATATTTGTGGTCAAGGGAAACAAATTCCCATAGAAAAGGAAAAGTTGAGGTGGTACAGTCCAGCTGCCCTCAAAAAGGCTAAAATGTTTTCTTGTTTTACTTGAGTAAAAAGGTCATGCATACTATCTGCAGTGTAGAATTGTTGGCGGAGGGCCAAAAAATCAACGCAACTTAGTAAAATGTGTTTGAGTGTCAGCGGGGACTGACACCCAATACATTCAGGGGGAGGTTCCCCTTTGAGCAGAAAAGCATGTGTAAGCCACGAGTGGCCAATACGGCAGCGGCTAAGGACCACTTGGTCCTGCCGACCTCCCGCATGTGGTGGTTTTCCCACAGATGGTTCAATTTCTTTAAGTTTATTAATGTTTTCATCCCACTCATGTTGCCATTTGATTTTTATGTGGGTGGGTATTAGTGGTTTCAGATCAGAGTGAGGGATCAGACATGGTTCAAGATCACAGTTCAGGGCCTTCTTTGCAGCCCGATCAGCTCGTTCGTTTCCTTGTATGCCGGCATGGCCAGGCACCCAGCACAGGTGGATGTCATACCCATCCGTTGCCAGTTGGTTCATTTTATAAATGACCGTTGCTAGAATAGGGTGATTCGTTTTCAGTCCAGCAACAGCCAGGAGGCAAGAGAACGAATCACTGTATATAACATAGTTAGTGTGGTTGGATACCTCGATACACTCCAATGCGAGAAGGAGTGCTCGGGCCTCCGCAGTGAAAATCGAGCTCTGATCGGGCAAGCGTACGCCAAATTTTTACACTGTTAGTGGTCCCTGATGTTGTAGGTTGTTCCTTTCTCGTGGGAACATGAGCACGTCTTTTGCTGCTAATGTTATTGCCGCTAGCCATGGTTGTGTGCCCCATGCTGGTACTATCAGTACTACATGTGAGTGATCCATCTTGATCTTCCTGGTCACTCTGCTGATAATGCTGAATGGTAGGAATATGTAATAGAATTTATTATTCCAAATTAATGAAAATGCATCTACTCGCCAGGCTTCTGGTTCTGGATGCCAAGACACATATTCAGGTAACTTTTTGTTATTGCATGATGCAAATAAGTCAATTCCCGGTTTGCCCCATTTAAAACAAATGTGGTCGAAAATATCCTGATTCAGCGACCATTCTAAATGGTCGTGAAAATGTCGGCTCTTCTTGTTATCCAAAGTATTTTGATTGGCTGGAATGTGTGCTACTCTTAGCCATATCTCATGTTCCTCTGCCCAGTCCCAAATAAGTTTGGCCATATAGTTGCGTGGTTTGGAATGAGTCCCTCCCATATTACGTATGTAAGCCATATCTGTTGTGTTATCTGTTAAAACCCTTACATGATTTCTAGGTAAGTGAACTAGACTGCGTAATCCTAGATAAATAGCTCTAAATTCTAGTACATTTATGTGATCAGAGATTTCATCTTCCATCCATCAACCACCTGTTGCCAGTTGGTCTCTGTGAGCCCCCCATCCTTCTAGTGAAGTGTCTGTTGTGACTGTAGTGTTGGGCTCTCCCATTCTAATTGGGTTGGACGAATTGTTAATGTATGACAACCACCACATAATATCCTTTTGAGCTTCTGGTGAAATTGTCATGGGTCGTTCAAAATTACGTTTTGTGTGAGCCAACGCCAAGTTCTTATCTATTTCTAGCGATTTGAAATGAGCCTTACCATAAAGAATAGCTGGCGCATATGATATCATGATTCCTATCAGTATTGCGACTTGTCATATCTTTGGTTTCTTCAATAGTGATAATTGGTTTGCTGTTGTTGTAAATTTATCAACTTTTTGTTCAGTTAATGAAATGGTCATTTCTGGGGTATCAATAAAGAATCCCAGAAACTTTAACTTCTTTGTTGGTGTTAATACTGATTTAGTTTCATGTATGTAGAAACATAATTTTTGTAATGTCTCACATAATTTGTCTACTGCTGTTTGGCATTGTTGTTGTGTTTGTGCCACAATAAATGAGTCATCTATATATGGAAACATAATGTGTCCTTCCCTAGCCATCTGTGAAAATATTGGTTTAAGTAACCTTGTGAAAATGCGTGGACAGCAAGCTAGTCCATTAGGCATACACAGTTCGTCGTCCCAGCTAAACCTGAGATATTTACGATCAAATTTATAGATTGGTACTGTATAGTATGCATCTCTGAGATCCACACTGGCTAGCCAAGAGCCTTGCGTTACTAAGTCTCTAGCTGTGTCTAATGAAAACATCTTAAAATGTTTGTATTCTACAAATTTGTTAAATAATGTTTTAGATCTAAAATTAGTCTTACATCCCCATTTGGTTTGGGTCTCAAGAAAATATTAAATATGAATTCCCCAGCTACAATTAGGGCTGGTACTATGATGCCTTTCTCACAGAATTTAATTACCTGTTTATCTAACACCTCGCGTTCTGTACCGTGAAATCGGTAAGGGAAAAGGTATGCTATTTTGAATAGGTTCCTCTATCAAAGGTATTCTTACACCTTCTGCTAGACTAAGGATAGCCAAATTCTCCGTAATGTTATTCCATTCCGGTAGGCAATTATTGAGGTTATCAGCCTGAAAAACGCTTACTGGTGTTTGCGTAGCCAGCTCTATTTGTTCCCTGGGCGGGGGAACGGCTTCTGTGCATTGAACTCCCTCTTGAAGGGTCTGTTCCCGTCATTCCAGCCGAACGACTGCCTTTAGCCCCTTCCCCTGGCCTGGAAGTTGAAACTCGTTCCGAACTGGCCTCCTCATTATCAGGTTCGCTGGTTTCGAAAATCCTGCCTCAGCTTTATGAGGGAGGTAGAATTTGTATCTGCGGACTTCTTTTTGTCCCTTTCCATATGTTTTCCACACTTGGAACCGGTCTCCACTTGTTTGAACAAGTGTTGGAGTTGTCCACTGAACATCTTAGTTTTGTCCAGCGGCTTTCCCTTAATGGGCTTGGGGGCAAGGAATAAGGTATATTACTTGCCGTTTTTGTCGATGACCTTCTTTGATCTTGCCACCTCCTTGCCTGCATCCGTGCAGACTGCCTTGAAGACGTTTTCGAAACGTCTGTAGGAAAGGAAGTTGCTCGTTGCCGTCAGCAGCGCAATTTCTTCATTCATCTCCTCACACAGCGATGAGAATTTATTCTCAGCCATCATCCTGTTGACAATCAGTGCAATGGCCGTGAGTGCTGAAAGTACCGCTTTGTGTATTGTATGTAGGACAGCTTCAAACTTTTTGCGATCCTCACTCAGCCTGACATCCGAGTCCATCTCTTTGATGGCAGGCTCCAGGATTCCTTTGATTCCCGTGAATTTTTCGGCCAACTTCATAATAACCTCGGCTGGCTTGAATGTGTTGAAATGCCCTTGTATTGTTTTCCTGATAAGCGTAGTTATGTAGATTTTCTTACCCTGTAACACTTTACACCTCTTCATCTCTTTCCCACTCAGCATTGATATTTCTCCACATGCTTCGTGTCAGAATCCCAACTCGTCGAGGACGAGTCAGAAGAAGAGGATCTGCTTGTTTTCCTCTTCTTGGTCTTTATCTTGCTCTTCTTCACGTGCGGCGTCTTTCTGCGCACCCTCGTGTACTGATGCGCGAAAAGGAAGAAGGCAAGGCGGAAGATATAATCTGCCGGTATACCTTGCCGCCTCACGGAGTGCCGCGCCTCGGCGGAAGCCAGTATCTCCCGCACGGCGTCGGCTGCGGATGCTGGGGTGTGCTGGGTCGGCTCCTCGTAGTAGGTAGGCGGCGGAGCAGGGGCGGCGTGGCTGGCGAGGTGGTGATACCACTCGTACTGGGGGTGTGCCGCCCCCGGCAAGGTCGCTTGAGGTGGCGGCGGGCACCGGGCCCCGGCCGGGGCGCGCGCCCGAGGTGCCGCAGGTGAGGGCATCTCCGGCATGGCTCGGGGTCCCCCTGACTCCAGGGCGTCCATACGGGCGTTAGTCTCGCGCTGCTGTGTCTGGAGGCGCTGGAGGGCCTCGAGGATCGCCGTCGTGTCGGCGCCCGAGGTGCGGTCCGAGGGGGACGCCGGGGCCGAGGAGGGTGAAGCGCCCCGCGGTGAGCTTGAGGAGGGTCCCGGCGTGGCCAGGGCAGTCGCCCGGGAGCCCTTGCGGCCCTTGCCCTTTCCTTGTCCTGGCATGCTTGAGGAGTTGCAGCGGTCCGAGGTGGAGTCGGCGTGGTGAAGTCCAAAAGTCAGGAAAAAGGGCAGAGCGGCTGGGAGGCTGGAGGGCGAGTGACTGAGGGTGGCCGGCGGGCGGCCTTATAAGGGAGGGCTGGAGGGCGACGGCAGGTGAGGTGTGAAAGCAGCCGGCCCGGGGGAGGGCGAGGAAGAGGTGAGGAGCGGGTGTCGGGTGAGGCGAGAATGCCGCGCGACAGCCCGGGGCGGGGGAGGGTCTCTTCCTCTCCACGCATCAAGCGCAATGCTTCGCATTACGACCCATCCCCATCTGATGTGTACTTTTTTCCTGTGTTTGTGGTTGCACGCAGCCACAACCACCCGCTCTTCTGACTCTTCGTCAGACGAGGCCTAATCCTCCGAAAGATCCTCCCACTCGGATTCATCTGAATCCTCTTTCTTCGGTGTCCTACCTTTCCTAGTCGCCATCCTGGAGGGAAGCATTTCCTCCATTTTTTGCTGTACCAGACGTGCAACCTGAGCATCTAGGTCGACTGGATTGGGGCCGAGTCCAGACCCCCCTGTCTCATCGGAATCTCTAGACTGTTGCCCCTGTGCCCGTGGTGAGGGTTCATCATCTTCACTGAGCGCCCGAGATGCCTCTGCCTTACTCCGCTTCATAGTCACGGCTCGGAGACTGTGAGTAAAACCAAAGTGTGGTTAGGCATTATTCAACTGAATATCACACAGATAATTAGAGTATAATTATCCGAGGTGTGTATTATGGCGTTAAAATAGTTTTTAACGCAGGCATGTGGTTAATCGACAGTCGTAGGATGACGGTAAGGAATACCGATCCAAACGAGGGGTAGGGACCAGTGTAGCGGTACCCTCCCACACTCTCTGTTCTAAACTTCTCCCACATGTGGCTTTCTTCGCCAACAAGTTGCAGAAAATGATATAGAACTCAGAGGTATGCCTTATTAATAATAATAATAATAATAATAATAATTGGGGAATCTCAGAGAAACACAGGAATTAATCCTATCGATGTAACGGCTCCTGCCAAACATCTCTCCATTCGGCAACGGGCGGCTTTTATCAATAACGAATGATGGCTGCATTGTTCTAACGATCTTACATAATACAATCAAAATTATGCTGTAAACCAGTAATAACTTATGGAAAACTTTCAACACTTTTTTACGTGAATGCTAACATGAACTGAACCAAGGTATGCAGTTTATAAGATACTAACCCGGTTGGTTTTGTAGTTCATGTAGAAAACTGCCGGAGCTACTCACAAATGTCCTCCCGTTGTAAGTTGATTATGCTAATTGCTGCATCATATAATATACATCGTATGATACCAGATGGGATGGCCGAATGAGTTGAGCGTCCGTCTCCCGTTTTGGTAGATCGTGGGATTCGGACACACAGGTTCGAACCCTGGTCGAGTCCAACCAATGACTTTAAAATGTGTACTTGTTGCTTCCTAGCCAGGCACTCGGCATAATTAGGATAGGGCAAGGGACTGTGTGGGATATCGGGTCATGTTTCTGGTGGCCTGGTCTCCCAGTAGGCAGCACTATAAAGTCACCATGCGTGCGTAGTGTCACCAGTCAGTACCTGTCACGATATGACCATAGATGTTCCCAGGACGTAAAACTCCAACAACCAACCCAAATGCAGGTGGACATATGTGGATTGGCATAAAACTAAATGGAGTGCTCAATGTTTTAACTTACAATATCGAGCTAAGTCCTTCCGGTGTTGAGACGCACTGAAAACAAAGATTCTACTATACAGAATAATTTGTTTGTGGATTTGTTTGGATCTTACGTCCTAGCAACATCTAAGTTTATATCAGGACGTGTACCAACTTGTGACTGTGTACACTCATGGCGGCTTTATAGCACTGCCCCAATGGGAGACCAGGATGCCAGCACCATGACCCGATATCCCACATGGTCACATTATCCTGATACTGTGCTAACCAGTCCTTGTCCAATCCTATTATTGCTGAGCGCCAGGCTAGGTAGTGACAAGTATCAATTTTATAAGTCATTGGTTTGACTCGACTGGGATTTGAACTACCAACCTTTCACATGGGAAGCCTGCACTCTAGCGATTCGGCCACGGCATTCGGTATACAACAGAAGAGTAGAATCTTGCTGAACGTCTCTGCCAATGTCAACCACAATTTCATCCCCGGAGCATGGAGAGAGGGCGGAAACCTGCCAGACATAGCCACACAACTACCTGGCCAGAACACTGGCTCCAGGGCAGGAAAGGAGCAGCGGAATCTCCTCAAGGACTGGGTCAACTTCCCAGCTGGTTCAGTTGAATGGCAGGAGAATATGATCTAATGATGTGTGTGCACTGTCATATTTCTGTATTGTGGTCTAACCATATATGAAATGTACTGTGTGATATGTAGAAATGTGATTTGTACAAATGTGACAGCTCGCTTGGTTTAAATAAAAGGTATCAATCAAGAACAATTTACAAACTTACAAAAGGCACAATAAAAAAAATTACAGTTACACAATGAAAGGAGTCAGTGTTAGCGGGCTTTGGTGTTACAGCCTGTTACCATTTAGCTATCTCCGAGCCGGGGAATGCGGTCAAGCCATATGCAGGAGCGCGTAACACTTTCATTATAGCTAAATGTGAATTTATTTATAGATTTGGGAAATCCCTCTGCGTCTGTACCCATATATTAGGCTTAAATATATTAAATGCTATCATATTTAACAGAATTAGATACGCAATAAGTGAAATTTGATGAAATTAACCCTAAATTCGAAGCAATATTAACGCTGCCGCCGTAATGGCGGCGATATTAATATTAATATTTTCGAATCGACAAACGTACAATAAACAAATCGCCGCAGCCGCCGCATCGACGTCGCTTTCCATACTGGAGGCGGCGGCGGTTGCTTGCATTCGTCAGTTTGAAAATATTAATATCGCCGCCGTTGCGGCGGCAGCATTAATATTGCTTCGAATTTAGGGTTAATTTCATCAAATTTCACTTATTGCGTATCTAATTCTGTTAAATATGACAGCATTGAATAGATTTGGGCCTAATGCACTCACTAAACCTGCTATTTTCCAGGGGTAGGGTAACACCGGTTAAGCTTTTGGTGTTAGGCCTATCACCGCCTCGTGCATACCATTTTTCACCGCTAACCGGGAAATTCCCGCTTACCACCGTTTTGGCTCGCTACCACCGATTACCACCGACTCCTGCATATGGCCCCTGGTAGGTTCTATCAGAAGAACATATGGAGCGCCCCCTCCCGGCCCTGTATCGAACCCACACCATTCATCACTGGTCCTTGATTACAGGCCGTACCGAGGGTGGCTGAGCTGTAATGACATTGCACTTCGCCATACGGGTTCCCAGCAGTACATGTATACTCTGTATATGATAATATGGATATATGTGTATGTGTATGTGTATATATCGCATATGTATATACAGTAAAACCTCTTAGAGTTAGAATAGCTTTACAATGGTATTTCTGGGACCGAAATAAAACGATGGATATAGGGGAGTGGTCGATCTGTGGAGGGGTCGGTATAGAGAGATTTTACATAGATCTATACAAACACAGTTTCCGTACACGTGTGAGAAAAGGAATTCAACGATATTTCAAGGTTGCTTTTTGATAGGTATTCAAATTTATTTTTATTTGGATTTCAGAGAGAGGGGAAAACAATGACGGCTAATGGTGATTACAGACTAATTTAGATCAGTGAGGACAGTTTAATGGAATCAAAGTTTTTCTAGACTAATTACCCAAAATATATTAAATTCAAGGCTTTTCAATGCTTTGAAAAGGGGCAAATGAAGTTCAGCACTTTCCAGTATAAAGGCGCGGAAGGGAATTCTTATTATATATTATTGTTATATACTATTGTTATATATTATTGTTACTCTCGGTCGGTGCCTCTCGCTCCACCATCACATGACCAGTTGCACCGCCACCGGCCAAATCCTCCCCACGGACGCGACACAGTGTCACAGGTGCCTGAGGATTGTTTTGTGTATATATTATATACATAGGTAACGTTTTTATATGTATGTGACGTGGAATTATTTAAACAGATGCGATGTCCAGCTGGTAATCTCTAAGTTATCTCACACACACACACACACACACACACACACACACACACACACACACACACACACACACACACACACACACACACACACACACCACCACCACAGACACAGACACACACATGCGCGGTGTACACAGCAGCAAAGCGGGCCACGTACATAATGGGAGACTGCAACTAGTCGGGTTCCAGTTCCCTGTGCAGGACCTCCACATGGGTCCTGCACAGAGGTCCCTGGTGGCGCACAGTGGCAAACTGCTGAACTAATACTTTTGTGAAAAGAGTAGTGTTCAAAAGGTTTAAAAAACAATGTTTTTAGAACTATCTATTAATGCTGCACACACATATTTTGAAATTAGGGGCTATGATAGATGAGCATTTATAATTATCATCTTATATAATATATTCATGATATTAGATGGCAAAATGATGTCATCTGCGTAGATGTACATAGTAAGCTAAGTTATCATATACAGGTTAGGAAAAAACTTTGAAAATTAAAAAAAAACTAATATAGAAACTACTAACACCCAAAATGGCAAAAGGTTGGCCTGAGAAAGGTCAGGTAAACACTCCTGAGTGCGGGACCAGACCAATCCAGTATCACAGCTGTCCAGCATAGAAAACAAGCACCCTCACGGGAGCTTACACGTTATGGGCAGAATAAAAAACTTGTCACAAAAAAATAATAAAATAAAATAAACCCAGCTTCCCAACACTTGTTCTAATTGATTGCTTAGGAACCTGTCATGGAGACAGTCTTGTGGGGGTAACAACATAAGCCACTTCAGATATGCCTATGAGAAATACTCCTAATATCACTCATTGATATGAATTTGATCAAATTAACATAACTTATTTCATACAATATGTCATCCAATGTCATTAAAGTTGCATAGTCCGATGGTTTTGAATTTCTGTATTTTTTTCTGAGATAAATATATTAGATCGATGACTAGTATCTACTTTACATTAGTTCAAAGTTACTTTTATTTTAAATAGTAAATTTTAAAGAGATTTTGAGTGCAAACATGGAAAATTAGTTTTGGCAAGCTTGCCAAAAATCCATAGACTTCTGCAGTATAGACTTCTGCAGTAACAGGTTCTATTAAATTGACTCAGTATTGCCTTCTACCCAGAAACAAATGCTTAATAAGTGCATCACGATCTAAGTTAGATATGTCAAATCAAATCTCGATAATTGGTTTGGTTTTGAAATTTTGATATTTCATCAGACTATGCAGCTTTAAGAAAATAAGATCTCAACATGTTAGAGTGTCTATTGCATTGCTTAAATAATGTATATGATTTGTAATACAAGATCACACTGTATGTGATGTGAAGTGGAGTGAATTTTTTTCCAAGAAGAAATCAGATTATACAATTTGGACTCAGATCATCCCATTAAATATCACTTTCACAATATATTCTGAATGAAACCAGAATCCAGAATAATTCCTTGACATATTTGCAACATAATCAAGTGATATATATTGTATTATAAATTACTTTCTCTGTGCCTGCAATGCTTAAAGAGGGCACTGAAATGTGCATTTTGCTGATGATATTGTTTTGATTGGTGCCAAAAAAAGTGAGTGATAATAGCAGAAAACTCAGGCACCTCTGTGCCTGGCCTTTGAAACGAGCACAGTGGTGACCCCTGTTGAAACAAAGGCCAGGGGACCAGGCTAGCCTGCAACCAGCACCGCGTACATTGCAGACAAGCGCTGCGGGGCTTTTCAAAGTAAAAACAACAAACCCACGGTAATAGCATTTAATGTCTGAATTATACATCACGCGCATAATTAACCAAATAAATGGAAAATTTGAAATGCCGATGCATATATAATGGTAAGTGTAACCACACATTGATATCCTGTGTTGCTACAGGGAGAGGGCTGCCACAAAGAGAGAGAGAGAGGGGGAGAGAGAGAGAGCAGGAGAGAGAACGGAAGAGACAGGGCAGGAGAGGGAGGGAGGGAGAGAGAAAGAGAGAGGGAGGGGTGGAGAGATAGAGATAGAGAGAGAGAGAGAGAGAGAGAGAGAGAGAGAAAAGCCTCTCCTATAACACTAACACGTCACTGAAATTGGGGTTTCCATGCGCACTCCAGAATTGCAGCCCCGTCAGCCCCGTGGGTTCGAGTCCCATACCCTGGCGCGGTGTCCTATATATGTGCAACCACCCTGTGACACCTGTTCCATGACCGGTAGTCTGCATCCGACATGCTCTATATGGGTAGTGAAGATATCTTCTCTTAGATTAGATCCACATTTAAAATCGGACCGGAAACGGTGCCCGAATCGGTAGAGCGCAGTCTTACCGTGCGGAAAGTCAATAGTTCGAATCCCAGCCGAGTCAAACCGATGACTTAGACAATTTATACTTGTTATTACTTAGCCTGGCGCTCGGCATTACTGGGATATGGCAAGGACTGGTGGGCTCAGTGTCAGGATAATGTGACTGAGTGGGATATCAGGTCATGGTGCCAGCGGCCTGGGGCCATATGCACCAATCGGAGTTAGGGCCTTATCCGCGGTTTGGGTAGCTCCACACGGCTAACGGTGGAAAATCTGTATGCATCAATCAGTGCCAGCGCTAACCGCGGACCGTAGCCTAGGCTAAGCTACCCCAGTTTCAAATCAGGTTTAACTGCTAGCCGCGCCGGTTAGTGTGCGTGTGAGGGTCTTAATCTATTCAATGCTGTCATATTTAACAGAATTACACACGCAATAACTGAAATTTTATCAATTTAACCCTAAATGCGAAGCAATATTAACGCTCCTGCCGCAGTAGCGGCGATATTAATATTTTCGAATCAACGAATGTATAGTAAACAAACCGTCGATATCCATACTGTCCAACGTCAAATAAACATGGCCGCCGCCATCGCCGGCAATATATTAGGCCCAAATCTATTCAATGCGATCATATTTGACAGATTTACATACGCAATAAGTGAAATTTATTCAAATTAACCATAAAATCGAACCGTTATTAACGCTCCCGCCGCATTGGCGGCGTTATTCATATTGTCAAATCGAGGGAATTCCCAAATCTATAAATACTGTCGCGGGGGTGATGAAAATGGGAAATACTGCGCCTAGAGCGGGACTCGAACCCACATCTCTTTGCATTCCGGGCCAGTGTGCTAACCATTACACCACCTAGGCTCCCTGATATCAATACACTCCCCACGCCTACCTGTCTATGTGGTTACTTGCCTGAGAGGTCAGTGCAGACCACTACACTCGTCCCCCTGGAATTGTAAGTCTTGTAATGCTTACAATTACATACATACAGGCAATGCACTAACACATACATACACAGGGTAGGTTCAACAACCATACAGCGCAAAGCTTGTACAGGATCCTGATCACGGCAACCAGTGTCGTGGGGGTGATGAAAATGGGAAATACTGCGCCTAGAGCAGGACTCGAACCCACATCTCTTTGCATTCCGGGCCAGTGTGCTAACCATTACACCACCTAGGCTCCCTAATATCAATACACTCCCCACGCCTACCTGTCTATGTGGTTACTTGCCTGAGAGGTCAGTGCAGACCACTACAATACCATCAGGGTTTACTATCCGCCCCGGCTAAAACATTGGCGCATACCACTTTTCCTCTTTCGCGGAACCCCCGCTACCCGTTGCTAGCTGACCGGCGCTAGCGCCCAGCTCCGGTTAAGCCTAGCACAACTTGGTGCATACGGCCCTTGGTATCCCAGTGGGGCAGCACTATAAAGTCGCTATAAATGCGCACTGTAACAAGACGATATCCGTACTGATACGACCTTAGATGTTGCTCGGGCGTAAAACACCAAAAACAAATAAGCATTAAAAATAGTATGTATTAAATGAGACCTACACTTCAAAAGAGAATCTCATATTAAGCATTATAATAGCCTTCAGCAGGGAAGGAAGCCCGTAAAAAGATAGGTGTGGGTGGTTTGATTATATCTAGGTGGTTCAATGGTTAGGACACTGGCCCCGGAATGACATAAAGGTGTTTTCGAAAGTAAAAAGGTAAAGCTTGTTTTATTTAACGACGCCTATAGAGCACATTGATTTTATCACCGGCTATTGCGCTTCAAACATATGGTCATTCCGACATATTTCTTTGGAGGAAACCCACTGTCGCCACATAGGCTACTCATTCCAATAAACAGCAAGGGGTCTTTTATATGCACTTTCCCACAGTCAGGACCCAGCACATAGCACAGCCTTTGATGAACCAGCTGTGAACCACTGGTTGAAGTGTTTTGGGTGCATGATATACTGTATGTCTGCGGCTACACGATATACTGTATGTCTGACTTGTATTCAAGCTCACGACAATAGACTATTTTGCCACGTGTGTGCAGGTGATTATATATACAATATAACCCCGTTAAACCAAGCTTGGTTAAACCAAACGATCGGTTAATCCAAACTTTTTTTCGGCGGCCCGGCAAAATACTACCATTTATCATATAAAAAAGTTGGTTAAACCAAAGTCGGTTAATCCAAATTATTGGTTAATCCAAACAAAATTATAACGCTATCGTTGGGTTCCAAAAAAAAGTTACCACCACGTGTAGCCAGCACCACCAGCACCCCCACCACCTCCACCTCCACCACCTCCACCACCTCCACCACCACCACCACCTACCACCTACCACCACCACCACCACCACCTACCAACCACCCCCACCTACCACCACCACCACCACCACCACCTACCACCACCACCGCTACCACTACCACTACCACCACCACCACCACTACCACTACCACTACCACCACCACCACCACCTACCACCACCACCTACCACCACCACCACCACCACCACGTCAACCACCTCCACCACCACCACCTAGATATATATATGTGTCTGTGTGTGTCGGAGGCATAGCTTAGAATGTTCAGGTGGTACACAAGGTGGAATAAAACGCTATAAAACATCATACATATATCATATATAGATTTTTTAAATTTAATATTTATAATTTCAGGTGGCATGTCGCTGCGTACCTGCGTATATGGAAGCTAAGCCAGTGTGTGTGGTGTATGACGCATTATGCGAGTATAAAGGAGCGGAGGGGAACTGTTTCTTATTATTGTTCAATTGATGCACGAGACCAGGGGAGCCGCCACACACACACACACACACACACACACACACACACACACACACACACACGCGCGCACACATATTATTAATTAATTACATATTAGAATAAATAAGGAAATGCTTGTTGATATGTTTAATTTGGGGGTTAAGGCGGGAAGGGGTTGGCTAAACAGCGGCTTATATAGTAGAATGGGCCCCAGTGTACATGTATATATATCACTATGGCGCCCCCCCCCCCACGACACCCACTCCCCCTCTCCCCCTACAGGTGACACGCTCCCATCTTCCACCACTTCAACACGTTATCGCATCAGTACAGCTGTTCTAAATCTAACCCCCCCCCCACACACACACAAAACACACCACGAACATTACATTTCTTATTAATTCCAAAATTGCACAGCCAGCATCTAATTGCTTGTCTAACAGTTCAATGTGATCCAGTGCTAACACATTGCCGCATAACTACTTCTTCTTCTTTTTTTTAAATTTAAATTTTTAATTTTATTGAGGCTGTATTTATACTGTTCATAGCATATAAGCCCGTACCAAGGCTTGTTTTCAATGCTGGCCAGTTGTAGTGTTGGTGTTATCTTACCACACAGTTGCTGCTGATAAGGTATTTGATTGCCTGCATTTCAGTAGCAGACCGTTGACCAGTAACAAAGCATTAATGAGTAATTACATAGTGCTTACCTGAAACACATATACTATATGGAAGACATGGACTAATTTCTTTTCTATTTCCGTTTTTTGTTTCTTGTCCCAAATATGACAGTACGCATACTGAGGGGGCGAACAATTGACCACCGAAAATGGCCCTGTTCAGGTTTAGTGGTGTAGTAAACAGAGGAAGCGACATAAGTGGTATATTATATATAAATATATATATTTAGAACTGGGCTGTATTGTTGATCAATTCAACTAAACATAACCATATCAGCCCCTTCTTACATGTTTTAGACCAGATGGGATGGCCAAATGAGTTGACCGTCCGCCTCCCGTTTTGGTAGATGGTGGATTCGAACCCTGGTCGAGTCAAACCAATGGCTTAAAAATTGATACTTGTCGCTTCCTAGCCTGGCACTCGGCATTATTAGGATAGGGCAAGGACTGGTTGGCTCAGTGTCAGGATAATGTGACAGAGTGGGATATCAGGTCATGGTGCTGGCGACCTGGTCTCCTAGTGGGGCAGCACTATAAAGTTGTCATGAGTGCACACTGTCACAAGTCGGTACCCATCCTGATATGACCATAGATGTTGCCTGGAAGTAAAACTCCAACAACCAACCATATTGCATGTTTTAGATGCGCACCGATAGACCCTTTCAATGTTTATAACCATCGTGTATGCACGCGCAGCTTGGCTGCAGAACGAATGCACACTGCCATTGAGTTTGTCGATACGCTCAGTGCAAAACGTCAGTTTTATTCCAAATTAATAGAAATGCAAAACCCTAACCGGATAAATTGAATATAATCTGATTGTTAAAATATGTTTTCTGTATTTGTTCCAAGCGGTTTGTTCCTAGGTGGTGTAATTTTAGAGATGTTTCACTTTTTTTGGATGGAGATTGCTCACGGCCATTGACAATGCATTGAGTTTGCCGATACGCACAGTGCAAAATGTCAATTTTATTCTAAATTAATAGAAATACAGAACCCTAACCGTATAAATTTAATAATATCTGTTCGCTGAATAGTTTTCTATATGTGTTCCAGGCGATTTGTTTCTAGGTGGTGTAGTTTTAGAGATCTTTCACTTTTTCTATATGAAGATTGCTCATCGCCATTGACAATGCATTGACTCATTGAGTTTGCCGATACGCGCAGTTCAAAACGTCAATTTTATTCAAAATTAATAGAAATGCAGAACCCTACCCTTATAAATTTAATATAATCTGTTTGTTGAATATGTTTTCTATACGTGTTCCAAGCAGTTTGTTTCTAGATGGTGTAGTTTTAGAAATATTTCACTTTTCCTGCATGAAGATAGCTCACGGCATTTGACAATGCATTGAGCTTGCCGATACGCACAGTGCAAAACGTCAATTTTATTCAAAATTAAGAGAAATGCAGAGCCCTAACCATATAAATTTAATATAATCTTTTCGGTGAATGTTTTCGATATGTGTTCCGAGCACAGTATAACCCCGTTAAACCAAGCTCGGTTAAACTAAACGATCAGTTAATCCAAACTTTTTCGGCGACCCGACAAAATACTACCATTTATCATATAAAAAAAGTTGGTTAAACCAAAGTCGGTTAATAAAATTATCGGTTAATCCAAACAAAATTGTTGGACACAGGCCACTCCAGTATGGTTAAACCAAACTTCCATGTGGTTATAAGGTCATCTGAGACCCCACTGACTTTTTTATATGATAAATGGTAGTAATTTGCTAGTTTGGATTAACCGATCATTTGGTTTAACCAAACAGGGTTTAACGGGGTTTTATTGTACATTTATTGTACAATAATCAAAGTGACCACGTACATTGTATATTACATGTGCAATACACACTTACTCAAATTCAAAATCAAAGCCAAAGCTCGGTTAAACCAATGATCGGTTAATCCAAACAGATTTCTAGGGTCCATTCAAGTTTGGTTTAACGAGGTTATACTGTAGTTTGTTTCTAGATAGTGTAGTTTTAGAGATACTTCATTTTTGTTGTATGAAGATTATTCATATCCATTGAGGTGGGAGTGCGACCATGTGTCGTCCTGCAGCCAAGCAGCGCGCGCACTGACCTAAATACCTATGCTGACGTCATATGAGATAGGTCTATACCGACGCTATTATTAGCCTTCATGACCACCACATATGGTACCAAGCCATATCCACATACTTGGACTGACCTAGCTGACCTACTTCCGTGACCTAAATGGACACGCGTCACCAGAGGCGTAATCAATTAATCAACTCTGGTCACCCGAGCCACATTTTGGCGCATGCGCACATCCTACAGACTCGGGGTCGAATAATCGAATACGCTTCTCTGCGCTCGGGTAGAAAAAAATGATTTTTTAAAAAATAACCGATAAAACTACAGCAAAATACGATTTAAAGTATTTTATGATGGCCTAGTTTAGCTCTATTTCCATTTCATTAATCTAAGTTATTCTTTACAAAAAACATGTATGACTGGTACTGGTAGATGTTATCCTGCAGGACGGTACCAGTGTAAATGTGACGTCATCGCTCATAGTCAACCCCAGCTACGAGGTGGGTTACTTGGGTCGGATGGTTTTGCACACGGCACGTGTATTTGTCGACTCTACTCGCAGTGTTCGATTTGAAATTCTGATGACTCGGGTGACCTGAGTCGCCCGGGTAGTGTTAATCGATTACGTCCCATGTGTTTGACTACTGCCCACTCACTCATTTACTAACATTTTTGATAAATTACAAAAATAAAAAGTCACTTAAATTTTCTCCTAACTATATACCTAGTGTATTGGTACAAAGGCAATCACACAAAACACACACACACACAAAACCGCTACTCAAATAAACCAAAAAATGCTGAGAAGAAATTAGTAATAGAGACAATTAAATTAAATTAAAGGTCTCACTAAATATATATATACAAAGCTACCAGCCATTGCCATAGGGTGAGAATAGATCATTTCTTTGGTGAATTTGATTAGCATATTCCTACTAATGTAGCAGTCACACTACGACGACAAGCGGCGACGACAGCTCTGCGACAGCGACTTCCGGTGTCGCGCAGGTGTCGCGCAGGTGTCGCCGCGACACCTCCGCGGCACCTCCAGTTTCTCCACTGTCGCCGGGTTGTCGTGGGCGTTTTGGACATGTTGAAAAACTTCGACGACAATCGACGACAGCCGATGTTGCGGCACTGTCGCGGCACTGTCGCGGCACTGTCGCGGCACTGTCGTCTTGTCGTTAAGCTGTAGTTGCTTCTCTCTCCATGTATGTGTCTCTGTGTGTCTATGTGTGTATGTGTCTATGTGTGTCTATGTGTGTGTGTATGTGTGTGTATGTGTGTGTATGTGTCTGAGTGTGTGTCTGTGTGTGTGTATGTGTCTGTGTGTGTGTATGTGTGTGTGTCTGTGTCTCTGTGTGTCTGTGTCTATGTGTGTGTCTGTGTCTATGTGTGTGTATGTGTGTGTCTGTGTCTCTAGGTGTGTCTGCGTGTGTGGGTATGTGTGTGTATGTGTGTGTGTATGTGTGTCTCTGTGTGTCTGTGTCTATGTGTGTGTATGTGTCTATGTGTGTTTGTGTGTGTCTATGTGTGTGTCTGTGTCTGTGTGTGTCTGTGTTTGTGTCTGTGTCTCTGTGTGTCTGTGTGTGTATGTGTCTATACACCCATAGACACACCCATAGACACAGACACACACATACACACACATAGACACACATATACACATACACACACATACACAGACACACACAGAGACACAGGCACACACACATACACACACATAGACACACAGACACACATAGACACACACACACAGACACACACACACATACCCACAGACACACATAGACACACATAGAGACACACACACACACACTCAGACACAGACACTGTCGTCCCGCTGTCGTCCCGATGTCGTCCGGATGTCGTCCGATTGTCGTCCAACTTAGCCCGAATTTGCATAGGTCGTCGGGATTTCACAAAATCCCAGCCGCCGGGCTGTCGTCCCTACCTTGTCGTCGTAGTGTGACTGCTACATTAATTATTCCCTGTCCCAGTCACTATCAATAAAACTGCACGTGTGGTACTACAAATTCGCCAACTATTCCCCCACGAAATACAATGATGACCACAACGTGCAGTTTCAATGCACACTCTACACCTCCCATTTCACAAGGTCAAACTCGAGTTGTGTCAATCTTCCCACTGATTTGCTTCATTCTGTTTGTTTATCCGACTATATTATACAGGGCCTTAGCTAGCGGAAGTTGAGAGGAAAGGTGGGGGGGGGGGTTGACCCCTCCCCCCCTGCCAAAAAAAAACACCAATATTATATGTAACCTCCCTGAAATGACCTCTAGATTTCAAATTTGATGGGAGGAACACCCCCAGACCCCCCTAGTGCCTCGGGCTTTTGGAACTCGTTCGTTCCAAGAATTTATTTTAAATTAGAGCCAACTATATGCAATGTCTCCCGACTGTTGGGTAGCATTGCGGAACTTTGGGCGGTGCATTATGGGGGAGAGAAGTTCATTGTCGTGTTACCTGGGCCGCGTTCAGGGTCCGTCTCAGAGGCGCTGCGGAGATGTCTCGGCGATGCTTTTTGGTCTATTTGCGTTCAGGGTGCATCTCGGCGATGCCTCCCTTTTCAGGTAGGAGACAAAAAGCGCCTCGAAAATGGCCGCCGCATGCAGTGGTTTCATCCAATCAGAGCGCAGCATTTCGATTGCAAATGGCCACCCCTATGGGGGCGGCCATTTTCGAGACAAGAAACTGCCTTTGTGGTTCAGACTAGCGTGACGTCACGGGCGCCTCCGAGACGGACCCTGAACACGGCCCTGATCAGCCCAAGCTGGTTGAGTTGTGTGTGTTTATTTGTATATGTGTGTGTGTGCTTGTGTGTTGTTATTTTGCATCCTGACAACATCTAAAGTCATATCAGGACAGGTACCAACTGGTGACAGTGCGCACTCATGGCACCTTTATAGTGCTGCCCCACTGCGAGACCAGGGCACCAGCACCATGACCCATGTCCCTCACAGTCACATTATCCTGATGCTGTGCTAACCAGTCCTTGTCCTATCCAAGTAATGCTGAGCGGCAGGCGAGGTAATGACAAGTGTCAATTTTATAAGTCATTGGTTTCACTCTGCTTCGATTCGAACTCCCGACCTTCGCACAGGTACCAATTCGGACACCGGCGTCCGTGTGAGGCGTCCGTGTGAGTGTGTTTGTGTGAATGTGAGTGTGTGTGTGAGTGTGTTTGTGTGAATGTGAGTGTGTGTGTGAATGTGTACGACTGTGAGTGAGTGTGTGAATGTGAGTGTGTGTGTGAATGTGTACGAATGTGAGTGTCAGTGTGTGTGTGAGTGTGCGTGTGTGAGTGTGCGTGTGTGTGAATGTGTACGAATGTGAGTGAGTGTGTGAATGTGAGTGTGTGTGTGAGTGTGTTAGTGTGTATGTGTGAGTGTGTGTGTTAGTGTGAATGTGAGTGTGTGTGTGTGCGCGTGAGTGTGTGTGTGAATGTGTATGAATGTGTGTGTGTGTGAGTATGTTAGTTGGGGGGGGGGGGGGGAGTAATCATGGGGTGCTCCAATCGACAGTTCTCGGCCAAACAAATAGCAAGTGGGTTCTGGTACAGCACACAGTAAACAACCAGGGGCCGTATGCACCAATCGGAGTTAGGGCCTTAACCGCGGTTTGACTATCTCCACAGGGCTAACTGTGGAAAATCCGTATGCATCAATCGGTGCCAGCGCTAACCGCCGACCATAGCCTAGGCTAAGCTAAACCATTATCAAATCGGGTTTAACTGCTAGCCGGGGCGGTTAGTTTGCGTCTCAATCTATTGAATGCGATCATATTTAACAGAATTACATAGGCAAATCATGAAATTTCATTAAATTAACCCTAAAATCGAGGCGAGATTAACGCTGATGCCGTAAGGGCGGCGATATTAATATTTTCGAATCGACGAGTGTAAAGTAAACAAATCGCCGCCGCCGCGTCGACGTCGATATCCATACTGTCACATATCAACAAAACCCACATCGCCGCTGCCGCCGCTCAATTGGCGGCTATATATTAGGCCCAAATCTATTCAATGCTATCATATTTAACAGAATTACATACGCAATAAGTGAAATCTTATCAAATTAACCATAAAATCGAACCCTTATTAACGCTCGCGCTGCATTGGCGACGTTATTCATATTGTTGACTGGAGGGAATTCCCAAATCTATAAATAAACTCATGGTCAGCTATCCGCCCCGGCTAAGACATTGGTGCATACCACTTTACATCTTTCGCGGAACCCCTGGTACCCGGTGCTAGCTGACCGGAGCTAGCGCCTAGCTCCGGTTAAGGCTAGCACAACTTGGTGCATACGGCCCCCGGAGTCGATTTCACACCCTCTCTATTCCTGAGCTCTCTGTCAGCAAGAGCCATTTCCTGTAACTAGACGGGCGGGTTGGTCGAGTTGGTAAAGGCGCTGGTTTCCCATGCAGCAGGTCCAGTGATCAAACCATGAACTTATTTATGATAGTTGGTGTTTGTTGGGGCTTTACGTCCTGGCAACATTTAGTCATATAAAGATGGGTACCGACTTGTGACAGTGCTTACTCAGGGTGACTTTATAGTGCTGGCCCAGTGGGGCAGCCATATCCCACTCAGTCACATTATCCTGAGCTAACCAATCCTTGCCCTATCCTAGTAATGCTGAGCGCCAGGTTAAGTAGTGACAAGTATCAATTTTATAAGTCATTGGTTTAACTTGGTTGGGATTCGAACTCCCGACCTTCCGCACAGGAAACCCGGACTCTTACTGATTCGGCCACCATAAACTTATGAAACTGATACTTATCGCTACCTTTGCTGTCGCTCCACATTACTACAAGAGAGCACGAGAACTGGCTGGTTCAGTGCCAGAATAGTGCGACTGAGTGAATTATCGGGTAATGCTGCCATTGGCAGGGTATCCCAATGGTGTAGCACTATGAAGTTGCCATCAGCACACACTGTGACAAGTCTGTAACCCGCCATGGTATTACCTCAGCTGTTGCTCGGATGCAAAATCCCAATTAGTCATCCACCCAGTCAGTTTCAGGGAGATCATATTTAAGAAGAATATTTGAGTTGGTTCAACATGAAATTGCTGTTGTCACTGAAAAAGATATATGAATATACCAGATGGGTTGGCTGAATGAGTTCAGCGTCCACCTCCCATTTCAGTAGGTCATTGGACTCGAACCCTGGCTGAGTCAAATCAATGACGTACAAATGTGTACTTGTCACAACCTAGCCGGGCACTTGGCATTACTAGTATAGAGGGGGTGTAATTACGTCACGAGGGAACTTTCGGTGGCCATATTGGATTACATGCAGAAGGCTTGCAACTGCCTACACTGTGCTTATTTACTGATTTGTTGGTTTATTTGTGACTGTTTTAAGCAGTTTGTCCTCATAAGTTTTTGCTAAAGTGTTGTAAGTAAACACAGTTGATGTAAACTGCCCAGAACCTCCCAGAACACAAGAAAACTTTACTGCATCTGCATGCATTCACAACATGGCTAGGGAGGGTGCTCGTAATCCAACCAGATGGCTGGCCGCTGATCACTGACTGCTGAGTGATGACGTCACGTGCACTCCCTCTATAGGGCAAGGAGCAGTGGAATGATGAAGACCAATTGTCTGCGATCCAAATTGTTCCTGCTTAATCAATTGATGTATCCCCCCAAATATATAAGTACAAAAGACGTCTTAGATCAAAGAAACTATTTCATTTGCTTAAACAATAAACAGCGACACTGATAAGCCAAATCAGTACGTATTGAGCATCGATAACTCAATATAAGGGGATGGTGCTCGTTGGTGATCAAAAGATCAAATCACAGCAATATCATTAATCTGGAAATGTATTTTGGCGGGAATGTTTTGCCTCCCTTATTCAGTGTGCCTCCCTTAAACACAGACACACATGGCAGAAATATAGATCCTACTTTTGAACAACCAAAATATTAGTTTTCCTCCAGTACTTAAAATATGAAAAAACAAAGCTGTCAGACAATTAACAATATATATTCTGAATAAAGTAACTTATTTCATTAGCATTCCAAAGAATCTATTACATTCAAGTTAAGTTTTGAACAAGAAATGTAAGCAAAATTCGACGGATTCATCCAAAGATAATGCAAAATTATCGAAAATCTGACGTTATTCAACAAATACATGAATATCCGACGAAAGTCCGATAATCCGACTCTGTGCAAACACTGCTTATTATATACGGATTGCATCATATAATATTATACATGCACACACCCAACATACACAGACACACATACACCCGACCTGACTTTGCATAGAGAGAGCCACACAGTCACACAGACAGACACACACACACAGACACACACAGAGAGACACACACATACAGACATGCACACATACATATACACACAGACACACATACAGACACACACATACAGACACACACATACATACACACAGACATTACCACACATACATATACACACAGGCAGACACACATAGATAGACACACACAGACAGACATGCACAGACAGCACACCAGACACAGAAACACACAGTCATGCACACACCTGACATACACATACACACATACACCCGGCTAGGGAGAGGTAAGCACGTCCGGTACCAGCAATCTTAACCTACTTATTGAGGATAAAAATGACTTTCAAACAATGGATACTATTACTTTACCGAAAAGGTACACCAACGGAATAGATGTGGCAGGGTGTGGCGGGAGGGCCCTAGCCCACATCTATCCGAGGCTTATACCTCGGAAAAACAACAGTTATCCATCATCTGTACCAAGGTAAGACTCGTATAACTATACTATTTTACCTCGGTAAACAGCCTCAGGCTAGCCTCAGGCTAGGGAGACCTTTACATAATTCATTTTTATCCTTAATATCATTCTTTCTTATTATTATAACATTCTAAATTTTTGTTCTCACCTATTCTTGTTAGTTGGCGAGAAGACGCTTTGCAACGCCGGTAGGCTTTTCTAGTCGTTTATTATAATGTTTTGCGAACGACTTAGCCGTCTTCCAGCCTGCATGCGCTAGTATTCTTTTCACAGAAATACCAAGCACCCGTGCCTTGGAGACCATGGCTCCTCTAGTTGAGTGGGAAGAGTATTTACTCGTATCCACTCCAGCCAATTTCAACACCGTAATTGTCCATCTGGCAAGTGTGTCTCGTGATATCGCCTTATGTGGCTTTATAAAGCTCACTAATAGTTGTTGTGATGCACGTAAATCCTTTGTCTTGTATATATAAGCCCGTATGGCCGACACAACACATAATTTCCGATCATTCGGAAAACAGTCTAAGTGAACCGTTGATAAAGGGTCACCTAACGTGTTCGATTTAAGCAATTTTTCTAAATCAAACGTAGCTTGTTGCTTGTCTATTTCTAATCCAGTTAAGGATAAAGCAACAATCGTCTGTCCTCTGTGTCCGGTTACTAACAATAACAGGACCGCGACCTTAAAACCTAACTGTTTTATATCTAACCACGAGTTGTGAGGCCAAGCCTGAAACAACTTAAATACTATAGAAACATCCCAAAACCGACTATACTTTGGTTTTGGAGGATTCCTTTGATAAATTGAACGAAGTAAATAACAAATAACATAATGTTTTCCAACTGTTTCGCCATCAATTCTAGGTAATATAATTGATAACGCACACCTCGCCGCATTAATCGATCCAAAGGAAAGTCCTTCATCCTCTAGAGAACGAAGAAACCGAGCTACTTGTGAAATCTTTGGATTTGTTGGCTTAACTTTCATTAACAAACAATGTACACCCCATTTCTTTAAATAGGTTGTATACATTTTGACAGTTCCTGGCCTCCAGGCATCCAATACTATCCTATCCTCAGTAATTCTGTCCAATCCAAATTGCTGTAGCTGCTTCCTTAGAAAAGGAATGCCAATAGGGGCGTCGTTGACACGTCGCCGTGAACCACTAGCGGTCCGTGGTGCGTCAGATTCCCGAGTTTTCTTGGGAATCGTATACGATCTTTTGCCAGTTGTGAAACTGCTGGCAGCCAAGGTTGCGTGTCCCAATCGGGCACCACCAGTATCGCATGTGTCCCTTCCAAGCCAATTTTTCTCACTACTCGGCTGATAATGCTAAATGGTGGGAAAATATAAAAATAATTATTTTCCCAGGTAATAGCAAACGCATCTACTTTCCAAGCATCAGGTTCAGGATGCCAAGAAACATAACAGGGTAACTTGTTATTATTTCGTGATGCAAATAAGTCAACTTCAGGTGTACCCCATTTTTCACAAACGAAGTTAAACAAATGTGTAGAGAGAGACCACTCTAAATGGTCATGGAAATTTCTACTTTTATAATCTGCAAGTGTATTTTGTGACCCTGGAATATGCGCTACAGTCAGCCAGACTTGTTGAGCCTGTGCCCAGTTCCAAATCAGTTTAGATAACTGATTGCAAGACTTTGATTTGGTTCCACCCATGTTACGAATATATGCCATGGCAGTAGTATTATCAGTTAGTATTCTAACCTGTGATTTATTTATCTTTACTAAACTACGTAAGCCCAGATAAATAGCACGCAATTCTAGTGCATTAATATAGTCTGATTTTTCATCATCAAGCCATCTACCTCCTGTTGTGACCCCATCTCGATGAGCTCCCCAACCTTCTAACGAAGCATCAGTAGTAATTACTGTATTAGGTTCCGCCATGTGGATTGGATTTGGTGAACTTGCTATATGTTGCATCCACCATCCAATATCCTGTAACCCTTCTTGCGAAATAAACATCTTTCGCTCAAAATTGCCTTTAGTTTGTGTTAACGCTAAATTTTTATCTATTTCTAGCGACTTAATATGGGCCTTCCCATATAACACAGCAGGTGCATATGAGGTCATTATGCCAATAAGAACAGCAACCTGTCTAATTTTTGGCTTTGATAACTTAATAAGCTGAGTCGCTGTAGTCATAAACTTAATTAGTTTTTGTTCTGTTATCGACACTGTAAGGGACTGTGTATCCAGAATAAACCCTAAACATTTGAGTTGTTTTGTTGGTTTAAACACTGACTTTTGTTGATGTACATAAAACCCCAATTTAGTGAGTAATGCACATAAATCCAAAACTGCATTCACACAACCAATTTGTGTTGATGCTATAATAAAAGAATCATCTATGTATGGAAACATTATATGACCCTTCCTCGCCATTACCGAGAAAACAGGTTTAAGCAATTTAGTAAATAAACGTGGCGCACAAGCTAAGCCATTCGGCATACAGGTAAACTCATAGAGTTGGTTATCCCAAATAAATCGAAGAAATTTTCGGTATTGTTCCATTATGGGAAGCGTATAATATGCATCCTGTAAATCAACACTAGCCATCCACGCATCTGGTGTAATCAGATCTCGTGCCGTATCTAGAGAAGAACATTTTAAAATGTCGATATTCCACCCTTTTATTAAGGATTGTTAAATCCAGGATCATTCGAACCTCACCATTAGGCTTCGGTCTCGAGAAAATGTTTGAAATAAACTGTCCTGAACAGTGTGTCACTTTTTGTATAATTCCTTTCTCAAAGAATTTATGTACCTGTTTAGTTAGTGCGTCTCGTTCAACTGGTTGAATGTTATATGGAAAAGGTATTATACTTTGTACAGGAATTTGTGTAAAGGGAATTTGAACACCCCTAACTATTTCTATAATTTCTTGGTCACTAGTAATTTTGTGCCACTCAGAAATATGATTACTAATATTACCAGCCACAAAGTTGCTTACAGTTTGTGTGTTTTTAGAGGCTGCAGGGACTTGTAAAGTTTGTCTTTGGACCTCTACTTGGACCCGCCCCTGGGGAAAGGTCTCGACGAGTTGAACCCTCGACCTATTGGCCGTGCGGTGTTGTCGGTCCAGCCTGGGCGAGCGCCCCGGCCCCGAAACCCTTGACCGAAGTTTGAACTCGGTCTGGTTCCTCTGGTGAACCGTCGTGGACGAAAATCCCCTCGTGACTTTTTGAAACGAGGAACTTCCTGTTTCTTCTTGCCATCCATGTTTTTGCCACTCTTGGCTGCAGTCTCTACCTCTTTATAGAGGTATTGTAGTTGACCGCCAAACATCTTGGTATTATCTAAAGGTTTCCCTTTAATCGGCTCTGGAGCAAGATAGAGCGTAAACTCCTTCCCCTCATTATCGGTAACCTTCTTAGAGCGAGCCACTTCTTTGCCAGCATCTGTGCAAACTGACTTGAAGACATTTTCATATCTTCGAAACGACAGGTAATTACCTGCCGCCGCTAGTACTGCAATGCCTTTGTCCATTGTCTTAGCCAAAGACGAGAACTTATTTTCACTCTGCATCCTATTAGCCACAGGAACAATAGCTGTTAGGGTAGCCAACACTGCCTTATGCACTGTGTGCAACACATCCTCAAACTTCTTACGGTCATCCGTCATATTGACATCCCGATCCATTTCTTTAATGATGGAGTTGGGAACACCCTTTATGCCTGTTAACTCATCTCCTAACTTGGAGATAACCTCCGCCGGTTTGAACGTGCGAAAATGACCATTCACGGTCTCGCGCATAAGCGTAGTGGTTTTAACCCGCTTAGCCTTTGGCTTCTCCACCTTCTTAGCCACTTTAGTGCCAATGTCCGCATAGACCCCTTCATATACGGTGTCTGAGTCTGATTCCGTAGAAGTAGACTCAGTGGACGACTCAGAAGAAGAATATTTCCTCTTCCTCTTCTTCTTTTTGGACTTAGTCTTCCGCTTTTTGCGCAAACCAGACTCTGCCCGCTCCTTGGTGAATTCATCACCCGAAGAAATCACCTGTTTCTTCTTCTTCCTCCGTTTAGGAGAAGGAGGAGGAGGAGCCATAAGCTCCACCGCCGAGTCTGTGTCCAAGAAATCCTCAAATGAATCCTCTTGGACACTCGGCCTACGCCGCTTCCGAGACACAGGCGATTTGGCAGTCAAGATGTGGCTTTCCAATCTTGCAAAGCGAGCCTCCCAATCTGGAGGCGCAGGCACATCAGGCACTGCGTCCTCGTCCGGGTCGGAGAGGATATGCGCCCGGGGCTGTGTCGACGGCCCTGCCGACAACACGGGTGAGGAGTCGTACTCCTCGTCCACTCCACTCGGAACACGCCCCTCGGCTGCTGCTGCACCGCGCTTACTCCGCTTCGTGGCCATCGGGAACTGAAACAAACATTTTTGGTCAGTCCCGGTATATATATATGTCACAATATGGTTGTTTCAAACTCATTTGGACATCTATTGGTGTTAAAGAACGTGTTTATACCGTTATAACACAGGCGTAATAAGCTAAATTTGTGCGTGGGTTGTGGGTCAAGCCCAAACCTTACGCGGGGTCGGGACCAGTGTATCGGCCCGCCCATCCCTCTGTTCCGCACACTTCTCCCACCTGTGACTACTACGTCAACAAGTTGGAGAAAATGCTACGAAACTCGGAGAAACGCCTGAAAAAGTTTTGTCTAGGGGAGTCTATAAAAGAAACCCAGGAGCATCTCCAACATTACTCTCTATTAGAGTACGAGAGAATTTCCACATGAGATAGGGCGAAACCCACATCTCTACCCATAGTCACACGGTGACCCGGGTGTTGACATAACCGCTAATGACCGGTTTGGTTCCTTCGAGAAACCCACTCGAGTGTTCTATCCTTGGTTGTTTATAACCAAATAACTCGTCCAAATTGGACCAACGAAAGTCTAAACTTTCCATATTGATGCTCTAATGCATCATAATTAAGCTAACCACAGTTTTTATTATACTTACTGCGTATTTGCTTGTATGTAGACTAATTTTGCCGGAGCAACCCAACGACACGTTATCCAGTCGTGAGTTGTATATGCTAATTGCTGGTACCGGACGTGCTTACCTCTCCCTAGCCTGAGGCTAGCCTGAGGCTGTTTACCGAGGTAAAATATATATATATATATACACACAGACACAGACATACACACATAGATAGACACACACAGACAGACAGACACACATAGATAGACACACACAGACAGACATGCACAGACAGCACACACAGACACAGAAACACACATACACCCGACCTGACTTTGCAGAGAGAGACACACACACAGACAGAGACACATAGACAGATGCACAGACAGAGGCAGACACACACATACATACACACAGATATACACACAGACAGACATACACGGACATTACCACACATACATATACACACATACACAGAGACAAACACATAGATAGACACAGACAGACATGCATAGACAGCACACCAGACACAGAAACACACAGACATGCACACACCCGACATACACAGACACACATACACCCGACCTGACTTTGCAGATAGAGAGACACACACAGACAGAGACACATAGACAGACACACAGACAGAGGCAGACACACACACATACACACACACACACACAGACAGACATACACAGACACACACATACATACACACATACACAGAGACAGACAGAGACAGACACACACACAGATACATACAGACATACATAGACACTAAGACAGACACAAGCAGACAACAGACACACATTATATTTTGCTAAAAACCCTAGTGAAATGGGCCTATGGCACTAATCCTTTCCCAGAATGTTGCTCTCCCAAACATAATTCACCTACCTACAGTCCTGTAAGGTTCCAGGTCATCTCACATCACGTGGTCACCGCGAGATGACCATCTGGGTCATAGCCACAGGACTTTTGGCAAGCTTGTCGAAATTATTTTTGGTTCTTTCAGCTCATATTACTTCAAAACTAATCATCTTTAATCAAAATCGCCCCGGACTAATGATTAGTAGCTTGTAACGATCAATTTGATATATTTATCTAAAAAATAAGACAAAAATTCAAATGCCATCGGACCATGCAACTTTAAGAAAGGAAAACCACATGTATAATACTTATATTATCAAACTGGAACTGCATGCAGTTACAATTACAACAAATAGCTTCATTTATGTATCAAGCAATTTTACTGTACGGCCGGAAGCCCAGTGCTCAAATGCTGACAAAAGACACTATTCAATGAATAATAAATTAATTTAGTAACAACAAAATTAAAATATCGAATGCAAAAGATATATGTAGCAACTCTGGTGTTGTTCAATGGTTTGCGCTGTCGAACTGTTAGTAAATCCAGACCGCCGTCTCTGTTCACACGATGACACGTACTCCTATCCGAACACATGCACCCCTCCGGCACGCCGTAAACTCTATAATATCGCCCGTTTATTACACAAACTCACCATCATTAATTAAAGCTGCATAGTCCGATGAAAATATCCAATTTTCAAAACCAAAACAATTATCTAAATGTGATTCTACATATCTAACTTAGATACTGGTGCATTTATTAAACATTTGTCCTCAGACAGAAGGGGATACCAAGGCAATTGAATAGAACCTGTTACTGTGGTCTTCTCTGTGGCGGAGTGATGAGAGTGTCTGACTTTTTTCTAGGTCGGACTCCTAATCTGAAGGTCGGTGGTTCAATTCCCCGTGCCCCGATCTCTGCCAATTTGGATTTCCACCGCTGTGTATAACTTACAGCGTCATCAAAGGCCAGTTGCTCTCATACCATGTCTATGTGATATGGGAGGTTAAAAATCCATTGGGTCGGTAAAAGTGTAGGCTCGGGCTTTCTATCGACAAACTGTCTAATGGTGAAAACAAGCCTATTCAGGCTTATCCATGATAAGCAGTATAAATATTCAACAATAACAACTGCAGAAGCCTGTGGGGTCAGAGTTTTGGTGTGCTTGCCAAAATTAATTTTGCATGGTTCCACTTCAAATATCTCAAAAGTTAGCCACTTAAAATATAAGTTACTTCAAGCTAAAGTAAGGTACATAATAACGATCAACCTAACGTATTTATCTCAGAAATTTCTGAAACTCAAAACCATCGGACTATGCAACTTTAATGTGCGATACAAAATGAACCATTAAAAGACAATTAAAAGAAATGCCCACACGAATGTCAGCGTGTACTTTAGGCTAGTTAGACATATAGTTCCCCTTGTGTTCTCCTGGTTTGTGGGCAACCATATCTGGTCATGTGGGGAACCATATTATGTCACGTGAGCACATCAGACTATGCAACTTTAATAAATGCACCAGCATCTAAGTTGGGTCCGTCCTGATATGACCTTAGATGTTGCTAGGACGTAAAACAACAACAAACAAACAAACAATCTAAGTTGGGTATACAAGATCAGATCTAGGCACGTGACTTAGTTTTTAAAATATGAGGTTTTCATCTAACTATGCAGCTTTAAGAGACTTTAAAAAAAAATTTAATGGAGGGAATTCAGTGGCCACCATATTGATTTGGTAGCATCCTCTTCCAATTCAGCAAATCTATGCCGATATAGATGAACACCGCTCACTGAAACCAGGCCCAATACAAGTTGTTGATATCGGACAGTTAACTACCAAGTAGATGTTTTGGTTATGTTTTAAACAATCGTCGTTCACACCTACTGGAGGTCAATATTTTATTCAAATTCAAATCAGCGTTTTCTGTGGCGGAGTGGTTAGAGTGTCTGACTTTTTTCTAGGTCAGACTCCTAATCTGAGGGTCGGCGGTTCGATTCCCCGTGCCCCAAGCTCTGCCAATTTGGATTTCCACCGCTGTGTATAACTTACAGCGTCATCAAAGGCCGGTTGCTCTCATACCATGTCTATGTGGTGTGGGAGGTTAAAAATCCCTTGGGTCGGTAAAACTGTAGGCTCGGGCTTTCTATCGACCAGCAGTGGAATGAGGAAGACAAGTCGTCTATGACTGAAATTTCCCCTGCTTAAACAACTAATGGACCAAAAAATATATATATATATTGTATATACACATTCTCCTGCCATGAACTCCACCCCCCCCCCGCCCCACACTCTACTCTCCCGGAATGGTTCCCAACACTGGGCAGTCCTGGGTACAGCTAAGTAAAGCAAAGCTTGTTTTATTTAAAGTTGCATCGTCCGATGGTTTAGAGTTTCTGTCATTTTCTGAGATAAATATGTTGGGTTGGTCATTATAATCTACCTTACTTTAGTTTGAAGTAACTTTTACTTTAAATGGTTAACTTTTGAGATATTTGAAGTGCAAACGTGCAAAATTAATTTGGGCAAGCTTGCCAAAACTCTACCAGTACCACCATAGGCTTCTGCAGTAACAGGTTCTATTAAATTGACTCAGTATTCCCTTCTATGTGGCGACAAATGTTTAATAAGTGCAGCAGAATCTAAGTTAGATATCAATCAATCATCAATCAATAGTTCCATCCTCTAGTCGAGGGTTGGATGCAATGGTTCTCCACTTGTCCCGATGTTGTGCTGTTCTGATAGACTGTGAATAATTCAAGCCTGTCCACTGTGAAATATTTGTAAACCATGATGTTCTTAGTCTCCCTCTCCCTCTGCTGCCATTCACCTTCCCTTCCAACAATGTACGGTATGGTATATTGAACTCTGATATGTAGAATCAAATTTAGATAATTGTTTTGGGTTTGAAAATTTGATGTTTTTATTGGACTTCAGCTTTAAAGACGCCTCTAGAGCGCATTGATTTTTTTTATTGTATCATCGGCTATCGGACGTAAAACATTTCTTTGGCGGAAATCCGCTGTTGCAACATAGTCTACTCTTTCCGATAAGCAGCAATGTGTACAGCTAAGTAGGCTTAGCGGGGAGTGCGGGGAGGCAGGTGGAGGAGAGAGGGTAGAGGGGGGCTAGAGAGAGGGGCGGGGTGGAGTTGACCCACTGACCTCGAGACTAACACAGGTAGCACTTCCTCAAAAACATTTACATGAGAATAGCACTTCAGACAATCATTCATTCCTCTTACTTCTTTCTTTTTTAAAAAGATTTATACTGCCTATCATGGATAAGTCTGAACAGTATTGTATTCAGCATTAGACAGTTGGTCGATAGAAAGCCCGAGTCGACACTTTTACTGACCCAAAGTACTGTTAATCTAGCACACCACATAGACATGGTATCATGAGGGGTGGGGGTGGGGGGGTTATGTCCTAGCAACATTTATGGTGATATCAGAATGGGTACCAACCTGTGACAGTGCGCACTCATTGCAACTTTATAGTGCTGACCCACTGACAGACAAGGCCACCAGCACTATAGCTATGTTCACACACACAATTTTATGTCGACTCAGACAAGTCGATTTATATGAATCGATTTAGTGGTGCATTCACACACACCAAATTTGAAAGTATTTCGGCTGCCGGGAACCAGCAGCCTTAGTGGTGAGCCTCGTCGATTCGACAATATGAATAACGACACCGATGTAGCTGCTACGTTAATATCGCTTGGAATTTAGGGTTAATTTAATTAAATTTCATTATTTGAGTATGTAATTCTGTTAAATATGATCGCATTCAATAGATTTCGGCCTAATCAGTCCCTAACACTGCCAGGCACCAGTGATTAGTTACAGCTGAGCCTGTAGCCGGCGAGCACTGCTATTTGTTTAGTTTACACTCGTCGATTTGACAATATGAATAACGACGCCGATGTAGCTGCTATGTTAATATCGCTTGGAATTTAGGGTCAATTTAATTAAATTTCATTATTTGAGTATGTAATTCTGTTAAATATGATCGCATTCAATAGATTTCGGCCTAATCGGTCCCTAACACTGCCAGGCACCAGCGATTAGTTACAGCTGAGCCTGTAGACGGCGAGCACCGCTATTTTACACTATCGCCGCCCGGGAACCAGCTGAATCGATTCATATAAACTACTTCGCGCAGGTGGTTTCCATGAAACGATTTATAAGAATCGATTCAGCCCTAAATCGACACAGCGTCATATTCACACAGCAAATGTGCATCGAACTAGGCAAGTCGATTTATATGAATCGATTTAAAGTGTGTGTGTGAACATAGCTTATGACTCAATATCCCACAGTGACATTATCCTGATGCTGAGATAACAAGTCCTTGTCCTATCCTATTAATGCTGAGTGCCAGGCTAGGTAGTGACAACTATCAATTTGATAAATCATGAGTTTGCCTCAACTGGGATTTTCACTCTTGACCTTCTGAGCGTAACTTAATAATGAGAGAGTGCTAAAATTGAAGAAAATGAGCAGGCGAGCGGCAACGTCTACAGTCACCGCAGTAAGCAAGTAGGCAGGTGGTCTAAACGTACAGCTCACTTACGCGTAGCCACTGCTGTTAAAGATACGCCCGGAAGTAAGACGCATGCATGCACAGTGACAGTTCTGTACGATTAGAGCGCCAGGCTACGCATACGGCTTACGTACGTGTAGCCACTGCTGTTAAAGATACGCCCGGAAGTAAGACATGTGCATGCGCAGTGACAGTTCTATACGATTAAACCGCCAGGCTACGCATACGACTTACGTACGCATAGCCACTGCTGTTAAAGATACGGCCGGAAGTAAGGCGCATGCATGCGCAGTGACAGTGCTGTATGTTTAGACTGCCAGGCTATGCGTACGGCTCACATACTTGTAGTAGGTACTCCAAAGTCGGCGTATACGGTGTCCGCAGCGCGAAATTTGACCTATTTTAACCCTTTTAAAAAGGCTTGAATCTCCACTAATTCTGCTTGGTTTGAAATAAAAATTATATCAGATTAAAGCTTGTTCTTTTGTCTTTTAGGCTGTCTGATTTTTAATTATCATTATGAAATAAATCACAGTCAATGGACACTTGTTGGCGGGTACCATCAGCAGCTCTGAGCATGCTGGCCGATTTTGTTTTCATCCAGTCTGAGCTACTCCCTCCCTAAACTTGATGGCTTGGTGAGTACATTGACCTGAGCTAAAAATAACCACCAATAAAAGATAGAGAAGAATCTAGGCTTCATTAGGATATCAAGGATGAGTGTTTCTGAGTGGGAAATTTGATTGAACTGAAGGAGTGAAAACATTAAGACATTAATCCTCCTTGAAAATTGATCAGGATCGTTTTGAAAATTATATCATCAGAAAGCTTAAGTCTTCCTCTACCTAACCAGAACAATATTTGGTTGAGATTTATATCATGCGCATCAAGCATGGTCTGAGAAGTGACTGCTGCAAGAATTTGGCTATTGTCAGCTCGCGATGCTTAAAAGACAATGTTGTCTTTCTTTCTCTGATCAGTTAGAAAATGATGTCATCGTGTAGAGCTTTAAATTCTGGTTACTTTGGTATAAAGAGTGCAGTGATCGGACAATTAGAATGGGAGTTATGCTATTTTTCTTAATTTTATTGTTAGCTCGCGATGCCTAAAATTGAATGTTGTCTTTCTTTCTCTGATCAGATAGAAAATTATGTCATCATGTAGAGCTTTTGATTCTGGTTATTTTGGTATAAAGATTGCTGTGATAGGACAATTAGAATGGGAGTTATGCTATTTTTCTATATTTTACTGAATTTATTATTGGTGTTTGCTGGAAATTAAGGAATTTAGCAAGTTTGACATGAAATTTCAGAAAGAATACTAACAGTGATGGTCTGTAAAAAAATGAGTTTCTTATTTCTACTATAGAGAATGAGATTCTTTAATATTGGACAGATCATATGCAAAATAGCTTCCAGGTGGGACCCTAAAATCCAAGATTTGGCTAATTTGGAAATGTGCACAAATCGGGGCAAAAAAAATCAATCTTTAAACACTCATAACTTTGCAGCTATTCAATCAATCTAAATGATTTTTATATCATTGAGATTCAATTTAAAAGATCTGTACAGATATATAAGATGTCATACTGACCTGTTGAAAATAGAAATCACTTTGGAGTACCTACTTGTAGCCACTACTGTTAAAGATACGCCCGGAAGTAAGACATGTGCATGCGCAGTGACAGTTCTATACGATTAGACCGCCAGGCTACGCATACGACTTACGTACGCATAGCCACTGCTGTTAAAGATACGGCCGGAAGTAAGGTGCATGCATGCGCAGTGACAGTGCCGTACGTTTAGACCGCCAGCGTAGGCTCACGTACGCGTAGCCACAGCCTATTTATAAACGTGTGGACCAGTCCAAAAAAATATATATATAAATAAGAAATATCTGATAAAAACCCACAAAAGCAGGCCCCATCAATAATTCGAGAACATTAGAAACCAGGGTTTCCAACACGCACTCTCCGCATGCGAGCCGGACGCAGTGGCCGAATCGGTAAGAGCGCAGGCTTCCAGTACGGCAGGTCAGGAATGTGAATCCCAGCTGAGTTCAGCCAATGACTTACAAAATTGATACTTATCACTCCCTAGTCTGGCGTTCGCCATTACTAGGATAGGGCAAGGACTGGTTAGGTCAGTGTCAGAGTAATGTGACTGAGTGGGAAATTGGGTCATGGTGCCGGTGCCCTGATCTCCCAGTGGGGCAGCACTATCAGGTCTCCATGATTGTGCACTTTCACAAGTCGGTAACTGTCCTGATATGAATTTGGATTTTGCCAGCATATAGCTCATGCTCTACCAGATTCAAAGGGCGACAAGACTAACGTTATATCTCCAACTACTGTTGTCGGTTACAAATATAAAAGAATGATGTAATCGCAACTGAGCAGATATCGTTAAGCCATACTTTCAGATGCAAGCATCTTCAAAACAAAAGAAAATATTGTCGTGAAGCATGGTCCGATATCTTATATGGTTTATAAAATTCTTTGTTTGTCTGTTTGTGCATGTGTGCGTTTGCTTCAAAATGTGTAGCCCAGAAGGGATGGCCAAATGAGCTGAGAGTCCCTCTCCTTGTTTCGGTAGATCGTGGGATTCGAACCCATGGGTTCGAACCTTGGTCGAATCAAACTAATGCCTTAAAAATTGATATGGGTCGCTTCCTAGCCAGGTGCTCAGCATTATTACGATAGGGCAAGGACTGGTTGGCTCAGTGTCAGGATAACAAAAGGCAGCACTATAAAGTAACCATGAGTCCACTGTCACAAGTCGATACCTGTCCTGATATGACCTTAAATGTTGCCAGGACGTAAAACTCCAACAACCAACCACCCATTATGCTCGCCTAACCTTTGGTCAAACAAACCCACGGAGCTGTCACTTCCGGCCGCGCTTCCTGTGGCTCAGTGCTGCCACCTGCCGACTAACGGACGTATTAATACTGCATGAGGCTTTTAGCTGGAGATATCCGTGTTCGTCAAGCCGACAGTGCGGAGGGAGTCCAAATGGGTGATCGGGAGTGGGAGGAGGTGGGGTTGGCTAACTAATACATTACTGAAATGCACATTTTCAAATCTCTTAAAGTTGATTAGTCCGATGGTTTTAAGTTTCTGTCATTTTAGAGATAAATATATTAGGTTGGTCGTTACAATGCATTTTACTTTAGTTTGAAGCAACTTTTAAAAATTTTAAATGGCTGACTTTTGAGATATTTTAAATGCAAACAGGCTAAATTAGTGTTGGCAACCATACCAAAATTCTGACAGCATCGGCTTCTGCAGTAACAGATTCTATTAAACTGGTTCGGTATTCCGTTCTCTGTGGTGACAAATGTTTGATATATGCACCAATATCTAAATTAGATATGTAGAATCATATCTAGATAATTGCTTTGGGTTTGAAAAGTTTATGCTTTCATCGGACTATGCAGCTTTACGGCAAGTGGATTGTACTGACGTAGTGCGCAAAGCATTTAAGGCACTGGAATGGTTTTGTTTGTTGTTTTACGTCCTAGCAACATCTAAGGTCATATCAGGACGGGCACTGGAATGGTTTCAGTCCGTTTTATGCATTGGGCCCTACATAGAATGGGTTCTCATGGGTGCACGCTTATCAACACGACAACTTTAGAGATGATCACATATGTTGGAGAACTATTATAGTAAAAGGTGTTCACTGTGTGGGTTGTGTGGATTCGTGTTAACTCGTTCTGTACTGTACCCGAGATTCATCGATAAATTATGCACTCACACGAAATCTGAGCCAAAATGCTGGGCTACAATATTCGACTGGTTGTTAAAATAGAGAAAACAATATTTATTTTGTACTTACTCATGATAATCGATTGCAACTAATTTGATAATGAATTGATCAAGGATACAATCTTCTTTTTTTTAAACCTTCAAAGCGAGCGAGGGAGGAAGGAGGGGAAGAAGGAATTGAAGGATGAGAGAGGAAAGGATGGAAAGAATGATGGGGGAGGGAGGGAGGGAAGGAGGGAGGAAGAGAGAGGAGGAGACTGAGGGTGAGAAAGGTAAGAGGTAAAGGGAAGGAGGGGAAGAGATGGATAGGATATGAGAGAGGGTAGGAGAGGAGGTATGCTATGGAATGACGGTAAGATAGCGATAGATTTGTTGAAGTATTTGTTGTTTTACGTCCTAGCAACATCTAAGATCATATCAGGACGGGTACCAACTTGTAACAGTGCGCAATCATGGCGACTTTGTAGTGCTGCCCCACTCGGAAATCAGGCCGCCGGCACCATGACTCAATATCCCACTCAGTCACATTATCCTGGAGACTGATGCATGCAGTCTATCGATGCTTGCTGACCCAGCAGCCTGGCCGAGTCAAACCAATGACTTAACAATTTATACTTGTCGCTACCTAGCTTGGCGCTCGGCATTACTATGATAGGGCAAGGAGCAGTGGAATGAGGAAGAACAATTGTCCATGATTGAAATTTTCCCTGCTTAATCAACTAATGTACCACCAAATAAATATATATATATAATATATCTGGTACAACACTCATTTCTGTAACCATACATTTTCTTAGAACATCTCCCCTCCCGCCCCCAAATAATATATATAAAAAGATTTTGATCAAAACTATTAAAAAATATAATAATAATAATAATAATAATAATAATAATAATAATAATAATAATAATAATACGGTGAAAATGTAACCGGTCAGACTTGAAACTGAAAGCCGAGGGCTCTGTCTGAGCTGGTCAATAGTTCATTCACATCTCACCAGGGTGGCGCTGTGGCAGGTTAGTGAGTCTGTTGGTTAAAGCTGCATAGTCCGATGAAGCATCAAGTTTTCAAAACCAAACCAATTATCTAGATTTGATTTTACATATCTAACTTAGATACTGATGCATTTGTTTCTGTGTAGAATGCAATACTGAGTCAATTTAACAGAACCTGTTATTGCAGAAGTCTACGGTGTCAGAGTTTTGGCAAGGTTGACAGCTTTCGACGACCCCTTACATCACATATTGTTTCAACATTTTGAGCAATATTACCAGCAGTATGCTGGCAGTAGTTAGCCCACCTCTGCCATCTCATGGACTAGGAGCAGCGGGATATATATATATGGGGGGTAACAAAAATATGTTGGATAAACTACAAAGACTACAAAATAGAGCACTTAAGATATGTCTGAAGGTGGAACATAGACACCCAATTGATGATCTCCATAGGAAAGCAAGAGTCAACACACTAAACAACAGGAGAAAAGCACATCTCAAAATAGCAGCATTCAGGGAGACAAGGAAGCCTGGGAGGGTGCAGGTAACAAAACAGGCAACAAGAGGTAGTGATGGCCCCAGACTGATAATAAACAGAGCCAAAAACAGATCATATGAGAGGAGTACCGAGTACATGAAGGCAAGGGAATGGAATACACTGGGAGTAGAAGAAAGAAGTACATGGACAATAGAAACATATAAAACATTAATCAAAAGAGAGCTAAATGCACTGCTAGACTAATGACAACAACAAATAAAATGAATTAAAAAAAGAAGATAGATAAATAAATAGAAATACACTGATAATTCAAGCAAGTTTTACATACAAAAGTAACTTAAACTAAAATCAAACTGAATGACACTAACACAGCAATTAGCTATTGGTAACCAAACAATTATCTGATTGTAGAACGAACAAACTCACAGAGGTTTGGAGGATATGGGAGAATGCTTACAAACAGAGAAAAAATGCATGCAGTAGTTAGCTGCACAACAACTGAAAGTGATGAAAAGAAGGGGAGTCACAAGACTGTTACTGTCTAGCGGCGAAAACAAGTCATTAGACTTAACCGTTATGGGCAGCATAAATACACCCATCACAAAAAAAACAAAAAAACTTGCCAAAACTAATTTTCCATGTTTGCACTCAAATATCTCAAAAGTTTACCATTTAAAATAAAAGTAACCTTGAACTAATGTAAAGTAGATACTAGTGATCGATCTAATATATTTATCTCAGAAAAAATACAGAAATTCAAAACCATCGGACTATGCAACTTTAACCCCAAATGCTGGGCGGTAGGAATCTCCTGATAGAACAATTGCAGTACAATAGCCGTAGCGAAGAATTTTTGTTCGGGGTCGCGGGGGAAGATTTGCTTGGGGATAGAGGGGGCAGGAAAGATAAATTCTTGGAACAAACGAGTGTGTGTGGGGGGGGGGAGAGTTGAGAGTACCCCCACCGCACTCACCCCCACCCCCGCCTTCCAAGGACATTTTGAAATCCAGCCATTTCAAAGATGGTACATACTGGTTGGGGTTTTTTTTTGTCCGGGGAGAGTGGAAACTTTCCCCCCTCCCTCCCTCCCCCAACGTTAACTATAGCCCTGAATAGTACATGTCTTCAACCAAGTACTCTGCAGCCAGACCAATGTTGTCCTTAGATAGCAGCTGTCCTGTCATCAGAGGAACAATTAAATATTTTAAAAAGCAGTTTGTATACTGAAAGATTGTCCGCACATGACAGGTCAAGGGTGTGCTGATCACAGGGTCCCTGAAGATGTCTATGTACTATGTAGTCACAGGGAATCTCACGTGAACATTTCCCATATACCAAACACAGCCACGGGTAACTTAGATTTTTGTGTGAGTGGGACAACGTATTTTTGTCCAATCAGAGGTCATGTAGATTACGGTGGCGCCACCTGATGAAGGGAAGCTGCACACGCAGCATTCAGTTTTAACAGATTTGAGCGCGAGCGTGTGCATGCATGCGTGCGTGCGTGTGCGTGCGCGTGTGTGTGACCTAGTACCATCAACATTTACCGATTATTCCGAATAACTCAAGATAGGTCTTAGAACAACAAATTCCTCCTCACTCAGGCTGCTTTCAAGCACCGGTCACATAAACATTTGCTTTTTCAACTTGCTAATATGCCTATTGGCATATTTCAAACCCCTTCAATAATAAAAATAAAGGTACCACTGGAAAGAGCTTGAAATGCCATTTAACATGACACCAAGATTATGGGAATAGGTGGAGTATTAAGGAAGTTATGGCCGTTTCCAACTCTGAAATTGGTCATTATTTTCTTACATAAAATTAAGGTATAAGCACTAGATTTCTGTGACCGAAATTGGTGACTTTTAAGGGAGAATGCATGTAATTTCTTTAATAAGTGAGATATCTCGATGAAATTTGGACTGAAGCTAGATTAAGACATGTTCTATTGATATAATTCAATAAAGTGACATTTGAAAAAAAATTAAGTGACCTGACACAAAAGTAAAGTGACCTGAAACAAAACATTTCTGTGACTGAAATTGGTGAAATTCATGTACTTTCTTTAATAATTGAGATATCTTGATGAAATTTTCAGTGAATATTTGCTGCCACACAGTCCTTGCCCCAAAGTCCTTTCACTAGACCTGGGATCTCCCCCTCACATCTTTTCAGTACAGATCGAGCCTTGGCAGCAATTGAGTCCAGTGGATGGAGATGACAATTGAGTTCGTTGAGAGCTTTGTCCCAGGCTTGTTCGACAAGTCGAATGGCAGCATGATCACAAAACAACCCTCTTGCATGTCGCCGTGCGCCGATTCTGAGTGGCTAGTTACAATTTCCCCAAACTCAAGACTATATAAGATTAATAATGGCTGCACCATCCTAGTAACTTTTCTAAATCTTGACATTTTCTAAATCTTGACAGGTTGAAAATGAGTGAAACTTTTGAAATTATTATTGGAATAGCAAAACTTAACCAAATTGAAATATTGTTAAACTAAGCTGTATAGGGATTCCTATACTACATAATATACAAAAATGATGAAGATTGACCAAGGCAAACCAATTATAGAGCCGTTTTTCTAGACCCCTACCAAAAATCGGTGCGATTGGCCGGATCAGCTTTGTTGTAAGAAAATATCCGCCGCGAGTCGCCGTTTACGCACATACCTACTATATGAGTTCCGACAAAGAAGGCTTATCGTATTCAACTTCTTGGAAACATCTCCAGCCCCCAATAGCCGATATCTACCTTTTGTGCTGGGGGGTCGTTAAACAAACAAAAAAGGAAACATCTCCAAGTGATTAGTTCTTGCTGTATCCCATTACCACGGTTTAGTTCTTGCGTACCCCATAATAGTGGATTAGTTCTTGCGTACCCCATCATGGCAGATTAGTTCTTGCGTACCCCATTATGGTGGATTAGCTCTTGCAGTACCCCATAATGGCAGATTAGTTCTTGCGTACCCTATAATGGCAGATTAGTTCTTGCATACCCCATTATAGTGGATTAGTTCTTGCAGTACCCCTTTATGGCAGATTAGTTCTTGCAGTACCCCATCATGGTGGATTAGTTCTTGTGGTACCCCATCATGGCGGATTAGTTCTTGTGTACCCCATCATGGTGGATTAGTTCTTGTGGTACTCCATCATGGTGGATTAGTTCTTGCGTACCCGATTATGGCGGATTAGTTCTTGCATACTCGATTATAGCGGATTAGTTCTTACAGTACCCCATTATGGCAGATTAGTTCTTGCAGTAACCCATTATGGTGGATTAGTTTTTGCAGTACCCCATTATGACGGAATAGTTCTTGCATACCCCATTATGGCAGACTAGTTCTTGCTTACCCCATTATGGTGGATTAGTTCTTGCAGTACCCCATTATGGTGGATTGGTTCTTGCGGTACCCCATTATAGCGATATAGCGAATGGTAGACAGGAAGTGTGAACACTTATTTGTCTCTCATTTTTGCTTGAGTGCAAGTAAATAAGCAACACAAGGAGTAATTAGTAGCATGTGGTGAATAAGGGGTCAAATTTCCCTGGATCATCAGCTCATGCTTTTTCTAATCTATTCTTGAATGAATTAATTGACTCCGCATCAATACCATTTTGTGGGAGACTGTTCCATATGTTAATGATCCTGTTTGAGAAACTATGTTGCCTTAACTTTGAAATGGCTCTGGGTTAATCTCTCAAGTTTGAGAGTATGGCCCCGACTGCATTCTCTTTTATTCAAGGTGAAAAATTTGTTCATATCTATTTTATCAAAACCCTTCATAATTTTAAATACTTCAATTATGTCACTTCTTTTCCTTCTGTAGGAAAGGGTAGGAAGTTTCAATTCCCTAAGCCTTTGTTCATAGGGTAGGTCCTTTATAACTGCAACTAATTTAGTTGCACATCTCTGAACCTTTTCGATCTCCAGAATATCTTTCCGAAAAATTGGGCTCCAAATTTGTGGACAGTATTCCAAAATTGGCCTTAAATAGAACTTAAGAGACTTAAATAGAATGAGAAAATTGTTCTTGTTGAGGCGGTGGATTAGTTCCTGTGGTACCCCATTATGATGGATTCGTTCTTGTTGTACCCCATTAGGTGTATTGTTTCGGAGACGTACCTTGGGGACGAGGAAGTTGACTGTGCGTGACTGCTGACCACCCCACGTTGCCAGCTCCATCATAAAGCCCTTCGTGCACTTAAACACAAGCTCGGCCCGCCGCAGGCACCACTGGATAGTCATCTCCTGCAACACAAAGGAATAGTATCACTAGTCCATTACAGTTGGTTCGTTGTTGGAGTTTTACGGCCTGGCAACATCTAAGTTCATATCAGGAGGGTACCGACTTGGGACAGTGCGCACTTATGGCAACTTTATAGTGAGTGCTGGCCCACTGGGAAATCAGGCCATCGGCACCGTGACCCGATATCCCACTCCGTCACATTATCCTGACACTGAACTAACCAGTCAGTCAATTACAAGCAGACAGCTGGGTCTTAGAGCCAATAGCATGTTGGAAACACCGGTTCTCCCCATTCATTGAGCTTAACCAACATTGAGCCTCGTCAGTACTTGGATGGATGACGACCTATGAATACAAGGTGCCCGAGACATCATCCTGATACAGACTTAGTTATAGCTGATCAAATAAGTTTATGTGTGGCACTGGTGGTCATGATTACGTCATCTAAGGGAACTGAGGATGTTGAAAGTAAATTAATAATCCATCGGGGTCTGTAGTAAAATGTTGAGGTGTACTATTTTGGCGGGGGGGGGGGGAGGAGGGGGAAGAGTCTTGAAAAGTAGTACTCTTTGTACTACCTTGGAAAGGTTGACAGCTTTCGACGACCCCTTACATCACATGTTGTTTCAACATTTTTAGCAATATTACCAGCAGTATGCTGGCAATAGTTCACCCACCTCGGCCATCTCATGGACTAGGAGCAGCGGGATATTGACGGTGAAGATGTCGTAGCGGAAGCATGCCTTGAGGATGTTGCGGATGCCCAGGATGACGGAGTGTCGCGACGTGATGTCGCTGGCGCGCACGCTGTCGTCGACAACGAGGTGGAAGACGACGTGCACCTCGGACAGGTTGGAGTGTCGCGTCATGTAGAAGTCGCCGGGCGTCATGCGCGACGACCGGTCGTCACGGTCACGCTGTGTGCATTATGTGGTGCAGAGAAAATAAACACTTCATCAAGGTCCGTACACATGTGAAGATATGGAATTTAAGGCTATTATTTTAAGGCTTTTCAAGGCCGTTTTTGATAGGAATTCAAAACTATTTTCATATTGATTTAGCCCCAAATTGCCATTCCGAATGGCAATTTCATACTAATTTAGATCAGTGGGTACAGCTTCATAGAATTCAAAGATTTTCAAGAATAATTACCACAAATAGGTTAAATTCAAGGCTTTTCAAGGCCTTGGAATGGGGCAAGTGAAGTTGAAGACTTTTCACGACTTCAAGAAGTGCACCAGTATCTAAGTTAGATATGCAGAATCAAATTGAGATAATTGCTTTGGCTTTGAAAATTTGATGTTTTCATCGGACTAGGCAGCTTTAAAAAAACAAAAACTTTTTGTTCTGCTAAAAACCACCTATTTGTTAGTATATTCGCATTCGTGCCTAACACATACAATTTATATTATGCAAATTCAATTATGCAAGTATAAATAACGAAGAGTTTTAGATCCTCTTTTTTCACATGGGCTCTAACAAACCTGCATTTGCTCAATACAAAACTAACCTATGGCTCCACTATTGTAAGTCGCCAAAAAAACAACAACCTAGTAGAACAGTGGAAGGATACAGAGCTTCATCTCCCTGTTCTCGAGTACGTTTGTTGTTGGATTACGTCCTAGCAACATCTACCTAGCAACAGTCCTAGCAACATCTACCTAGCAACCGTCCTAGCAACCGGGAAGCATGCACTCTTATCGATTCGGCCATCACATCCGGTTGTTCTCGAGTAGCCTGGCGGCTAGCACATGAATTAAAACAATGCTTACTTCACTGGAGCTGGAGCCACTCGACTTGATGGAGATGCGGTCACCGTCCTCACCGAGCTTCTTCTGAGAGTCGCGCCACTCGTTGGACCGCACCACATCCTGCTCGATGAGCTCGAACTGCTGCTCCAGGTCCGGGAAGTGGAAGTCCGTCGACAAGCTGCACACCTTTGCGAACTCTATGGAAGACGCCAGCAAAGATGTCGTCAGGCTTCAAAGAAATGCGTAACATTTTGATACCGAAGTTTTATACAATCTACTAAAAATTGTGTAATATTGGGAAAACATGCTAGACGTAACTGATAGAATTTGTCAAAAACAAATTCATCTTACATATCATAATGACATGTTATAATCAGGGTTAACTACACTACAAAAGGTTTACCATATTCCTACACAATGATCAAGAGCATACGCACTAACATATGCATACACTGGAATGGTATGCTGACATATTACCCATCAAGAATGGTAATTGTAGACCACTAAGCTCCTAAGTAGCTCTGAGATAAATACACTTGCAAATATTACTAACAAAAGATTCAAGACAATAAACCACAAACTAATGACTGAATTTGCTGAGCATTGAAAACAAGTTCTATCATGAACTTATATTTTATGGACAGGGTAAATAAACCATCATTTTAAAAATTATAAAAACATTTTTTGGTTTAAACACTCGCGCACACATGTGCGCACACACACACACACACACACACACACACACACACACACACACACACTCTGGCACATACATGCACAGATAGACACACAGACACTCTGGGACATGCACGTGCACCACCCCCCCCCCCACACACACGCACTCTCTCTCTCGCACACAATGATATAATCTTGTGGAATATAAATAAGCCTCCTCTGGCAAAAGTCCCAGCAGAGAAAGTGTTGGGTGGCAATTACCAGCTGGCAAATGTCATGACGGCGCACCTTGCAGGGATGTCTAGTTCTATGGCGGAGCTTACCTCTCTTGATACCGGTGTAGGAGCTGAGCCTGTTGTCGACGAGTAGAACCAGTCCACAGAGGTTGTTAGAATACAGGGACATGGCGGTTTGTAGACGCTGTGGCTGAGGTACCAGCATACCCCTGAAATATAAGGTTTTTTTAAACTGGTTGGTTGGTTGGAGTTTTATGACCTGGCAACATCTAAGGTCATATCAGGATGGGCACCCACTTGTGACAGTGCTCACTCATGGCAACTTTATAGTGCTGCCCCACTGGGAGACAAGGCTACCAGTCAGTCCCACTCAGTCACATTATCCTGACACTGAGCCAACCAGTCATTGCCCTATCCTAATATTAATAATGCCGAGCACCTAGCTAGGAAGCAACAAGTATAAAGTGTGAAGTCATTGGTTTCGGTCGACCAGGGTTCGAAGCCATGGGTTCGAATCCCACGATGTACCAAAACGGGAGACGGACCATCAACTCATCCAGCCATCCCGTCTGCTAAAAAAAAACACCCAAAAAAACAAGAACAAAAGACTTTGTTTGGGGAGTTACATTTGGTTAGATTGTTTGTTTGTTTGTTGGGATTTGACATCCTGGCAATATCTAATGTCATATTCCCAGGAGAGTAATGAAAGCAGTCTTTGTCGCATCGCGACCGACAGCATAATGATGATGATGATGATGATGATGAGGGTAGGTACCGACTTGTGACAATGCACACTCATGACGACTTTATAGTGCTGCCCAACTGGGAGACCAGGCCGCCGGTACAATGACCTGATTTCCCACTCAGTCACATTATCCTGATACTGAGCTAGCCAGTCCTTGCCAGGCCAGGTAGCGACAAGTATCAATTTTGTACGTCTTTGGTTTGGCCCTCGACTGGGTTTTGAACTTCTGACCTTCCGCAGGGGAAGCCTGCGCTCTACTAATTCGGCAACCGCGTCTGATCATTTGATTAGATGCTATAAGTTCCTAATAACTTAAATAAGTCATTCTTCAAGAAATGATGCTTATTAATTACCCTCTATTTATTTCATAGACTATAGGCCTGTATCATAATGTCAAGGGCATCTTATATTCCCATATATACATAAGCTGACTGAAGAAGGTACTGCTAAATCCTAGTACTTTGTCTGGGTACTCACCCTATCCGGTTTGGTCGGTGCCTGCACAGGTCCAGAACATCTACAGAGATGAGTCTAAGGTTGTGCATCGTCTTCAGTTGAGCTCCTGTGGTTAAACAAAATAAGCTCTTACTTCATACGGTTGGTTGTTGGATTTTACGTCCTGGCAACATCTAATGTCATATCACGACGGGTACCGACTTGTGACAGTGTGCACTCATGGCAACTTCATAGTGCTGCCCCACTGGGAAATCAGGCTGCTGGCACCATGATATCCCACTTAGTCACATTATCCTGACACTGAGCTAACCAGTCATTGCCCTATCCTATTAATGCCGAGTGCCAGGCTAGGAAGCAACAAGTATCAATTTTATAAGTTATTGGTTTGACTCGACCGGGAACCATACTCCCGATCTCCTGCACGTGAGACCAGACGGGATGGCCGAATGAGTTAGAGCGTCCGTCTCCCGTGTTGGTAGATAGAGGGTTCGAACCCAGGTCGAGTCAAACCGATGACTTAAAAATTGATACTTGTTGCTTCCTAGCCAGGCGCTCGGCATTATTAGGATATGATAAGGACTGGTTGGCTCAGTGTCAGGATAATGTGACTGAGTGGAATATCAGGTTATGGTGCTGGCGGCCTAGTCTTCCAGTGGGGCGGCACTGTAAAGTCACCATGAGTGCGCACTGTCACAAGTCGGTACCCGTCCTGATATGACCTTAGATGTTGCTAGGACGTAAAACAACAAACAAACCTGCACGTGAGACCCGCGCTGTACCACGCCCAGTTACTTCACACAGAGATTCAGGTAGACAATGCTTGCTAACAGTTAACAGAAAGTGTTAGAAAACAGTGTTAAAGCAAGATTCATACAAATATTACTTTTCAAGGACCGTTGACACTTTTTCAAGGATTTTTTACCATACACAATTTACATTCTGTTTAAGAAAAAAGAGTTTACAGATCACCAGCTGAACATAGTTTAGGTCTTTAGGTGTTTATTACAGATTTTTCAGTTTGCTCAGTTTCAAATTAAGTTTGTTCTCTATTTCTGCTTGCCAACATTTAGTATTTTTTTTAAAGTGTTCAATACTTTCTTCTCCTGTGGCTAAACCCGATAACTTGTCTCACTTCATACAGAGATCAAGATAGATAACGCTTACTAAGAGTTAGCAGAAAGTGGTAAACACATTCTTCTCATGTGGCTAAACCCGATAACCTGTCTCACTTCATACAGAGATCGAGATAGACAATGCTCACTAGGAGTTCGCAGAACGTGGTAAACGCTTTCTTCTCATGTGGCTAAACCCAATAACCTGTCTCACTTCATACAGAGATCGAGATAGACAACGCCTACTAAGAGTTAGTGGAAAGTGGTAAATGCTTTCTTCTCATGTGGCTAAACCCAATAACCTGTCTCACTTCATACAGAGATCGAGATAGACAATGCTTACTAAGAGTTAGCAGAAAGTGGTAAACGTTTTTTTTCTCATGTGGCTAAACCCAATAACCTGTCTCACTTCATACAGAGATCGAGATAGACAACGCTTACTAAGAGTTAGTAGAAAGTGGTAAACGCTTTATTCTCAGCCATCAGAATAGACAATGATTGCACACAATCAGCAGAAATTGTTAGTAGTCTTCTATATATATATAAAGCATACACAATAAAACCACTTAAAAAGTTGTTTATAATCCACATAGTTAAGAACCAGCAAACTACCACAAATTAATTGCATAGCTGGAGGGTGCTGTCCAGATCAGAGTGGGGAGCGGACAGAGATGTTCTGCTCTCCGTGTACAGAACCTTGGTTCGTTCACGAGTGGATTACGGCAGCATAGTATATGGTTCCGCAAGGAAATCATATATTGGGCTGCTAGACACGATCCACCACCAGGGACTGCGCCTGGCCCTTGGGGCCTTCCGCACCTCACCAGTTCATAGCCTTTATGTCGAAGCCAATGAACCATCACTTAATAACAGGAGAATCAAACTGGCCATGCAATATGTAGTCAAGATAAAAACTAATGCATTGAATCCTGCACACAATTGTCTATTCGAGCAACATGACGAATCCAGGTATGAAGCCAGGCCAAATTACATCCGGCCACTGAGGCTCCGAATGAAACCTCATTTGGAGGCCTTAGGCGTGGATTTGGACGTGTTGGAGGATGCCAAAGTCCCAGAACATCCCCCGTGGTCGTTGAGAAAGCCATCGGTTATCCTCCGACTCACGGAACTGAGGAAATCTGGGACACATCCACTCGAGTACAAAGGACTGCATGCAGAGATTCAAGGCCAGTTTGCAGACCACCTCTCCATATACACTGATGGTTCGAAAGACCAAAGCCGGGTAGCTGCTGCGGCAGTCTGCCGACGGGAAAAATTTGGTGTACGTTTGCCCGATCAGAGCTCGATTTTCACTGCAGAGGCCCGAGCACTCCTTCTCGCTTTGGAGTATATCGAGGTATCCAACCACACTAACTATGTTATATACAGTGATTCCTTCTCTTGCCTCCTGGCTGTTGCTGGACTGAAAACGAATCACCCTATTCTAGCAATGGTCATTTATAAAATGAACCAACTGACAACAGATGGGTATGATATCCACCTGTGCTGGGTGCCTGGCCATGCTGGCATACAAGGAAACGAACGAGCTGATCGGGCTGCGAAGAAGGCCCTGAACTGTGATCTTGAACCATGTCTGATCCCTCACTCTGATCTGAAACCACTAATAGCCACCCACATAAAATCCAAATGGCAACATGAGTGGGATGAAAACATCAATAAACTTAAAGAAATTGAACCATCTGTGGGAAAGCCACCATAGACTCATGCGGGAGGTCGGCGGGACCCAAGTGGTCCTTAGTCGCTGCCGTGTTGGCCACTCGTGGCTTACACATGCTTTTCTGCTCAAGGGGAACCTCCCCCTGAATGTATTGGGTGTCAGTCCCCACTGACACTCAAACACATTTTACTAAGTTGCGTTGATTTTTTGGCCCTGCGTCAACGGTTCTACACTGCAGGCAGTATGCATGACCTTTTTTACTAAGGTAAAACAGGAAAACATTTTAGCCTTTTTGAGGGCAGCTGGACTGTACCACCTTATATAGTTTACTAAATGGATTCTATTAATTATTAATGAAACTTTTCTTTTTCTATGGGAATTTGTTTTCCTTGACCACAGATATATGATTGTGAGCTTTCTAATTTAATTAGTGTCTATTGGCACATAATTGATTGTCTGCTTTTACATGTAAAAGCGATGGTTTGAACAAAAAACAAACATTTCTCGCCGTGAATATGGCCTATGCTGCCGACACGGCGTAAAGCAACCACCAATCAATCAATCAATCAATTGCATAGCATCACTTGTTAAATAATTAATTACATTGTTTTTGCTTTGGTTTGTTTGTTTTCACAAGCCCTTGTACCTTGAAGAAAGAACTATCAATTGTCCTACGGTAAAGGTTTTAAACTATTTTACAAACCATTATTACAAATCAAAAAGTATCACATTATAAAAAACAGGGATGAAAGTGGTCTCAAGCAAAGAACTCGGAAATCAAGCTGAGATTATTACACCGATGGCAAATTTCTACGAAAAACGTGGATCTTCTCACTGTCAGGGAATCAGCCCAGGTCCAGGCTAGGAAGCAACATACATCAATTTTATAAGTTGTTGGTTTAACTTGACTGGGAACTGAACTTCCGATCTCCCGCACGCGAGGTCTGGGGTCTACCGATTGGGCCACCGCGCCTGTTCAACATTTGGGTAGTTCAAATCCCGTTTGTATATGTCCTTAGATGTTGGTAAAAAACAGGGATGAAAGTGGTCTCAAGCAAAGAACTCGGAAATCAAGCTGAGATTATTACACCGATGGCAAATTTCTACGAAAAACGCGGATCTTCTCACTGTCAGGGAATCAGCGGAAAATGCGGGAAGTCAGGCTTCAACTATCTTTGTTGTGCCTATATTATCACCCGTACCTAACTCGTTTTTGATGGGTTTTATGTTCTACCAACATCTAAGGACATATAAGAACGGGATTTGAACTACCCAAATGTTGAACAGGCGCAGTGGCCCAATCGGTAGAGCCCAGGCCTCGCGTGCGGGAGATCGGGAGTTCAGTTCCCGGTCAAGTTAAACCAACAACTTATCAAATTGATGTATGTTGCTTCCTAGCCTGGAGCTGGGCATTTAGGATACAGCAAGGACTGGTTAGCTCAGTGTCAGGATAATGTGACTGAGTGGGATATCGGGTCATGGTGCTGGCAGCCTGATTCCCCAGTGGGGCAGCACTATAAAGTCACCATTAGTGTGCACTATCACAAGTCGGTACCTGTCCTGATATTACCTTAGATGTTGCCAGGACGTAAAACTCAACCAACGAACCAACCAACCAACCTGTTGTCATTCATCCTGATTCCTTGGAATTTTGTTTGAACATTAATCCGTAAATACGAAGAAAAAAATCGCGCAAATCGGCGAAATCGCAGAGAATTTTCATCCTTGAAAAAACAAAAAAACAAAAAACCCTAGTAATTTACATATTGTAGGCAGATGTGTTAGAATACAGCAATAAGACATAGCGGCATATGTTCTGTTGCGTGCTAACCTAGGTGAATGGTGAAGCTCTCCTCCATGCGCACATCATGCTGTACAATGTCGTCCTCCTCCCCGGCTGGCACTGCATTCGACAGGGCGCACACCCGCTGACTATAATCAGACATGTTAAACTCAAACTTACTCTCAAGCCATGTAATTTAAATGAAAACAAGCTATGCATGTAAACGAGATTGCATGGACATAATCTTCAACTCAAACAGGAATTACAATTTTTTTTTAAATAAATAATTTGTAATTCTTATTGGGCGAAATTAATAGCTGTATTAATTTAATTAATTGTGTACTTTCATCCATACATTGATCATGTGAAATAGGGAAAAGATCAAATATCGACTGGACCCATAACCCGTTGCATAAAGGGCTATTAATTACCTCCATTTTATATTTTGCAACAAGTAACAAAGTTACAATTCTTTTTCTTTTTTTTTATTTTTAAAGAAAGGAAAGCTATAAAATATGGCCGCTATAAAAACGCATGTAAATAGACTAATTATGTTATAGGTGGACAGGTAGATGTACGTACACGTATGTGGGTGTGCCTGCGGTGGTCTGTGTGTCCTCGTGGACTCTCATTACCCAGTCACGGTATTCCCGCTTCTGCGTCTCTTGGAGATTACTGTGCTCGCTCGCCCACTTACTTTCAACCAACTTTAATTAAACAAATACTTCATTAGGCCAAATAAAAAAAAAGTTGGTAATCGTCATTTTGATGAGACAAGTCAGGGTCGGGCACGCTGGTTTTTTCTTTTCTGTTTTTGTTTGTTGTTCTGGCATATGAACTGCTTTAAGTCACGGTTCGACAAGTTTTGGATACAAGAGCGATACATATTACTATAACCATCCTTTGTTAGTTTGTTGTTGTTTCACGTCCTAGCAACATCTAAGGTTATATTAGGACTGACCATCCTTAGTAACATGTATCTATTGTAGGACCAGAATAACAAGAGTTAATCAGCATACTAAATTCTGTACATTTGGCGCACGGTAACTATCATACTATCTTGCACAGCTTATGGTGCTGTCACATTATGACGCTTCTCGCCAACGCGCGTCGATGTATGTGATTTTTTGGCGCAAGGTCGGGATACGTCAGGAAGCGTTAGGCGCGCGTTGGTATTTGTTGATGGATGGCGACGGTCGACGATGGTCGGCAGCACGCGTATTCGCACATCGAATGTTTTGTGCTTGCACAAAACTTTTGACTTGTGATGCCGCGCGGGTGCCAACATTATGGTGACTTTTTTTCTCACAACGTCGGCCGCACGCTACCAATACGTTGCCATGACGCCGAAAAGTTTGACGTGTCTCGACGATTAAGTGATTTTGCGTGTTGGCGGCGCGCCGGCGAGAAGCGTCGTAATGTGACAGCACCATTACGTGCTTACAAAAGTTGAATTGCTGCAAGCCCGACACATTTTCAACCAGGTTTAATTAAACAAAATCAGGGGTGGGCGATTTTTCAGGCAGGGGTGGGGATGATCACCATTTTAAAAATATGTATTTGGCCTTATGCATCTATATATATATATAATACAATTTCCTCAGAAAAGAAGATGGATCCATGATACTGTAGTATTCTGGACTGACTTCTCAGACAAGGAGCCACATTGATAGGTAGACGTGGATATGGTGATTGCATCAAGCCTAGATCAGGGATCAAAGTAATATGTGGCCAAAAAAAAGCGGAAATCTATGGTGATGTTATCTGTAAATAATGTTGCTCCAATAATAGCATCATTATCCTAGTAATCATCATTATGATCATCATGATCATCCACAACATCTCCTGATATGAACTTGGATGTTGCCAGGACGTAAAACTCCCAACAACCAACCAAGAACATGGAAACCGACGGCGAATTCCCGTGAAAAGGCAGATATTCTCCCATAGACTTAGCACTAGCAGGAAATGATAGAAAATTCCAGGAATTCCAGTTTCATGCGATGCTTTCCTAATACAATCCTAGCTCCATTCCACTGATCAGTCAGTACAGTCTATCCTTGGAGAGCGTTCCACTGTCCTTATAGCGATATAGCGAATGGTAGACAGGAAGTGTGAACACTTATTTGTCTCTCATTAGTTTTTTTTGGTACATTAGTTGTCCCAAGCAGGGGAAATCCCAGTCACAGACGACTGGTCTTCCCCACTCCACTGCTGGTCGATAGAAAGCCCGAGCCTACACTTTTACCGACCCAAGGGATTTTTAACCTCCCACACCACATATACATGGTATGAGAGCAACCGGCATTTGATGACGCTGTAAGTTATACACATCGGTGGAAATCCAAATTGGCAGAGCTGGGGGCACGGGGAATCGAACCGCCGACCCTCAGATTAGGAGTCTGACCTAGAAAAAGGTCAGACACTCTAACCACTCCACCACAGAGAACGCCACCGCCACAGAGAACTGTATTATCGAACACGCCACGAAATCCCCCTGTCTCTCTCCCTATCGCCACAATCACTCCTTGCTTTTCTGTTTGTTTGGTTTTTATGTACTAGCAATATCTAATATTGGCTGGTTGTTGAAGTTTTACATCCTGGCCACATCTAAGGACGGTCAATATCTAAGGTCATAAGAACAGGATTTGGACTGACCCATATATGCTGTCATATATGCGTCGTTATCAGAGACTGTGCAACATATTTGTGACGAAGAAACCAAAAGTGAAAACATTCCAAATAATAGCAGACAAAATTCCAAATAAGAAAAGAGTCCGTCTTCATATGAAGGTCTACATGTTGTGCAAACACACACTTAGTCCCTTCCACACACACCTGGTTTTTGTGGGATTTTTTGTGTGATGGCTTATCTGCCCTGTCCATAATGAATAAGTCGGATCGCAGCTTGTTTTCATCGCTGAACAGCAATAGTCTCAATTTGCTATTGCCTTTTCATCTTAGCGGTGAGTGGCTAGCCTTAATTACGTTAGTTTTTTTTGGTACCACACTTGCAACATTTTGGCATATACCTACCCCATGTGCTAGTTTAATAGGGATACTCAGTTTACGCTGTGACTTTAGTCAGGTTGGGGCATGAGATCATTTGAAGAATTGTTAGTAGTTAGGTCTTGAATGATGGTCATGAGTGCACACTGACTACATCAGACGAAATTGCAGCTTTTGTTCTTAGAAAATTACCTCTAGCCCCTTTATTGTAATTTTTGGACGTTCTCAGGTATTTGAACCAGGTAATAAGGTCCCCACCTGCGTGTTCTCAAAATGGTGCTGGGCGAGCTGGTTGACCTGCTCGTCCGTGTACTTGATGCCAAGGCTCTGCACGGCAGACTCCATCTCGTTACTCTGTCTGTTGAGGCAAAGTCACAAAAGTAAAGCTTGTTATATTTAACGCCGCCCCTAGAGCACATTGATTTTCGTATCATTGGCTATTGGACGTCAGACATTAGGTCATTCTGACATATTTCTTTGGAAGAACCCAGCTGCCGCCACATAGGCTACTCTTGCCGATAAACAGCAAGGGGTCTTTTATGTGCACTTTACCACAAATAGGACAACACATACCACAGCCTTTGATGAACCATTTGTGGACCATTGGTTGGAACTGAAAATAGCCCTAACTGCAAATGGATCGATCAGATGACCGACACCTTCACAGGTAGACAAGCTACCGCCTGAGCTACATCCCGCTCCTCCAAGCAAAGTCACAGAGTGCCTGGGATTAGTTATGTATTAAACGGCAACTCTCCAGTCCAGTCAGCGAATTTACTCGGGAAGCCCACTGTCTTCACTGGTTATACACCGGTTATAAACCGGTTATACACATAGTCAGAGGCAACCAATTTATATACCAATGTGACTGTATTTTAATTTTAGAACTAATAATTCTTCATCCATCATATCGGTACTGTAATCGGAAGACTAGTACTTCGGTGCTGAAAAATATCTTTATTCGCTGACTAAAATGACTTACCAACATAAAAAAAAAGGGGGGGGGGGAACAGTTTGACATATACAAAATATCTCAAGCGATATATAATGATAGGTGGGGGGACGAAGGAATGAGTTCAAACTGGTCGAAGCCGATTTGAAAGCACTCCCATAGCCACTGGCTTTATTTATTACCATGCATACAAGTATGTACAATCATGTCTTTTGCTTTTCATTGGACATATACGGGGCTATTTTACTAGTCACACTGGAACTATATATATTTATTTCTTCTTACATTCGTTGACTAAACAGCGGAAATTTCAATCGTGGACAATTAGTCTTCCTCATTCTACAACTCCTTGTTTTAACTTCAAGCCTAATAACAGTAATAATATAGCGATATAGCGAATGGTAGACAGGAAGTGTGAACACTTATTTGTCTCTCTTCTTTTTTTTTGGGTACATTAGTTGTCCCAAGCAGGGGAAATCCCAGTCACAGACGACTGGTCTTCCCCACTCCACTGCTGATCGATAGAAAGCCCGAGCCTACACTTTTACCGACCCAAGGGATTTTTAACCTCCCACACCACATAGACATGGTATGAGAGCAACCGGCCTTTGATGACGCTGTAAGTTATACACAGCGGTGGAAATCCAAATTGGCAGAGCTGGGGGCACGGGGAATCGAACCGCTGACCCTCAGATTAGGAGTCTGACCTAGATAAAAGTCAGAGACTCTAACCACTCCGCCACAGAGAACGCCACCTAGCCTAGAGCTCGACATTATACTGCCAGTATAATGTCGAGCTCTAGGCTAGGTAGCAACACCAATCAATTTTAAAGTAATTTGTTTGATTGGGCCAGGGTTCAAACCCCACGACCTGCCAATCCGGGAAACAGGCGCTCACCTTATTGTGTCGCGCCGTCTGGTATTCTAGCTACTTCACATGGGACTAGTGCCATTCGGCCGAAAAGAAGGCACCCTGTTTCAAAGCACGATTCATGCAATAAAAGCTACTGTGTTGACGTCTCTGACTTGCTCACCGGGCACGGTGGCCGAATCGGTCGAGCGCAGGTCGGGAGTTTGCTTCGCGGTCGAGTCAAACCAATGACTTAAAAAATTGATACTTGTCGCTTCCTAGCCTGGCGCTCGGCATTAATAGGATAGGTAAAGGACTAGTTAGATCAGTGTCAGGGTACTGTGACTGAGTGGGATATCGAGTAATGGTGCCAGTGGCCTGATTTCCCAGTGGGGCAGCACCGGGCAAGGACTGGTGTGCTCAGTGTCAGGATAATGTGACTGAGTGGGATACCAGGTCATGGTGCTGGCGGCCTGGTTTCCCAGTGGGACAGCACTATAAAGTCGCCATGAGTGTACACTGTCACAAGTTGGTACCCGTCCTGATATGACCTTAGATGTTGCCAGGATGTAAAACTCCAACAACTAACCAACTGACTTGCTCACCGTTGCTCGAGCTGTGTGAGATCCTGGTCGCGTTGTTTTATGATGTCACCCGATGCCAGTGCGTAGGTATGCTCGAGGTTTAGCAGTGTCTCGAGGGCTGGGGAGTGAATCAGCGCGTGGTACACCTCGGAGAACACCAGTTCATTGGACACTGCTTCCGGTCGCGCATGCGCTTTTACCTCCTGAGAGAAATAACCACAAAAGAAATAATCACGGTACTTAAAGTTAAAAAGTGCATACGGCTAACTGATTACACGCTTTAAAAACCATTCTATAATATTCACGATTTCTTATTGAATTTAATATTCTTTTATTGTACCAAACCTTTTTTTATTTAAAAAAAAGAAGAAGTAAATAACTGTACAAACTATGGTTTGGATTATTTATATCTCAGCGCTGAACAAAACATGTGTTGAGAAAAATATATATATATATGTTCAAAAGAAATAAACTAGAATAACCTGATGGGCTTGAGTTTCTACCATATTTTTAGATAAATATATTAAGTTGCTCATTCCAGATTTAATTTAAACCGATTGGGTCGAATTTGTAATGCTCGATTATTTCGAATTTCCACGAAAGTCGAAGACGAGGGGTCAAAAACTTGGATACAAGAGTTGTTAATGCTCAATTTAAAGAAGAATTTGACCTTTTATTACCTTTTTTATCAGCATGTCTGATAATAATTCTTTTTGAAATATTTCACTTGGTGATAATAAATTAAGGAATGTGATTACTTATAAGTAATTCATGACGCCCCAAAGTACATGTCCATGATGAAAAACATTCAGATGTGCTATGCTGGGACAACAAAGGCATATAATATGACCACCAACACCTGTGCACATAATGAACATTTCCATCAGGAACCACATGCGGATTTCCGACTTTTTTCTTTTTGAAGATTTATACTGTCTGTCATGGATAAGTCTGAATAGACTTGTTTTCACCATTAGACAGTTGCTCGATAGAAAGTCTGAGCCTACATTTTAACCGACTCACGGGATTTTTAACCTCCCACACCACATAGACATGGAATGAGAACAACTGGCCTTTGACGTCGCTGCAAGTTACACACAGCGGTGGAAATCCAAATTGGCAGAGGTGATTGCACAAGAAGAGTATATAATATGAAATATAAACCATTTAATCTATGTGGTAATAAATTACCTTTCAAACATACGAATCATGAAATAATTTCTGGGGGTTGGGGAGGGGGAAACACATAAGAATTGCTACCTCTGTGAAGGTCGTCGCCCAGCTATCTACGAGTTTGGAGACCGTCACATCTCCGTTGCGCACTTTGTCGATAGCCTCTTCAGCGTTTTCATCCTGGAGACACTTTAACTCTGCCTCTACGAACTCAGACAGCTGCCGGTATAGATCTGTACCAAGAAAGCAAGAATCTCATGATGCCAACTTAATTCCAACTTGTTGGTTGCTTGTTGGAGTTTAACATCCTGGCAACAGCTAAGCTCATATCAGGACAGGTACCGACTTGTGACAGTGCACACTAATGGTAACTTTATAGTGCTGCCCCACTGTGAAATCAGGCCATCGGCACCATGACCTGATATCCCACTCAGTTACATTATCCTGACACTGAGCCAACCAGTCATTGCCATACCCCATTATGCCGAGCAGCAGGCTAGGAAGCGACATGTATCAATTTTTAAGTCATTAGTTTGAGTCGCCCGGTAACTGAACTTCGATCTCCCGCACGCGACTTCCGCGCTCTACCGATTCGGCCACCGCGTCCGTTTAACTCCAAGTAAACACAGGTAGTGATAACATATGGTTACACTAAAACCAGCGCATCAACAAATCAGTCCTTGTCATAGTAAAACTGAACGGCAAGCTAGGTAGCGACAAGTATAAATTTTATAAGTCATTGGTATGACTCGGCTGGGATTCGAACTCCCGACCTTCCGCACGGGAAGCCTGGGCTCTACCGATTCGGCCACTGCATCCTTATGAAGCACTAAATTCACATAACGACATTGTCTTGCTTCTAAACTACGCTAGTAAAAAATTGTGAAGATTTAATTTAAGTGTTAGTTTCCAATATTTGTATGAATACATATACCATACGAATTGTTCTATTGTTCTGTATCGTATTAATTGGAGACTGCATTATATTATATTCTAAAGACAATTTTACATACTCTTCGGCCACACTCACGAGGAATAGGTTAATGCCTATAAGTGTGCAACTACAGATCTATTTTGTCATTTGCTGTGGAACTATATTCTCGTGATTTCATGTAGTACTAGTTGGTTTGTTGTTGGAGTTCTATGTCTGGCAACATGTAAGGTCATATCAGGATGGGTACTGAGTTGTGACAGTACTCACTCATGGCAACTTCATCGTGCTACCCCACCGAGAGATAAGGCTGCCAGCACCATGACCTGATATCCCACTCACTCACATTATCCATACACTGAGCCAACCAGTCCTTGCCCTATCCTAATAATGGCGAGCGCCCGGCTAGGAAGTGACAAGTATCAATTTTTAAGTCATTGGTTTGACTCTACGGATATATTCGAACATGTGGCTTCGAATCCCACGATCTACCAAAATGGGAGACGGACGCTCAACTCATTCGCCCATCCCGTCTGATCATGTAGTGCTAGTTATCATTCCTCAGAACACAAACCACCCTTGTATTAAAGTAGCACATGTGCAGTAATACCTGGTTCAACATAGCAGGGGAGATTGTGCGCCTTAATGAGACGCCCGGTGAGGTCACGTGCATCCTGTTCCAGTGGCACGGTGACCGGCACGGTGAGCTTCGAACGCAGCCCGCGACTCCGGAAGGTGAACACGAAATCCTTCTGCACTGTCGACCGCATCCTGTCGGACAGTCCACTGTGTCGATATTAAAGAGAAACGCCACGTTAACAAAAATAACTGTTTGAGACATTATTATTTATAGTTTGCTTGTTATTTTACGTCCTAGCAACACATAAGGTCATATCAGGACCGGTACCGACTTCTGACAGTGCGCACTCATGGCGACTTTATAGTGCTACCCCACTCGGAAATCAGGCCGCCGGCACCACGACCCGATATCCCACGCAGTTACATTATCCTGACACTGAGCTAACTAGTCCTTGCCCTATCCCATTAAATCCGAGTGTACGTGACAAGTATCCATTTTAAAGTCATTGGTTTGACTCGACCGAGAACCGAACTCCCGACATTCCGCATGCGAGGTTCGCGCTCTACCGATTAAGCCACAGCGCCCGGTTTATTATTTATATTATAAACATTTCATTGTGAATAATCAAAATAACAACAATCCATATTTTTATAATCTTAATGTTAATTTGCAGAAACAGCTGCTCACACTCACCACCACCCCACCCCTCAAATGCCTTTCACAGATCATCTATTGACTATTCAATTATCTCAATTAGTTTTTTGGGGTCGGAGATTCCCCCCCCCCCCGATTCCTTCAGCTGTTTGAACATATTTGTGTTGCAGATTAATTCGTTGTAATTTCTATGTAATTCAGGTTTTACTCTTCTCACTATTTGTACGGGATGCGGCTCGTTTTAATTAATATCGGCCATATTAATCATTTCCTAATTATCATAAGATGGTGGTCAATTTAGTATATAATGCAGACAAAATTTAACAGAATTGTCTTAACAGTAAATCTCACAAATACTTAATATACAATGAACACATTTAGGCTAAGTTTTACCGTGGTAATAATCTTAGGATAAACAGAAGGTATACGGGTATCATATTAATCGTCAAGTTCAACCCAAAGTATCACTTCTTGCATCACAGTAATGCGATAACGGTTTAAATTGTGGCCCTTAGAGGAATATCATTGCTGTTAGATGTTATGTTACTCACTAAAGACACACGAGATAAAAGAACTAGGCGCATACCGGCAAGGTGTGACTACGTGTGCCTAACTGTTCGCCGACGACACCACGAAAACTAAATAATAATTACGTAAATGAATACGATATATAAAATATATACCTGATGGCTATAGCCTGACTAAAAGGGAAATCACCAATAAAGGTTGGAAAATACTTGTATCAATTATTAATTTATGACTAGCGTCAACAAATAATAGGCGAATCTACTCTGTAAACTCACACCTCAGTAGCTGCGAAATGCGACTGTGAGATTGGGGTGGGGTGGGGTGGGGGGGGGGGGAGGTGCTGCTGCCACAAGTGAGTAATCTGAAGGTGTCATGGTATTCGCTAATAGCGAGGTGTTTCAAATCACACTCACTGTGCAGCTCACATGCTATAAGACTGCTATATAAGAGAGCGTGGTTAAGCCATACACCATTACACTCAAAGCCCAGCCAGCACAATGTCTGCATCCAGAATTCAACGTCGCGAACTGAAGGCCCTGCGGAATAATAGCAACAATATGAAGGCGCATAGATCACCGGTCACCATCGCTGCCATCACTCCAAACAAGCAGCGCATTGCTCTAAACTACCGCGAGGTACAGAGGTCAATGCAGAGGTCGAGTCCGAGACGCTATCAGAAGAGGATGCAGCTGAACCCAAGTCACCGCGGGTCCCTCTGGGGCTGGTTCCGGCAACGGGCTGCCATCGGGGTGCGGCCGTCCCGGGCCCACGTCCGCAGTAAGGTCGAGGAAATAACAGAAAGGCTCGGGGATCCGGCTTTCTACCCTTCTGACCAATGGCTAGACGACTTCTGTCACGGTCGAAATATCAAGTGTCCCAGAGAGGCTACATCTACACCCACTTGCTGCGATGAAAACACCGAGTTCCCTGCTCCAGACACCCACGATATCGAGTCAGCGACGCCAACCCAGTGCGTTCTTAATGATGTTCCCACGACGACAGTCGAACACACCCCGGAAACTCTACCCCTGTCCAATGCTGAGGATTTACATGCGGTAGTGCCGGTCACCCTTTGCGCCAAATGCAGTTTGGAATGCATAGAAGCGGCTGTCTTGTGCAGTCCTGACAACGCGGAAACAACTCTCGAAATCGATCAACGCTGGCTCTCTGCGTGGTCCATAGCAAACAGTGATGAGGACAATGCATCTGAGAACACTTCTGAGCTGGTAGCATCTGTCATTAATCAAGACCGCCCAGAGTGCATGGGCCAGAAGCAGGCTATAGAAATACTAAGAAAGTATGCCAAACAGCATGAGGCTCCTAGTGACGTTTTCGCTGCACTTTCCCTCCTGGAGAGAGGGGCGAATTATAATGATTTGTGAAAATCTGCTGACTACGTACACGTAGCTGTTAGACAATGCATACATATACACTGATGCTCCTTTTTAAACGATATAACATGGCAGAACGCTCAAATGTCTGCTAGGTCTGATTTACATGCCTAACTATTGCTGAAGTTACAGCTGTTGTGATATTTCTTATGTATGAGATTGACAGCAGAAATGTTGTATATAAATGTATATAAAATTATTTGGAACAATAAATATAATTCGAGTGTCTGAATACTGTGTTTCCTGATTTTATGTTAACTGGTGCTCACCTGTCAATCTCTACTGAAGTCAAGTACATTTTCGCAAGTTATATGCTCAGGGAAATATGCTCATCAGGAAATTTCATATGTGTACAGCTGATGTGAAGGTAAATTTATTTAGAACTTTCTGTACTCCCTTGTATACTGCCCAAATTTGGTGGAACTATAGAATGTATAGCATTAGAAAACTGAATGTAGCATATATAATGACATTATGAGGTTATTACTATGGCTACCTAGGTGTCACAGTGCTAGTCAGCTGTTTGCCAATATTGATGTGCCAGCCTTCCAGGCTGTTATCAGGAATCTAATATTCAAATTTATTACTAGACTTGACAAGTCAGAAAATGTTGCAATACAGGGACTTGTAAAAATAGAAGAGAGTGATCTCAGATTTACGTCTGCCATATGGAGGCATTGGTACAAACTACTGTATGTAGACCCAACATTTTGATATTGGTTTTAAGGTAGTATTCATACTATTACTTATATCCTATTCACATTAATACCTACTATGGACCAAATTATGTAACTACCATAATCCTGAGTCTGAAATAAAGAATTGAATTGAATTGGTTACCTTGGGATTTTCAATTTGTTCATATTATTGTATGACAACCCCCCGTGTCGATTTCTAATACATACTGGGAATTCTACAGCTCTTTTGATATTACTTATTATTAGATTGACATCCAGAAATGTTGCATATATGTATATCTGGAACAATCATTCGGGTGTCTGGTTCTCTTGGGTTATTTCAATTTGTTATTATTGAATGACAACCTCCACATCGATTTCCAATACTGTTGTAATGGTGTCTTGTATCCATGGTAACGTAACAATTAAATGGTGTGTAAATCGTTTCATTGTTATGTTTATTATTCATAACTAGGATTTATGTTATGCTTTCCATCGATATTACCAGTAGATCAGTTGAACCATTTCTAGCAGACTTCGAATAATTCATTTTAATATTCATTTAATAGGGATATAGAATAGCAATAGGACTAATATAGCCAAATTACCACTGCTGCCCAGATAGCACACAGTCGTCGGGCCGACGGCGGACCGCTCCGGCGGCCCGACGGTGGAAACCGCCGTCCAACCTCCCGCCGTCGACTCGACAGCGGCTGCAGCCGTCCAACCTCCCGCCGTCGACTCGACAGCGGCTGCAGCCGTTGCCCCGACGGCGACAAAACAACGTCGGCCCGACAGCGACAAACGCCGTCGGGCCGACGTTGTTTTGTCCAACCTCCCACCGTCGACTCGACGGCGGCTGCCGCCGTCGAGCCGAGCCGATTCGACGCCGATGTAGCTGCTACGTTAATATCGCTTGGAATTTAAGGTTAATTTAATTAAATTTCATTATTTGAGTCTGTAATTCTGTTAAATATGATCGCATTCACTAGATTTCGGCGTAATCGGGCCCTAACACTGCCGGGCACCAGCGATTAGCTACTGCTCCCCCTGTTGCCGGCGAGCACTGCTATTTGTTTTGTTTACACTCGGCGATTCGACGCCGATGTGGCTGCTACGTTAATATCGCTTGGAATTTAAGGTTAATTTAATTAAATTTCATTATTTGAGTCTGTAATTCTGTTAAATATGATCACATTCACTAGATTTCGGCGTAATCGGGCCCTAACACTGCCGGGCACCAGCGACTAGCTACTGCTCCCCCTGTTGCCGGCGAGCACTGCTATTGTACACAATTGCCGCCTGGGAACCAGCTGAAACGTTTCCTGTAGACCACCTCCTGAGGTGGTATTCGCAGAACGTTCCAGCTGAAACGTTTCAGCCCTAAAACGGCGCAGTGGCGCGTTTACACGGACACATTTAAAACGTTCTAGGCAACTGGTTCCAGCTGGGGCGTTTTAACTCGCCCGTGTAAACGCAGCTTTAGTTTTATTCAAAATTAATAGAAATCGAGAACCCATACCGTATAAATTTAATATAGTCTGTACGTATTGACACTATAGTGACTGTCTTCTCAGAAAAAACCAAGATGGCGGTTCTTCATCAACATTCCGTACAGGGTAATTCAAACCGTATTAACACGAATAATTCCATTAATACATCCTAATAAATTACAACTTTCACAAAATAATCTACACATATTAATAAACAAACCTGTTAAATAATTCCTTAAAATTCCTCCGATTTCTGGAGTTATTGGTAGAAAAAGAACACTGATCAACGATCACACGTGTTCCGCTGGCGACTCGAGCCGGAATCCAAATTTAAAGAACTGCGCATGCGCGGCCCACCACCGTCGGCTCGACGGTGGACCAGATGTGGAAAATGAATGCAAACCTGCGGCGGCCCACCACCGTCGGCTCGACTTTGGACCAGATGTGGAAAATGAATGCAAACCTGCGGCGGCCCACCACCGTCGGCTCGACGGTGGACCAAGTGTGGAAAATGAATGCAAACCTGCGGCGGCCCACCACCGTCGGGCCGACGGTGGCCCGATGTGGTTCAAAAGTGGAAAGGGATTGATACCCAACGTTGGAACACCAACGTCGGCCCGACGGTGGCTCAAAAGTGGAAAGGGATTGATTCCCAACGTCAGAACACCACCGTCGGCCCGATGGTGGCCCGACGGTGGAAAGTCGGTGCCGACGGTCCGACCAATAGCCGACATCGGGCCGACGGCTGTGTGCTATCTGGGCATGGTTTTACTTAGTTGATGCACTCGCGGCCCACCCCTTCTCACCAACTCTGTGCTATAGAAGTATCCATTTGATACTGGAGCCACAACTGGCCTCACGTCCAATAACGTATGTTCCCACGTATACAAGGCTGGTCTTCACCCGTGTACTACAAGTACCGGGTGAATCTTTTATCTAGGTTTTACTTAGCCTTAGCTTAGGTAAAAACTAACTGAAATAATTAGCCTAGGCTATATTCCTGTTCGAGTCATCTGTATGTCAAATTAAAGGGTTTGGTGTATTTTAACGGAATCTGGTATTTGACTTATGCAAGTATCTATCTAGGATATGCCTATGGCTATGTATGCCAGAAACCCTATGGAATAAACCCTATTCAGGCTATTGTAGGCACCGCCCATTCCCAACCCGAGTAGCCAGTCATCGATTTTTCGTTAGGACTTTGACATGCTCTGAGTATGCCGATGTACGCGTCATATAGACCACAGATAACACAACGAACTCGACGCATATGCATAACTATGGATTCCAATACAAATGTGAAATGGGTGAGTATTCTAACATCTTGTCATATTCTTGAGTTGGGCAAGGGCAAGGCTTCCTCTCCGTCGTTCCGACTCAGAAAGTGGGCGGTTGAAAATAATGGGATGTGCGAAAACGATAATTGTACCCGAATTTCCCGAATAAGCGGGACTCCCTATTAACAGAAAGGTCATGTAATTCAAAAAAGCATAACTTACCAGTGCTATTGGTATGTCGCTACTCAGTAATTCTCCATAAAATACTGCTCAAAAGCTTTCCCGTCTTCTGCTAGATGGCCATGTTGTTTTGCAATGCACACTGGGAGTTCCGTAGGACTAATCACATACAAGGTTCCATCCTATTCGCTCAGCGTTTAGGAAAATAATGCAAGCTCCGTTTGGAGATCTGGAGAGAGACCATCGCTGATTCCCCATGTGACTGCGTTGGCATGTTTAGCGATGAAATATTTACGTGTAGAACCAGCGAGCAGAAATAGGTCAACGTCGAAGATGGCTGAGGAAAGTCGGTCACCGGCGCATGCTGCAGAAAATACGTCTGGTAAGACTCCCAGATTTTCTAAATCACTTTCAAACCATCTGAATATACATGCACACTTCTAGTGTGTACATGCCAGATCAATTGAAATTTCAATAGGAGCATACCGACTGACAACCCCAAACATCGCATCCGCGTTTGACGTTTATCTCCACGTCGCTGTGCTCTGCTTTGTCCAGAATTGGGTCGATTCGTCCTAGTATGTGTAGGCGGTGATATGTCGAATATTCTCCCCTCTACACTCACCGGACTAGTATAGGAACCACGCTCTGTTTATTTGTGTCATATTTGTTTGATCGGAATGATATTATTACCCCGATATTGTACATATTTGCCAGTGTTTTGCGTAATTTCAAGGTCGCATGGTACGCACTCTTCATTGTCGAATCAGGTTCCTTCGCCGCGAAATTAGGTCATTGCTGTGTATTTACAAGACCGGACCACTTGACTCTCACTTTCCAGAGTTTGCTCATTTTAACAAGCTCTATTCACAGAACACTAACCACCACATTAGTGTATTCTTGTTGTATGCATTTTATGTTTGCCTGGACTTTCCTTCTAAGGATATCTCATGTCAGTCTACCCCCCACTCAACTCATGAATATTTAAGTAGGCTTGCCGGAGACTCGTAGGCTAATGCCTAGCTACTGAAATGACCCAATTTCCCTCGAAATTGTGTCTGGGTTTTTGCGGTAAACACGAGGGAGGAAGGAAAACGCTAAGAGAAGAGAGTGATTGTTGATGAAACGAGCAAAGACCTCAAACTACTTTGGTGAGAGGATGGTGGTTCGGTTGCCATGAAATGACCTTGTTTCTAAGGCCTCTGCTTGGCCTGTTTGTCAAGTAGGTTTCCAGCACGGTACTGCCAGTGCCGCTACAAACAAATCTGGCAGTGGCCAGTGCAACCAACGCCACCACAGGACAGAAAGCAGGTGCTCAGAAGCCGAGTGTGTGCTTAAATAAAAATAGGTCTCTGGGCTACTTTGGTTGATGCGATATCATCTCAGCTCTTACTAACTTAGTGCCCGCTGTGTTAGCCTAGGCTTAATATCAGCAGTGCGACAATTTTGGGTCAATTTACAATTTGTGTGTATTTGGCACATTACTAATTCTACACTAGTTTATAGCCCTGTTCACACACACAACTTTAGGCCGAATTAGATAAGGCGAACTAGGCGTGAAAGTGAGTCATGTCCACACTTGGGGCGGTTTAAGGCGGAAATCGATATCTGCGCATGAGCAAGTCCATACTAACCAGCACCAGTTTCGATTAGTCGACATCACCATGAGAGAGTGTGGGTTCGACCTAGATATGTATCGACTGAATCGTATTGTTTTGTAACCGTCAAAACTTCTGCTGGTCATGAAAACCTAAAAATAAATTATGAAAAAAATATCTGTGCACAGCTAGCGGTTTCATAGACCAAATTATATAATATGCGCTTTTGATTGACCGGAAAATCAACAAACTCAAGTCTCGACTGCGCATGCGTGTGACATGCTTAAGCCGCCTCAAGTAAACTGGTACCGTCCATACAAGAAAGATGGTCCGACTTAAGCTAGTTCGCTTCATCTAGACTACCTCGCTAGACGGTTTACTTGAGGCGAACTAGTTGAGGCGAATCAGCCCTAATCCGCCTCAGCGTAGCGTCCACATGACCAATGTGAGCCAAACTAGACACGGCAAACTAGTTGAGGCGATTTAAGGCCCGTGTGTGAACGGGGCTTATGACACCTTTTTTTAGCAAGCATTAATTGGGGGGGGGGGGGGATCTAGTCCCCCTCCACATCTATTCTCAATAAAACCAATGTTTACACCAAAGGATTCACTTTACCCACGTACACAAGACAAGGAAGTGTGCTTTAGCTAATGCTGTAACAGGCGGTTATTATGCTGATAAACTATTTCAAATCCATGCATTTTTTAATAGCGTCGGTGGCAGGTGATTGAAATAAATAAAAGTTGGTCAAAAGAAAATCTGGTATGTGTTTCTCTACCCCAGGTCATGGCCCATCAAATTTCGCAATATAATGCTATTGGGAGTCCTGGTGAAATCCTGTTCCGAAGGCTTAATACTCGTGACCTAATTCCAGCTAACTAAGCTACAATTACACTAATGAACTACATGGACTAAGCCTCTGCAGAAATGGTTAGAAGTGGAATCAATTGCAGTTACTCTCGAATAAGAGCAGCTTGTCCTATTTTTTGTTGTTACTCAGTAGTTGAATGCGATAAATACTCCGCTTTTGTTGGGTGTATGTTAACCAAATGTTGTGAGGTGGGGTATTTTTGGTGTTTTTTTTTTTTATTATGGGAGGGTAAGATAGTTGTCACATGTTATGTCTCTCAGTTTACTCACTATTCAATTCAATTCTTCATACAGTATCAGTAGTTATTTTGCATATATGCTAATATGGGGTAAATGTTCTTTGCCATAGCTACTTGATATTTTAAATTATGCGACTAGTTAATGACAACTATGTCCTATTATATATACTCTTTACTGGTAATTGATTTAGTATGCATTGAGATAGCTTATCTTTAGTTTTTTACAAAAGTTTTAAGGTTTCTAATTTGGTATTGAGTTCCAAATATGGGTTCCTAGGTTTTCAGTTGTTATTTTGCCATATTTGTTTCTAGTGTGTTTGTGATGTATGTTTATCTGTTGTGTGTTATGGGAATGGACCTGCTTGTTTTCTTTGAAGAGATTATCAAATGTTTCAGGGAGGATGCCATTCTTTTGCTTGTAAATAAATTTTGCAATGTATATTTTATAAATGTCAGTTACCATAGGTTTACCATAAGCAAGTCCAGGCATTTAGTTTGGGTGAGATAGTCTTTGCTATACAGTATTTTCAAGGCTCTGTTTTGTTTTGTCTGTACCTTTTTTAGGGTTGATAACTTGGCTATCTCATACACCACTATGCCATACTAAATATATTCATAGTATAGTAATTATTTTGATTATTTTAAATGAGTTAACTGTTTTAATGATTAAATTATTTAAGTTATCAATATGTTCATCCCAGTTGAGATTTTCATCTAGAATTATACCTAGGTATTTCAAAGATGGGACTCTTTTTATTGTGTTATTGTTTATCTTTATGTTGTTTAGGTAATCCGGAATGGTTGTACTTCTGCTTTTAAATATTGTGCAGGATGTTTTATTCAGGTTTACTGTTAATTTGTTATCATTGCACCATGTAAATATATATATCTGAAAGGAATGTTTTAATTGAATGTTTTAGTTGTTTGGGTGAATTTGAGGTTATGAAGCCATTGCGAATAACCTTGTTTTGACATCTTGTTTTGTACAGATGACTATATTATTTGGGTAGATCAAAAGTAGGAGAGGTCCCAGGACAGAACCTTGGGGAACACCGCTTGGATCGTTTACCGTTTATGTATGTAAATTGCTTTCTATTGCTTATGTAACTCTCAAACCCCATGGCCTCAAATTCCCTGTGCCTTATTAATTTTACTGGGAAAATACAGAATGGTGGAAGAACTCATGCAATCGGTTATTCATATACATCTCATCCAGGTCTGACTACAGTAAAGCCTCTCCAACCGACCACCTGCCTAAATGGACCACTTAAAGTCGGTCCCAAGGTCGGTCGATTTAGAGAGGTTTTACTGTATATGGGACACCAATAAACTCATTCTCAGTTCATGAGGTAAGGATGTTCATCGCATTCCCATCGTCATTTCTGTGCGCTTGTGAAACATTAATGGTCTTTACAGAATAGCGGAATATTTACAGAAGAGCGTAGTTGGGGTGAGATAGTCTTTGCTATACAGTAATTTAGAATACAGTATTTTGCGATTGGAATATTTTGCGCTGTCTCCTGTTTTGGGAGGTCCGTGGATCCGAATCCATGAGTTCAAACCCTGGTCGAGTCAAACCGAAAAATTGATACTTCTTGCTTCCTAGCCTGGCACTTGGCATTATTAGGATATGGCAAGGACTGGTTGGCTCAGTGTCAGGATAATGTGAGTGAGTGGGATATTAGGATATGGTGGCCTCATCTCCCAGTGGGGCAGCACTATAAAATCGTCATGAGTGCGCACTGTCACAAGTCGGTACCCGTCCTGACCTTAGCTGTTGCTAGGATGTAACACAACAAACATACTAATCAAGAGTCACCGTACCATGACATCTCAGTCAGGTTAAAAAGTGACATGAGCACATCTCACGATTACCTGGTCTCTTTAAATTTACTGGGGAGAAGTAGAATATATTTGGCATTAAGGATTTCCGGCTCTCAGATGGGTGTGAAGAACATGAAAACATGGAGAGTCAGTTAAAAAGTCGCCAGTCATACTCCACTGGTCCATACTGGTTATGGGTGGGTGAAATGAAGTGAATATTTGGAATGATCAAATCTGGTTGTCTTGGAAATGGTTTATGGATGCGGCAAGGTCAATGCGCATGGACCGATTCAGTCTAAATAGGCACGGCCCATATACCTATATAACCTAATATTATATCAACCACCTATACCTACTAACCTATTTTGCAAATTTGGTGAGGTATTGTCAAGCGGCCGATTGTTATTTCAACAATAAAACTATCATCATGATTGGGGGCACCGGGAGCAGTGCCCTAATCGGTAGAGCGCGCGACTCGCGTGCGGAAGGTCGGGAGTTCAGTTCCCGGTCGAGTCAAACCAATTACTTTTAAATTGATACTTGTCGCTCCCTAGCCTGGCCCTCGACATTATTATGATAGGGCAAGGTCTGGTTGGCTCGGTGTCAGGATAATGTGACTGAGTGGGATATCAGGTCATGGTGCTGATGGCCTGGTCTCCCAGTGGGGCATCACTATAAAGTCACCATGAATGCGCACTGTCACAAGTCTGTACACGTCCTGATATGACATTAGATGTTGCCAGGGCGTAAAACTCCCAACAATCAACCATAGCGACCACTTGATCTTGGGGGGAAAATCAAGAAAATCTGAATGTCTGTATTTTGCCGAAGACTGGGCCGTGTCCCTTCAGACTGAGGCGTGGTTCATGGTCTGTGTGTGTGTGTGTACGTCCATACACAGGTATGATCTGTGCAGGACCGTTCATTTGGCTAGCACCGATTCACATGCGTAAACTAATCCTGATACTCTTCGGTGTTATATCTAGGTTAAAATCAACCTCTTTCGAGACATATGTAATCAGAACCTTGCCTTCGGGACGTGTTTAACAATCCTCGGGGGTATGAAAAGGGCGGGGTGGGCGAGGACACGGTAGCGGTCCTAATCAAACCATTGAGGTAACACTCTCCCTTTTTTGGGAGTGTTGTTATTATTCAGGTGTGAACTGTATACATGTACTTCCTGTTGGAAACAGTGGAATGTGATGGTAGTCGCAAAACTCCAGTCCTAATCGACAGACACAATCCAGGAGTGAGTTAGTTTTACATCTTGGCAACATTTAAGGTAGTACCAGAATAGATACCAACTCGTGACAGTGTGCACTCATGGGGAGACCAGGGTCCGTCTCGGAGGCGCCCGTGACGTCACGCTAGTCTGAACGACAACAGCAGTTGGTCGCCTCGAAAATGGCCACCCCCATAGGCGGCAGCCATTTGCAATGGACAAGCTGCGCTGTAATTGGCTGAAAGCACTGAATGTGGCGGCCATTTTCGAGGCGCTTTTCATCTCCAGTCTGAAAAGAGAGGCGTCTCCGAGATGTCGCCGAGACGCACTCTGAACGGAAATAAGCCAAAAAGCATCGCCGAGACGGACCCTGAACGCGGCCCAGGCCACCTTTCACCACTGCCCGATTGTTCTGATACTAAGCTAAGCAATGACAGTGAGTGAGTGAGTGAGTGAATTCAATATTTGCACTGAACATTTTTTTCTTCTTCAAATCGCTTGTCGGGAAGTAGATGCAATCTTGAAGCGATGGAGAGGACGTAATGGCTTAGTGTATAGAGCTTCCACCACACCGATTGGACGGTTGTGGGTTCGATCTATGGTGGAGTGAAACGTAGAAAATCTATTGTTGTCACTGTCTTTTGTTTTCACTCTACTCCTCTGGGAAATGGGTTTGGGTTTTAATTTGCACATTGGTTACCAGTAAAGAATATATATAATACCCCTATTAACATACATGCAAAATAACTACTGATACTGCATGTAAGTACATGAATCCATGACACAATATCCATATAATATTCCTATCATTACTTTGTTTTTTTACTAACTGTGAAGAGACGCATCAGTAGCTCATCATAATCATTAGTTAAAAATGTAGCTTAAGTTTAATAATTTGTTATTGTCATCACTTGTTCATTCACATCATGGAGACCAGCTAGATAAGCATCGCTTTTCTGGGATCCTTTCTGTCTGTAAGGAATTTGTATGCATTTATTGTATGACCTCAATTTATTGTAAACATACCTTGCAGAGAGTTAAAATAAAAGAATTGATTGAATTGTTACAATTGGTGGAGTGGCAAATGGGATACCCGAGTCGGTACCGAGTAGCCCAGGTGATATCGATGATATGACTGAGTGGGATGTCATACCATGGTGCTAGAAGCAGAATGTCCCATTGGGGTTGGTTGATTGATTGATTGAGTGACTGATTGATTGGTGGTTGCTTTATGCCGTGTCGGCAGCATAGGCCATATTCACGGCGAACCTAGTGCATCGGAAAGCACATGAATGTGCACTGCCCTAATGGTGGCTGTATTGATTGTTGTAATGCTAATTATATTCATATTGATGAAATACTAATGGTGGTGATGATAAGATCGTTGTTGTTTTGTTGCAACAACTAGGGTCATATCAGAACGGGGACCGGACGCGGTGGTCGAATCGGTAGAGTGCAGGCTTCCCGTGCGGACGGTCGAGAGTTCGAATCCCGGTCGAGTCAAGCCAATGACCTACAACATTGTTACTTGGCGCTCAGCCATATTAGGACTGGTCAACTCAGTATCAGGATAATGTGACTGAGTGGAGCAGCACTATAAAGTAACACTGAGTTGGCTGGTGTAATGATAGTGGGATGAGATACTGGTGGCAGCGATAAGAATGGCTGTTGTATTGATGCACTGTTAGTCTATAGCCGAGTAACCCACAAGACGTGGGACTGGACATTAGGAAGACAGGGCAGGGACTGGTTGGCTCAGCGTCAGGATGTGAGTGATCTGACACTGTGGTGCTGGAGGCACAATACCGTAAGGTGTCAGAACTGCATTGTCAAAAGTGACTGTTCTGATGTGGGTTTCACTCACTCACTGATTAGCTTAGTATAAAAAAAATCGGGCAATGGTGCCAGTGGCCTGGTCTCCCCATGGAGCAGCACTATAAAGTCGCCATGAGTGCGCACTGTCACGAGTTGGTATCCATTCTGATACTACCTTAACTGTTGCCAGGATGTAAAACTAACTCACTCACTCTGTGAGTATTACATCATGTCTTTCTATCTAGTTTGTGTCTGTAGATTAGGACTGGAGCTGGTACCTGGTGGGTTTACAAACCAGGGTCGCGTTCAGGGTATGCCTCCGAGTCGTCTCGGAGAAATTCCTGATGTCACGCTAGTCTGAAGAGCAAAAGCAGTCGGTCACCTCGAAAATGGAAAAGAAGAGCTCTGATTGGCTGAAACCCCTGAATGCGGCAACCATTTTCGAGACGCTTTTTGTCTCTACTCTGAAATGGGAGGCATCTCGGATCCATACCCTGAACACGGAGACTGAGATGGGTATGATTCCCTCCCATTCCTATCCTCCACTATAACTATAGTATAAGTCCAATCTTTTTAACTCACTTTGAACTCATGGTTCCTGATTGCGAAAGTGTGTAGGGTTCTTGCCCTATATTTGTCTCTGGTATGAACTGCAATGAAGTTGTGCTACCAAATACTCTTGCATTAAAAACTGTGCCTAGTGGTCTGGCTATTTATTTATTGGCCGGGTGGACACCCAACTCTGGAATGTCAATGTATTGCAAAATAACTTGGGCGAAGTCGGGCTATTGTTTCTCTATATCGCATGTCTAAATACACTAGTAACAGCATGAGTGACCAGATGGGAGAGACTAGTAGTTAGAGTGTCTGTTTCCTCTGAGAGAAGTCGTGGGATTAATACCCGGCTCGCGATGCCAAGTACCGACAACATTGGTATTTCTCACTACCTTTAATGGTGCTTAGCATTATTAGGCAATGACTAAAAGTGGTTGGCTCAAATGTCACGATAATGGGGTATCATACCATTATGCTAGAAGCAAGATATTCCACTGGCGTAGCGTATGGGAAACCACCTGATTGCAACGGGGGTATGGGGAGGAAAACAGAGGGGGTGTAATGACGCCACAAGACAACTTTCGGTGGCCATATTGGATGACATACAGAAGGCTTGCAACTGCCTACGCTGTGCTTATTTACTGATTTGTTGGTTTATTTGTCACTGTTTTGAGCAGTTTGGCCTCAGAAGTTGTTGCTATAGTGTTACACATTGGATGTAAACTGCCCAGAACCTCCCATAACACAAGAAAACTTTGTTTTACTGCATCTGCATGCATTCACAACATGGCTAGGGAGGGTGCTCGTAATCCAAGATGGCAGCCCGCTGATTGCTAAGTAATGATGTCACGTGCACTGCCTCTATACCAAATGAAGGCTAAGTTTCGTGGGCTACACACGGTACAACAGGTGCATCAGTGGTACTCGTTGACAGTTGTAGGTATTACTATATAAGTTATAAGCAGTTGGGTAGATGCAGTGGAATTTGATAGTCGGGCATGAGTGTCAATAGCACTGAGTGCTGTACACTGACATACACCGCTAATCGATGGATGCTGCACCAGGTAGGATGCCGGGGCAGGGCAGCTCAGGTCCGACAGCGGAAGGGTTCAATAACAACTCCCCGGCCATTTTCAAAGTACAGTTATTTGACACAAACACACAAAAAAGACAAAATGGCTCACAACTAAATAAAATAAACACATAACCACCAAAGATACAGCAGTCATAAGGTGTTGATAGAAATAGCACTGTTATATTTATACGCACGTGCACACGCACACCAGGTGTTAGAAACTTAAATTTGACACTGGTGCTTGGGGGTAAAGCTCTATGATGTAAAGGCTATGGCACCTAGCATGATTGATTCTTCTTCAACTTCTACATTACATTTTTTTTTTTTAAACAAACACAATGTTACATGATTTGTTGGATCTGAATTAATATCCGGAATTAAGGGATATCAGGAATGGGTACTGACTTAGGACAACGCACATTTGGTTTCTTTCTTTTTATAATTGCTATGAGCTGATCAATATTGTTTCAATTACAAGCTTGATGGTCACCAAGCAGAGTGAGTACCTTTTTGCTGGTTAATTGAAATCACCTTTGGGGAAATAACACATACTTATTTGGAATAACATGGTGATGTGCTTCCTGCTACCGGGTGCGTTGGACTAATCGGTAGAGTGCGGAAGGTATGGAATTCGGTTCCCGGTCGAGTCAAACCAATTACGTTAAAAATTGATACTTGTCGCTTCCTAGGGTGACGCTCGGCATTAATTAATAGCATATGGCAAGGACTGGTTAGTTCAGTGTCAGGATAGTGTGACTGAGTGGGATATCTGGTCATGGTACTGGCGGCCTGATTTCCCAGAGGGGCAGCACTATAAACCTGCCATGAGTGTGCACTGTCACAAGTCGGTACCCATCCTGATATGACCTTAGATGTTGCTAGGACATAAAACAACATGCTTCCTGCTCTCCTGTGCCACTCTCATTGAAGAGCTTGTTAACTTAATGTATCACCTGTAAGCTTTTTGGGTCTCATTTTAGGAATTTGTTAATTATTAAAGTTGCATGGTCCGATGGCATTTGAATTTTTGTCTTATTTTTTTTAGATAAATATATCAAATTGATCGGTACAAGCTACTAATCATTAGTGCGGAGTGATTTTGATTAAAGATGATTACTTTTGAAGTAATATGAGCTGAAAGAACCAAAAATAATGTCGGCAAGATTGCCAAAAGTCCTGTGGCTATGACCCAGATGGTCATCTCGCGGTGACCACGTGATGTGAGATGACCTGGAACCTTACAGGACTGTAGGTAGGTATTTCTGTTTGGGTGTGGCACATTCTGGGAACAGATTAGTGCCATAGGCCCATGGCACTAGGGTTTTTAACCAAATATAATGTGTGTCTGTTGTCTGCTTGTGTCTGTCTATGTATGTCTGTATGTATCTGTGTGTGTGGGTATGTCTGTCTGTGTGTATGTATGTGTGTGTGTATGTATGTGTGTGTGTCTGCCTTTGTCTGTGTGCGTCTGTCTATGTGTCTCTGTCTGTGTGTGCCTCTCTCTCTGCAAAGTCAGGTCGGGTGCATGTGTGTCTGTGTATGTCGGGTGTGTGCATGTCTGTGTGTGCTGTCTATACATGTCTGTCTGTGTGTTTCTATGTATGTGTGTCTGTCTGTGTGTGTCTTTGTGTATATGTATGTGTGGTAATGTCTATGTGTGTATGTCTGCATGTATGTGTGTTTCTCTGTCTGTGCATGTCTGTCTGTGTATGTGTGTATATATATGTGTGTGTGTCTGTTTGTATGTGTGTGCATGTATGTGTGTGTGTCTGCCTCTGTCTGTGTGCGGCTGTCTATGTGTCTCTGTCTCTGTGTGTGTCTCTCTCTCTCTGCAAAGTCAGGTCGGGTGTATGTGTCTGTGTATGTCGGGTGTGTGCATGTCTGTGTGTTTCTGTGTCTGTGTGTGCTGTCTATGCATGTCTGTCTGTGTGTGTATATCTATGTGTCTGTCTGTGTGTGTATATGTATGTGTGGTAATGTGTGTGTATGTCTATGTGTGTGTGTGTGTATGTATGTGTGTGTCTGTGTGTGGCTCTCTCTGCAAAGTCAGGTCGGGTGTATGTCGGGTGTGTGCATGTCTGTGTGTTTCTGTGTATGTGTGTGCTGTCTGTGCATGTCTGTCTGTGTGTGCCTATGTCTGTGTGTGTGTCTGTCTCTGTGTCTCTGTAAAGTCAGGTCAGGAAACACACAGACACATACACACACCCAGACACATCCACCTCATATCCCCTTCCCCTCTATAGCCCTGCACAGTAGGCCTACTTGGTTGGGGGGAGGCTAATGAGGTCACAAGATTCGCCTAGTTGGTTAAAGCTGCATAGTCCGATCAATCATCAAATTTTCAAAAACAATTATCTAGAATTGATTCTACATATCTAATATAGATGCTGGTTCACTTATTAAGCCTTTTTGTTGGCACATAGAAGGGAATACCAAGCCAATTCAATAGAACCTGTTACTGCAGAAGCCTATGGAGTCAGAGTTTTGGCAAGCTTGCCAAAACTAATCTGACATGTTTGCACTTCAAATATCTCAGAAGTTAGCCATTTAAAATAAAAGTTACTTCAGTACAGTAGATTATAACGATCAGTTTAGTATATTTATCTCAGAAAAATGACAGAAACTCAAAACCATCGGACTATGCAACTTTAATGGCCTCCCTGCATAATGGGTGTTTCAAAGTGAGCGTCTAAAGGGGTGAGCTTATAAATTCACTGGTTATTCTGTATATGCTGTCCCAAATCATTAGCTAATACACCAGTATCTAAGTTGGATATATAGGATCAAATGTAAGTAGTTGTTTTAATTTTGACAATTATATTTCATTGGACCAGGCAACTTTAATTTGTGAGTACGTTGGTAATAAAGGCCTGCATATTTAAAAAAAAAAAAGGAATAGTGTGTTGTGAAAACTATGTGTGGAAATGATCCCTCATTTGCAGAGACAGTTCTCATTGGTTTTCATGGCGTGTACTTAGAAAGTTGATAAAGCGGCTGGCTTCCCTTCCCTTACTGAAGGTCAGGGGTTTGAATTCCGGCCGAGCCGATTCAAGCCAGTGACACTTGTCATTACTTAGCCTCGTCCATGGCATTATTAGGATAAAACAACGACTGGTTAGCTCAGTGTCAGGATAGCCTGAAAGAGTGGGATATTGGATCATGGTGTCATCCACTCGGTCTCACAGTTGGTCAGTGCTCTAATGTTACCAGACCCAAGTCACAGGTCGGTAACACTCCTGATACTACCTCAGATGTAAAACCCCAACAAACCAGAAGCTCATTTATCTTACACACAATTGGCCTGGGCTAGGGATTGAAAGTAGTTTTTGAATATATAAAAAAGGTCTGGAGTATCCTGCCCCCACACCTCGCTCGGCGCAACACGCCACTCGCTAGGAAGTTTATTTATATATATACACACGCACGCACTGGTATTCTATGTTTCAAACAAGAGCTGAGATGAGCTGAAACTAGCACATTTCATAGTTGCACCTAGATAAAAGATTCACCCGGTACTTGTAGTACACAGGTGAATGACAACGTAGTCTAAATACGGGCGAAAATAGCTTTAGTATGGAACATGACCTAGAAACTGCGGCTCCAGTATCAAATGGCTACCCATATAGGCACAGAGTTGGTGAAATGGGAGAGAATGCAAAATGGCGGCCGCAGAACGCCGTCGATTTCACTTTTAAATTGCATTAAACTAGATATTATATTATTCAACTCAAAGGTAGCGGGCTATCAATAAGACATATGTAAAGAATAAATGTTGCTTCTTAGATTGTGAAATTAGGCTCTCAATTCATTGACCCATTTTTTCGACCGCTTTTACATAGGGTTGGTTTGCACCCCTACTGCAGCAGTACGAGGTGAATCTTGTATCTAAGCTGCACCCAGTATTAGCATGTGCTTCTCGCGGGTTTGTTTTGCTCTGACACATCCCACAATGCAACGCGCCGCTGGAACGGTGATGTAGTCTATTCTGAAGGATGGGACAGAATGATAACCACCCTACTTCCGATGCGTACTCACTTGACATGACATTACGGCTGGACTCACGATGAGCCACCATATGTATGTTTACGGCCAGGCTGGATGATAAACATTATCATGTATACATCCCTCACCAGGCGGCGTGATTAATTCCTCAGAATTCTAATGCCCCCCCCCCCCCCCCCCAAATACTTAAAGGCCGTATTCGATTAACACGACCCAGTGTTGCAGTTTCCACGGCACACCAGTTTGCGAGGGACACATCCATTCAAATGCATTGTCAATGGCCGTGAGCAAATCTTCATACAGAAAAAGTCAAATATCTCTCAAATTACACCACCTAGAAGCAACCTACTTGGAACCCATATAGAAAACATATTCAATGAATAGATTATATTAAATTTATAAGGTTAGGCTTCTGCACTTCTATTAATTTTGAATAAAACTAATGTTTTGCACTGCGCGTACCACCAAACTCAAGGCATTGTCAACGGTCATGAGCAATCTTCATACAGAAAAAGTGAAATATCTCTAAAACCACACCACCTAGAAACAAATCGTTTGGTACACATAGAAAACATCTTTACCAAGAACATTATATTAAATTTATAAGGTTAGTGACGATGCTGTTAGATTTTGACGCATGCGCAGAAGCGATGTGTCCCTCGCAAACTGGTGTGCCACGGAAACTGCAACACCGGGCGACTCGGGTCAGCAGAGTTGCTAGAATTTCAAATTGAATACCATGAGTTCAGTTGACAAATACACATGCCGTGTGCAAAACGACCCGACCCCAGTAACTGGCTGGGGGTGGCTAGGAGCAATGACGTCACATTTGCGCTTGAACCATCCTACATGACAACAGCTACCAGTACCAGTCCTACATGGTTTTTTGAGTTAATATCTCAGATTAATGAAATAGAAATATAACTAAACTATGTAATCATAAAATACTTTAAATCCTGTTTTGCTGTAGTTATATCGGTTATTTAATAATAATAAATTTAAAAAAAATTAAATTAAAAAAAAAAAGAGTTTCGGATTAAGCCACCATTTTTTTCACCCTGAGCGTGGAGAAGCGTATTAGATGATTCAACCTGAGACTGTAGGACTGTAATCGATTAATACGACCCGAGCGACTCGGGTCACCCGAGCGACTCGGGTCACCCGAGCGACTCGGGTCACCCGAGTCGTCAGAATTTCAAATCGAACACCGCAAGTAGAGTCGACAAATACACATGCCGTGTGCAAAACAACCCGACCCCAGTCACCCACCTCTTGGTTGGAGTTTGCAAGGAGCGATGACGTCACATTTGCGCTGGTACTGTCCTGCAGGATAACAGCCACCGGTACCAGTCATACATATTTTTGTTGGTAATAACATAGATTAAATATGGAAATATCACTAAACTATACCATCATAAAAATATTTAAATCACATTTTGCTGTGATACGTGGCTAGGGAGGAGAGGAAGGCGGTAGTTGGAATAAAAACACTTTATTCACAGAAGGTCAAGTGCAGACAATGAGGATAAGACAATTGGTAATTAATTAAAACAATGAGGACAGTTTAAGGCAGGATAATGGAAGAGTACATGCATAGATAATGGTAAGATTAAATGTCATTAAGGACCTACGGTCAATGTCGATCGTGGGGGAGGGACCCCGAAGAGCCCTTCACCAAAACGGAGGAGAGGGCTCGAGGGGCGTCCGAGGCACGTAGGCGTGCACGGCGTCGGAAGTCCAGGTGCCCCCGGCGCGCTGGCAGGCCTGGGCGGCTCCCCGGCGGAGGCTGTGGAGGGTGTAGCCATCCGGGGAGGGGGCGCGGAGGGCACCGCGGAGTATGGCCGTCAGGGTGCGCGGGTCGAGGGGGCGGCCAGAGGGCAGGATGAAGGCGGGGTCGGCGTCGAGTGCCGGCACCAGGGTGATGGCGGCGGCCCAGGCCGCCACGGGGCAGAGTGGGTGTCCGGGCGAGGCCGGGATGAGGAGGGCCACCGCCCCCGAGGGCAGCCGGATGGTCTTCGAGCTCCGGAGGGTGACTCGGGGACCCCCTGGGGGCGGGGGTGACGTCAGCTCGGGTGATGGTGTGTGGCCCGCCCCAGGGGGCGGGGGTGACGTCAGCTCGGGTGATGGTGTGTGGCCCGCCCCAGGCCTCGGGGGACGGGGAGAGGAGCCTGGACTGCCTCAGCATCCCGTAGTAGCCGAGGAGCAGGGCGGCGCGAGGGACGACGCCCGAGGGCCCGGCAAGGGCGAGGTGTCCAGGCAAGGCAGGCCGGCGTGAGAGGGGGCACCGGGCGGGAGACGTGGGCGGACGCCCCCTCGGCACACGTCTCGCGCGAGGTGAAGGCGGTAGGGTCGCCCCCGGCCGCCTCCAACCAGGAGCGCGCCCCAGAGATGGAGTTCCGAACGGAGGCGGGGGCGACCCGGCGGGCGTAGAGCGAGGCGGTGTATGCGGCGATGTCGAATGGGGTGGGAGCCAGCGGGTCCCAGTGGTGGCCCGAGGCGAACTCCACGTATCCTCGCGGCGGGGGTTCCTCCTGGTCGATGGGGCGAGGCGGCGTCCGTCCACGGCGGCGATCTCGGTGTCGGTGTAGCCTGCAAATTAAAGGCCGGGGTTATACGGGAACTCGTCGTGGTTCGCGTATGTATACTGGAGCCCGAGGCGGGCGACCTCGTCTCAGGCCACAGCAACCCAGCGCCCGGGTAGGTGGGCACGGCTGAGGGCGTCGACGAGAACGAGGTCGGTGCCGGGCTTGTGCAGGATGGTGAGTTCGAAGCATGTCTCGGCCGCCATGAGCCAGAGCTCCCTCGCGCAGATCCCGAGGGTAGGGTCGCGCGCCCTCCCGGTGTCGAGGGCGGCGGCGGAGGCCATGTGTTGATCACAACATTGGCGTCGGCGGGGAGGAGGGCGCGGAGGGCGACCACGAGGTTGACCGCCTCAAGCTCGTGAATGCTGGTGAAGCGAGCGCGGAACTCCTCGGAATACCCTCGGGCGTAGCAGAGGGTTGGAGAGTATGCGCCTCCGCCGGTGAGGCAGGAGTCACACTCTATGACGACCCTCCGGGTCCATAGGCCGCGAACCAGGCATGGTCCCAGAGGGCGTCGTCCCCGAGGGTGATCGTGGTGAACCCGTGGCAGCTGCGCAAGGCCGCGAGGAGGCGAGCCATGAACTTCCTCGCGGGGAGGACGCAGCTGCCGACGTGGTTGAGGCGGCCGAGGATGCTTTGAAGGGCCTGGCGCTCGAGGGTAGGGGCCGCGACCCTGGCGCTCGAGGGTAGGGGCCGCGACCCTGGCCTCGCAGTCGGCCACGAGCTCGTCCACTTTGTCGGGGGCGATGCGGATCGTCATGGCCTCGCTGTCGATGGCGAAGCCGAGCCAGGAGAACCGCACCGCCGGGGGGTGGAATTTTCCTGAGGCGACCTCCAGGCCGAGGGCGATGAAACCGTCGAAGGCCTGGCGGGCCCTCAGGTAGGTCAGCTCGCACCCGACAAAGTCATCGACATAGACGAGGGCGTGGTAGCCCTCCCGCCGGAGGATCCAGGCCACCGCCGCGGTGACCCTGACGCAGGCGGCGCCCAAGGATCGGCATCCGAAGGGGAGGGCCAGGTCGACATATGTGGCCCCCTCAAAGGTGACCCCGAAGAGGGGGCAGGAGAGAGGGTCGGCGCGCAGCTGGCGGTAGGCCCTGGAGATGTTGGCCGTCCAGGTGTAGGCCCTCGTGAACGAGGCGGCGCCGCACGTCGGCGACAGATGGGAGCCTGTATGCGTGGGGGATCCCGAGGTATTCACGACGGGGTATCCCCGCGTTCACACTGCCCCCGGGAGGGTATGAGAGGTCGACGATGACCCGCCTCTTTCCCGGGTCGGATTTGGGGCGGGTCATCATGGGGGAGACCTGGGTCCAGGGGGTGAACGGGGGGGCTAGGAAGGGGGCGCCGTGGGCGAGCTCTGTGGCTATGAAGTCCCGGAGGTGGACTAGGTGCTCCGGGGCTTCACGGTGGTTTGTGTAGGTGGTCCACTAGATCCTTGTCGTGGTAGTCCCGGAGGCGGCTTCTCCAGGCGGGGATGTGGAGGGCTGAGGTGAGAGGGATGCGGGCAGCCAAAAAATTGGGGAGGCCCGCTTCACGGAGGGTGTGGTAGGCCCGGGAGAAGGTGGGGTGGGAGCTCCAGGCCGTGCCTGAGAGGTGGGGCCATATGGAGAGGAGGGTGGGGCGGTAGGCGTGGGGGGTGGGGCCGCAGGAGGGGGCGGCGGGGAGGGTATCCTGGAGGGAGGGGCTGATAACCTTGGCGATGGTCCCGCCGAGGTCACCGGGGAGGGGGGGGGATAGGCGGGGGGGGGGGGGGGGGGGGGGGGAGGAGGTTCGGTGTGTGCAAAGTCTCGGGGGGAGTGGAGGTGGGGTCGGCGTCGAAGTCGGGGAGGTGGTGTATGTAGGCTGTGTCGCCGGGGGCGGCGGCGGGGGGGGTTGGTGGAGGGTTGGGCGCTGGGTGAGCTGGAGGGTTGGATGTGAGGGGCGGCGGGGGGGCGGCATAGTACTGAGGGATGTGAGGGTTGCGGCGGGGGCCTCCTGGGGTGCGGGCTGCGGCGGAGATGTGAGGGCCGCTTGCGGTGGCGGGTGGGGGTGAGATGTGAGGGGAGCGGTTGGCGTGGGTGGGTTTACGGGGGTGTGAACGGCGGGAGTTGTGGCCGGCGGCTTCCGGTCTCCTCCGGGGAGTGTCCAGTGCGCGGTGGCTCGTGAGGGTGATGGGTTTAGTGTGGCGGGGGGCGGCGTCTCTGATGACATCATCAGAGCGGCGGCGGGTCTGGCGGCCTGTGATTACATCATCAGGGCGGCGGTTAGGGGTCTGGCGGCGGTGTGTGTGGGTGCGTGCACTGTGCGCAGGGCGGTGTGTGTGGGTGCGCGGAGTGTGGGCAGGGGTGCCGGTGTTGGGGCGAGGGAGGCCGAGGGGTGAGTCGCCGCCGCCGGACTAAAAATCCGGCGAGGTGATCGCGGGGGCGCCTGAGCCCCGCTCCCGAGTGCGCTTTGTGAAGCACACAGCCTCACTATGCGCCGTTAAGATACGGCGCACGTTCGCGCAATATGCGCATGCGTGCCTTTTGCGCGCGCCCTGGTCTCCGTGCGCCTCGCCGGCCGGGGCGAGGTCGCATGAGGCGGGATCCCTGTTCCAGGCGGTGCAGGGGATCCCGTAGGCCTCTCGGGTGTATGGGGGCGGCTCTGGGGTGTGTGAGGGGGGCGGCTGATGATCGGGCTGCGGCCCGAGGGGCTATTGTTCTGAGGCCCCCGGGGGCGCTCGCGGGGGTGGTGATCACATCCATCCGGAGGGTGTTGATGGCGACTGGGTCGAGCCACCCATCCGGGAGCCGTCCGTCGGCGATCCAGGCGAATATCATCTCGGAATATCGCCGCACGGTCGGCCACGGATGGGTGACGCAGTCCCTCAACACCGTGAGGTTGTGGTGGAGTAGTCCGGGGAGGGATCCCGAGGGGAAGGCCGGATGCGACTCCAGCATCCGGAGGGCTAGGTTATACTCCTCCATGGTGGCCTCGCCCCTTTTCACTGCCTTCCCCTCGGCCCCCCTCTCAATGAGGTCGTTGGGGAATATATACCCCGAGGGAATACCTTTCCGACGTCCCGTATTTTGCGCCTCGGCGGACTCCAGGATGTCGCGGACCGCCTCGGCAGCGGAGACGGGGGAGTGGTCGAGGGCGGGGAGGCGGCGTGTTGGGTGGTGTAGAGGCCCTGCCTGCTGTAGCGGAGGTAGGTGGGGTGCACGTCTTGTGGCGCGTGTCCGGGGGCGGGGAGGAGGCTGGCCGCCCCCGCCGTCCCAGAGGTGAGGTCCTGTAGGAGGTCGGCGAGGCGGTCCACCAGGGCCGGGGCAGCGGCCCGAGGCGGGGCGACGGCCATCGACTGTACGAGGGCGGTGAGGTGGTTCATGGAGGCCGGCTGCGCCTCCATGGCGGCGGCCTGGGCGTCCATCCGAGCGTCGACCGAGCTGGCCCATGAGGTGGCCTCGGATTGGAGGCTGGGGGCGGTCGACGTCGCGGAGGCGGCATCGTGCGAGGCGGTGGATGCGCTCCTCCCCCGGCGCGCCCCCCCGGCAGCCGGTGGGTCGGCCTCGTCCTCGTGCTGCGGCAGGCATGTTGGTGTGGAGATGTAGTCGCGGAGGCGTGAGGCGTGGAGGCGAGGGGGGGGGAGGAGGAAGCCAAAAGAAAATGAGTGCTCCAGGAGAGGGAGGAGAGGCGAGTGGCTGGGAGCAGCTAGGCGGCCGGTTTATAAGGCCGGAGAGAGAGGGGGGGGGGTTGCGTCAGGGCGGCGGCGGAGGGAGGGTGCAGAGAGGGGGGGGTCCTCCTCCCCTGCCACGAATCAACCGCAATGCGAGCATTACGACCAATTATATCGGCTATTAAAAAAACAAAAAAAAGGGCCACCATTTTTTTCACCCCGAGCATGGAGAAGCGTATTCGATTATTCGACCCGAGTCTGCAGGATGTGCGCATGTGCCAAAAAGTGGCTCGGGTGACCAGAGTCGATTACGCCCTAGGATGTGCGCACGTGCCAAAACGTGGCTTGGGTGATCCGAGTTATTATGCCCTAAAAGAAACGGCGGCTTTGTAGCACTGTATTCTAAGTTGCTTTGGGGAAATGATTGTGGGCGGTTTGTTCCAATATAGGGTATGCACTGACGTCACGCAAACCGGAAGTGCGGCCATTGTGGCGATAGTAACCATAATAATAACACACTGTCACACTGCAAACTCAATGGCTATGAGCAATCTTCATACAGAAAAAGTGGAATATCTATAAAACTAACCCACCTAGAAACAAATCGGTTGGTACACATATAGAAAACATGTTTACCAATAAGATTATATTAAATTTATATGGTTAGTGTTCTGGATTTCTATAAATTTGAATAAAACTGACGTGTTGCACTGTGCGTACCAGCAAACTGCCCGCGAAGGGTAAAATACGGCAATGCTATGTCTATGTGGAGCATTTATTTTTGTAAAATAAATTTAAAAGCTTTCATTGGATCGATTAAAAATATCTTAATGCGCGATTGAAGAGGAAGATCTGAAGTATTTAATGTAACCTAAGAGCAATTTACGCTGAAAGTATTAAAAACAGATAATAGTGAAAGTTGGGATATTCTGAGTGTCAGTGCCAGTGCATTGTCAATGGCCGTGAGCAATCTTCATACAGAAAAAGTGAAATATCTCTAAAACTACACCACTTAGAAACAAACTGCTTGGTACACATATAGAAAACATATTCAACGAATAGATTATATTAAATTTATACGGTTAGGGTTACGGAATTCTATTAATTTTGAATGAAATACACGTTTTCCACTGCGCGTACAGGCAAACTCTATGGGATGTTTACTGGTTGATATCGCCACAATGGCCGCACATCCGGTTCGTGTCGTCACGTGAATACCCTTGAGCCGTGTTCACACGGGCAATGTAAATCGATTCGTAGAAAGCGACTTGTATAGTTCGCCTCACATTTCCCGTGTGAACGGGCGTCTGAGGCGGATTAAGGCTGAATCGATTCGCGTGATGCACATTCTGTAAACCACCTCGCGAGGTAGTTTACGTGAGGCGATTTCTGTGATTCGATTTATTTTTCCCGTGTGGACGCACTGAGGCGGATTAAGCACCTCACACGCATGCGCAGTCGACACATCAGTTTGTTGACTTTCCAGTCGATCAAAAGCGCATATTATATAATTTGGTCTACCTGTTAGAGGTGCACAGATCTTTTTTTCATCATTTATTTTTAGGGTTTCACTGCCCAGCAGAAGTTTTGACCGTTCCAAACCAATACGATTCAGTCATTACATATCTAGGTCGAACCCACACTCTCTGGTGCCGGCGTCGTCGAACCCAAAATGGCGCTGGTTAGTCTGGACTTGCTCATGCGCAGATTTCGATTTCCGGCCCAAGTAGTGACCGTGTGAACGGGCCTCTAATTCGCCTCACATTTTGCCCGTGTGAACACGGCTTATATATATAAGGGCTATGTAATGAGAGAGAGAAACAGCGAGCATAATAAACAGGCAGTTTGAAATCGAGTAGCAGACTGACTTAGGCCTGCCCGTTCCGCGGCGTTGCCGGGGCAACCGGGGCAAATCGAGGCAAGTCAGCGATTGGACATAATAAATAGTGTAGATGGTAGATTAATAATAGTAATAATAATAAGGAATATATACTCCGCCCACTTATATACGCATAATTAATTATACATCCTGTATCACCAAAACCTCCTCCTATGCTGAATTAAGATTTAAACTGAATGATGGGGACATTAAAGTTTCATGGTCCAATGGAACATAATTTTGTAAAAACCAAAACACCCACCTAATCCTATTTCTCCAGGTACTGGTGCATTAACTAGTGATTTGGGACAGCATAGACAGAATCATTAGTGAATTTAGAATGCCATCCCATTGGATGGCTACTTTGAGAAAGCCATTAGGCAGGGACACCACTAACCAATTAGGTCAATCTTGTGACCTCATTAGCCTTGCCCTCCTTCTAAGTACCATGTGTAGCTGATTAGTCGGTCAGCCCACATCACGTGGCCATCACGAAATGGGAATCTGGGTCATAGCCACGGGAGATTTGGCAATATTGACAAGATTGTCTTCTTCTCTTTTTCTCTTGTAAAATGTTTATTCATCTGAATTTTTATTTTTCAGCGCCGAGGCACTGGTCTTCTGCGACGATAGGTACATATACAAATATAGTTAAGTTACATAGTCGTAGCATATTAATGTGTATATATATATATAATGCAAGGACTGGTGTGCTCAGTGTCAGGATAATGTGACTGAGTGGGATACCAGGTCATGGTGCCGGCGGCCTGGTTTCCCAGTGAGACAGCACTATAAAGTCGCCATGAGTGCGCACTGTCACAAGTTGGTACCCGTCCTGATATGACCTTAGATGTTGCTAGGACGTAAATCAACAAACAAGCAGATTTATTGCATTGTGTGTCACTGGCATTATTATGATATCCTATAATCATTGGTTCCGGTGGGGTGTTGCGTCGGTTATAGTAGGTAGGTATGTTGGTTTTGGCTAGTAGTACAGGGGTAGTGTGGGTGTTGCAGTAGTGTGTCGTGACATCATGGTTAATAGACCACATCACCATTCCAGCCGCACGGTGCATTGTGGGATGTGTCAGAGCAAAACAAACCCACGAGAAGCACATGGCACATCTTAATACACTGGGTGCAGTTATGAAATGTGCTAGTTTCAGCTCATCTCAGCTCTTGTTTGAAACACTAACTTAAAAAATATGTATAATAAATTAAGTTATTAATCTTTTATCCAGCATTGCATTTACATCGATATAATCATCACATATTATGCCATGTGCATTTAGATTTAGACAAATCTGGGCACTCAGACTAGTGTTAGAGCCATAGCCAGTCAGTTTTCCTTATTTTATTCCTATGGTTACTGACATATGTAGAAATAGAAAATGAGTAGGGTTAATCAGATATTGGTTATATATTTCTTTGAAACTAATTTTTGTTGACACGTTTGACATTTTAATATTTAGAACAAGAATTACTTCTGGCTAATCAATGGTAATGTAAACATCAGCCTGTAAAGTGACTGAAATTGTATGTTTCTTAGCTCAAAATGCTTAATTATGTAGAGTTGTGTCTTAAACATATTCATTATATTATTATATTTTATCGTTCCATCCATGTTTGTGCCAAATTGTCACGTATTTCTATTAATTTTGAATAAAATGGCAGTTTTGCCCTACGCGTATCGGCAAACTCAATGGCCATATGCCTTTGCTTTGCTCCCAACGCTGTTTTCAGCGCATGTCTTATAGGTACTGGCAGCGCCACGAAATCGAGAAATCATGATTTTTTTCCCAACAATATTCAGATGCTCATAACTATTTCTGTATGGATTTGATTTTGATTAAACACCAGAGCCTTATCTGCTCTATGTGATGCTGTTGTTGAATTAAATATAGTACGTTTGAGATTAGGTAAATCCCATTTGCATTATGACAGTATTCAATCAATTTTCCATCATCACTGGTGTGACTCAAAACTACTCTGAAAACAGGCTATCTTCAATTGGCTTGGGCTTCCTTGCACTACATCGTAGAAAGTCATGGATGGTACCAAAAGAAGCACAATGACCCCAACTTTATATCCATATATGGTTTGCGATAGGTCAGAATGGTCAATCAGGGAAAATTTTCCAATTTAAATTATTTTGAAAATTTGAAACCATCTACTGAATTTTAAAATATTTGAAACATGATAAGATTTGGTATGGATAGATAGACAATTTGATTACCTTTCCAATGATACCAATCTTACTATAGTGCTAGTTAGTGCAAGGAGCCGCAGACAGGATATTGACACCAACCTCTTTGGGCCTTTGCTGTTCACAATAGTTTCACAATGGTGACAAACATGTAAAAACATGTATATGACATTGATGTCTATTGAGCTATATTACAGAATATATAATATAATATTGTGCTAAATTTGGGGAAGATTTATTTAAATCAAGATTTTTGGTTTCAGACACTTTTAATATGTATTTTCAATCAAAATGCAGTTTTTATAATTATTGGTGTAGCTAATGTGCATTAGTTCCATATACTATGTGTGCAAAACTTGAAGGAGCTCCAACTATTGGATGAGCCACAGTGAGTGTTCAAAGCTTGATAAACAGATTTATATTTTTGATTTTGTTTACACTTTTCTTTTGTATGTGCAATCAAAATGCACTTTTTGTATTTCTAGATAGAATATTAATACAATAATGTGTTACCTCCAGATGATGTGTACTGTTAATTTATAGGAAGATACACCAATTGGTTAAGCTACAAGGAACGTTTAAAGACTTATCAAATTGATAAATTATTCCGCATTAATGAATGATGGGTTATTATGTTCAATCTGATATATTTATTGGAAAGTACGGCAAGCGTTTAAAAGGCATCAGACTATGCAACTTTAAGTGTCCCAATTCATTTGACTAAGGTATTTAAATCTACTTATTTAATTGAAAAGGAAATGAACTGCATCAAATCAATTTCCTGAAATAGAAATGTATACGCACACGCACACACACACACACACATTTGGATTGCTGCATTTGGGTGTAATGAGGTCAGGAACTGTCTCCATGGAAAGCCGGTAAACACTTCCATCCCTATATATATATAGTGTTTGGCCGTTCATGTTCAGGGATTATGGGTACCGTCAGTAATATGTCACACTCATGTTTTTTCTTGAAGATTTATACTGCCTATCATGGATAAGTCGGAATAGACTTGTTTTCACCATTAGACAGTTTGTCGACAGAAAGCCCAGGCCTACACTTTTACCGACCCAAAGGATTTTTAACCTCCCACACCACATAGGCATGGCATGAGAGGAACTGGCCTTTGATGACGCTGTAAGTTATACACAGTGGTGGAAATCCAAATTGGCAGAGGTGGGGGGGGGGGGGGGGGGGAGTCACAGGGAATCGAACGACCGACCTTCAGATTAGGAGTCTGACCTAGAAAAAAGTCAGACACTCTAACCACTCCGCCACAGAGAACATCCTGGCAACATCTAAAGGTCATGTTAGCATGGGTACCGACTTGTGACAATCCGCACTCATGGCGACTTTATAGTGCTACCCCACTGGAAGACCAAGACCCGATATCCCAATCACATTATCTGGATAATGCACAAGCCAGTCCTTGCCCTATCCTAGTAATGCCATGCCAGGTATTGACAACCATCAATTTTGTACGTCATTGGTCTTACCCGGCCAGAGTTCGAACCCATGGGTTCGACTCGCACTACCTACCAAAACGGGAGATGGGCACTTAACTCATTCGGCCATCCCGTCTGGTAATTCAGGAAATTGATTTGATGCAGTTCATTTCTTTTTCAATTCATTTAAAATAATTTAGTCAAAAGAATGAAGTTGCATAGTCCGGTGCTTTTTGTATTTTTACCTTATTTTCCAATCAATATATCAGACTGACCATAATAACCTATCATTAGTGTTGAGTAATTTTGATGAAAAGTGGCTCAACTGACAGAACCCAAAATAATGTTGACAATTAGGATTACCACATGAAGACAACCAGTGCTCTTAGAGATTCGGGCATCCCTTCCGATCAAATCACACACATGAGTGTGCTCTATTAACTGTTTTATTGTCCTAGTAATAATTTCCATTATGCTATTCTCTGTATATTATAATATTTGTCATGAAAAATAACACAAAATAACAAAAATTAAGAAAATTCCCCAAAAATGGGGGGGGGGGGGAAGTTAAAACAAGGGAGGAAATTTGAAAAGTTTTCAAATTCCCCTGGGAGGAATTTGAAAACGTTTTCCAGTTCCCGGGGGGGAACTTGAATATGGGGGGAATTTGAAATCTTTACACCGGTTTATTGCGACGCAGTTCTCTGGTCGTTGTTATCTGCGCCTCCTGTTGGGAGATGTTAAGATATTGATTGGCATCTACTCCTGGTTGGATCCATTCATCTACTCAGGTAAAGTGGATGTAAGGTTTTATGTGACGGCCTAGAAGTCCTACTTCATAGACTTGATACCAGTGCCATTCCGCTATAATCCAAACTTTCAAAACTGGATCTGGTGACTGACTAGGTAGAGCACCCACTTTACGTCTGAGAGGTCATTGGATCGATTCCTGGCCATTTTAACTCAGATTTTATATATTTTCAAAAATGGGGGTTGTACATTTCCACTATCTTGCTTGGTGTGCAGCGTTTGCTAGGAGTAGGATATGGCAAGACTTAGTTATATACGTGACCAATGGTGCTGGCAGCATTGAGTCCCAGTAGGGCAACTCTAAAGTATTATTACTTTGCACTGAAGTCATTATTACTTTGCACTGTAGCAAGGCGGTACCCGTCCTGATATTCCTTTAGATGTTGTTAGGACGTAAAACCGTGATAAATAATCAACCCCATCGTGAACCCCCGCCGTTCCACCATCCTCAAGCTAAGATTTCTTACACGCGGTATGCGAATGCGAATGGGGCAAAAAATCGGAAAGCATCTAAGTCAATGGGGGTGATTCCTTACATCCGAATGCGAATGCGGCAACTCGATCGGTCCCTGTAGCGATCGGTGCGGTATGCGGCACGCATGGTGCGAATAGAAACCTGAGTCTGATGTGTCCATTAGTTTAACACTAGGAGAGGCGACTGAGCATTAGGGAACGGTCTCACACATGGGTGCTGAGTGGAAACATATGGTAGTGGTGGTGGTGGGGTTCAGTCAGTCGCACTTGTCCATTAGTTTAACGAGGAGAGGCGATGGAGCATCTGGAGTCTGATGTGTCCATTAGTTTAACACTAGGAGAGGCGACTGAGCATTACGGAACGGTCACGCACAAGGGTGCTGAGGGGAAACATATGGTAGTGGTGGTGGTGGGTGTTTGGTTGGTAAAAATGGCACCAGAGGCACAAAAATATGAATTATCTATAATTTGGTAATTATAAAGGTAGGAATATAGCCAGTCGTGTGCTGCATGCCGCGTGTAAGGAATGCTGCCATTCGCATACCGCATGCCGCATGCCGCATGCCGCGTGTAAGGAATCTTAGCTTCACTCTGTAACTCCAGATCCTACCACGGGTTGGCCTTTTTATGAGTCTTGATAATTTAAAGGCCAGTTTTATCGCGAGACGCTGTTCTGACATCGTAACTCACTTAAGTGCCGATAATCGCACTGTCGGATGGTGTATGACTGGCATCATTTGTTACTAGTTCGACATGGGCTCCACCCTATATTTAACCTTAAAGGTGCATACTCCGATGGTTTCGAGTTTGCCATTTTTCTTAGATAAATATATTGTGTTGATCGTTATAATCTACCCTACTTTATAGTTTGAAGTAACTTTTATTTTAACTGTCTCATTTTTTAGATATTTGAAATGCAACGGTGAAAAATAAATTTCGGCAAACACACCAAAACTCTGACACCATAGCCTTCTGCAGTATCAAGTTCTATTAAAGTTGCATGGTTCGATGAAATATAATTTTGTCAAAATTAAAACTACTTTTATATATCCAACTTAGATACTGGTGTATTAGCTAATGATTTGGGACAGCATATACAGAATAACCCGTGAATACCTCACCCCTTTCGGACACCCATTATTGTGGTAAGTGGCCACGTGGGCCAGCCGCTACTAGGTGTTGCCTCGGTAGAGCTTTTGTCACTTTTACGTAAGCTATCGAGAGAGCAAGATGTCCACAGGAGGAGCTCCCGCCACCAGTCGGGAGGCCAGACATTGCCCTGCAGGCGGGCAGTGGCACCACCGGACACATGACCGGGAAATAGACACCCTTACAGGGTGCGCCGGTGAGGCCTGCAGGCTCCGGTTTATACTAAAAATCATGACGTGCACTCCCCGTTCCCCACTGCTTTAGCGCTGGGGTTCCCGGCCAGGAGGGGGGGGGGGCAGAGGATCCATGGGATCTCCCCACAAAGTGGGAGGAGGAGAATTTATTCTACCTCTCTCAAGGCAGCCAGGGGCCTGCCAGCACACACACACCCACACCCAACCTCCGGGGCCTGGCTGGTTACAAGGGATGTGTGACCTAGAGGTCACTCGGTGTAACTGAGCACTCCAGGCGCCATGTCCAGTGACCTAGATGGCAGCATCCACACACATGGACTCTGTGAAAGTCCATGTGTGTGGACAGGCACCTAGTAGCTTATCTGGCACACTACGACCTCGAGGAGGCAGAACCAGAAAACCACACGTGCAGGCATCACAAGACACGCTGACGAGATATGTCAAAACGACACTGGTGGAGGCAGGGGTGGATATGACACAATACACATCATATACCTGCAGGCATGCCACAACAAGTGCGGTGGCGAGGAGACAAGTCCCACTGGGCACCATCCTGCAATCAGCAGGGTGGTCGGGGGAAGGGACATTCCAAAGTTTCTACAACCGGCCAGTAAATGACATTACAAAAGTAACCGACCTGATCTCAAGTATATGGGAGCAGGGCTGAGAGCCAGCAGCCAGTAAGACAACAAGCTGGGGTAGTGTTATAGTGCAACCAAGGTAGTCACAAAGATAGAAGGAGCGAATGTGAACAAACAAGACTAGAGAATTTTTTTTGAAAAACCTAAAACCTAAATGCATATGGTTATGCAAATAAAACACAATAATCACAACCAAGGAGTAGCAATACAAAGGAGTGGCCGACCCTCGTGCCCACTTACCACAATAATAAAAGATTCTGCTATTAACATGCAGCAAAATAGAGATTATTATGGTAAGAAGGGCCACGAGGGGTCAGCGGCCCACCCTGTCATATGTATAACCCACCCATAAAACAACTGCACGACGGTGATCAAATACTACAAAAAATGACGAAAGCTCTACCGCGGCGACACCTAGTAGCCGCTGGACCCCCGTGGCCCTTCTTACCATAATAATCTCTATTCTGCTGCATGTTAATAGCAGAATCGTTTATTATGCAGGGAGGCCATTAACCAATTAGGCCAATCTCGTGACCTCATTAGCCTCCCCCGACCAAGGAGGCCTACTGTGCAGGGCCATATCTAAAGGGGAGCTGTGTGCCCATCATACGGCACAATATTTTTATATATGTGCTAGTATATACGTGAAATATCTATACAAGGTATATACATACATGCATACATACACCTTGTAAATATATATACAAATAACCTGAACTGAACTGAGACAACCACCTCATGTGGCCTCTGTAGTCTAGTGGCTGGGGTGTTAGATATATATGTTAGTACAATTACATTGCATGATTCAATCAGAAAGACATATAGAAGGAAAAGGTTTTTTTGTTGTTGAATGTAAAAAGTAATGGACTGTATGGGGTTTGAACCCACAAGACCAACAACTTCAGATTACAATTTCAACACCCTAACCACTAGATTAGCCAGGCCTGAGCATTAATGGTTTGGCAGGATCCACCACAATTGCGCAGGTTTCTGGGTTTAATGCTATGATTGCAGCAGCCATTCTGGTCGTGCCTATGTGTTATCGTTTGGACGGGATCTGTCGCAAATGTGCTGTTCCACAGCATATGCATCGGACGATGCCCTGGGGTCGTAGCACCATATCAGTTTCTACACTCACCTATGACAAACTGCATGCCGGCGCATATGACCAGAACAGTTGCTGCCATCACAGCATTAAACCTGGAAATCTACGCATTTGCAGCAGGTCCCGTCAAGCCATTAATGGTCAGGTCCGGCTGGATCATAGAATATGACTGCTGCCATATATATATATATTTTACCTCGGTAAACAGCCTCAGGCTAGCCTCAGGCTAGGGAGAGGTAAGCACGTCCGGTACCAGCAATTAGCATATACAACTCACGACTGGATAACGTGTCGTTGGGTTGCTCCGGCAAAATTAGTCTACATACAAGCAAATACGCAGTAAGTATAATAAAAACTGTGGTTAGCTTAATTATGATGCATTAGAGCATCATTATGGAAAGTTTAGACTTTCGTTGGTCCAATTTGGACGAGTTATTTGGTTATAAACAACCAAGGATAGAACACTCGAGTGGGTTTCTCGAAGGAACCAAACCGGTCATTAGCGGTTATGTCAACACCCGGGTCACCGTGTGACTATGGGTAGAGATGTGGGTTTCACCCTATCTCATGTGGAAATTCTCTCGTACTCTAATAGAGAGTAATGTTGGAGATGCTCCTGGGTTTCTTTTATAGACTCCCCTAGACAAAACTTTTTCAGGCGTTTCTCCGAGTTTCGTAGCATTTTCTCCAACTTGTTGACGTAGTAGTCACAGGTGGGAGAAGTGTGCGGAACAGAGGGATGGGCGGGCCGATACACTGGTCCTGACCCCGCGTAAGGTTTGGGCTTGACCCACAACCCACGCACAAATTTAGCTTATTACGCCTGTGTTATAACGGTATAAACACGTTCTCTAACACCAATAGATGTCCAAATGAGTTTGAAACAACCATATTGTGACATATATATATACCGGGACTGACCAAAAATCTTTGTTTCAGCTCCCGATGGCCACGAAGCGGAGTAAGCGCGGTGCAGCAGCAGCCGAGGGGCGTGTTCCGAGTGGAGTGGACGAGGAGTACGACTCCTCACCTGTGTTGTCGGCAGGGCCGTCGACACAGCCCCGGGCGCATATCCTCTCCGACCCGGACGAGGACGCAGTGCCTGATGTGCCTGCGCCTCCAGATTGGGAGGCTCGCTTTGCACGATTGGAAAGCCACATCTTGACTGCCAAATCGCCCGTGTCTCGGAAGCGGTGTAGGCCGAGTGTCCAAGAGGATTCGTATGAGGATTTCTTGGACACAGACTCGGCGGTGGAGCTTAAGGCTCCTCCTCCTCCTTCTCCTAAACGGAGGAAGAAGAAGAAACAGGTGATTTCTTCGGGTGATGAATTCACCAAGGAGCGGGCAGAGACTGGTTTTCGCAAAAAGCGGAAGACTAAGTCCAAAAAGAAGAAGAGGAAGAGGAAATATTCTTCTTCTGATTCGTCCACTGAGTCTACTTCTACGGAATCAGACTCAGACACCATATATGAAGGTGTCTATGCGGACATTGGCACTAAAGTGGCTAAGAAGGTGGAGAAGCCAAAGGCTAAGCGGGTTAAAACCACTACGCTTATGCGCGAGACCGTGAATGGTCATTTCCGCACGTTCAAACCGGCGGAGGTTATCTCCAAGTTAGGAGATGAGTTAACAGGCATAAAGGGTGTTCCCAACTCCATCATTAAAGAAATGGATCGGGATGTCAATATGACGGATGACCGTAAGAAGTTTGAGGATGTGTTGCACACAGTGCATAAGGCAGTGTTGGCTACCCTAACAGCTATTGTTCCTGTGGCTAATAGGATGCAGAGTGAAAATAAGTTCTCGTCTTTGGCTAAGACAATGGACAAAGGCATTGCAGTGTTAGCGGCGGCAGGTAATTACCTGTCGTATCGAAGATATGAAAATGTCTTCAAGTCAGTTTGCACAGATGCTGGCAAGGAAGTGGCTCGCTCTAAGAAGGTTACCGATAATGAGGGGAAGGAGTTTACGCTTTATCTTGCTCCAGAGCCGATTAAAGGGAAACCTTTAGATAACACCAAGATGTTTGGCGGTCAACTACAATACCTCTATAAAGAGGTAGAGACTGCAGCCAAGAGTGGCAAAAACATGGATGGCAAGAAGAAACAGGAAGCTCCTCGTTTCAAAAAGTCACGAGGGGATTTTCGTCCACGACGGTTCACCAGAGGAACCAGACCGAGTTCAAGCTTCGGTCAAGGGTTTCGGGGCCGGGGCGCTCGCCCAGGCTGGACCGACAACACCGCACGGCCAATAGGCCGAGGGTTCAACTCGTCGAGACCTTTCCCCAGGGGCGGGTCCAAGTAGAGGTCCAAACACAAACTTTACAAGTCCCTGAAGCCTCTAAAAACACACAAACTGTAAGCAACTTTGTGGCTGGTAATATTAGTAATCATATTTCTGACTGGCACAAAATTACTAGTGACCAAGAAATTTTAAAAATAGTTAGGGGTGTTCACATTCCCTTTACACAAATTCCTGTACAAAGTATAATACCCTTTCCATATAACATTCAACCAGTTGAACGAGAGGCGCTAACTAAACAGGTACATAAATTCTTTGAGAAAGGAATTATACAAAAAGTGACACACTGTTCAGGACAGTTTATTTCAAACATTTTCTCGAGACCGAAGCCTAATGGTGATGTTCGAATGATCCTGGATTTAACAATCCTTAATAAAAGGGTGGAATATCGACATTTTAAAATGTTCTCTCTAGATACGGCACGAGATCTGATTACACCAGATGCGTGGATGGCTAGTGTTGATTTACAGGATGCATATTATACGCTTCCCATAATGGAACAATACCGAAAATTTCTTCGATTTATTTGGGATAACCAACTCTATGAGTTTACCTGCATGCCGAATGGCTTAGCTTGTGCGCCACGTTTATTTACTAAATTGCTTAAACCTGTTTTCTCAGTAATGGCGAGGAAGGGTCACATAATGTTTCCATACATAGATGATTCTTTTATTATAGCATCAACACAAATTGGTTGTGTGAATGCAGTTTTGGATTTATGTGCATTACTCACTAAATTGGGGTTTTATGTACATCAACAAAAGTCAGTGTTTAAACCAACAAAACAACTCAAATGTTTAGGGTTTATTCTGGATACACAGTCCCTTACAGTGTCGATAACAGAACAAAAACTAATTAAGTTTATGACTACAGCGACTCAGCTTATTAAGTTATCAAAGCCAAAAATTAGACAGGTTGCTGTTCTTATTGGCATAATGACATCATATGCACCTGCTGTGTTATATGGGAAGGCCCATATTAAGTCGCTAGAAATAGATAAAAATTTAGCGTTAACACAAACTAAAGGCAATTTTGAGCGAAAGATGTTTATTTCGCAAGAAGGGTTACAGGATATTGGATGGTGGATGCAACATATAGCAAGTTCACCAAATCCAATCCGCATGGCGGAACCTAATACAGTAATTACTACTGATGCTTCGTTAGAAGGTTGGGGAGCTCATCGAGATGGGGTCACAACAGGAGGTAGATGGCTTGATGATGAAAAATCGGACTATATTAATGCACTAGAATTGCGTGCTATTTATCTGAGCTTACGTAGTTTAGTAAAGATAAATAAATCACAGGTTAGAATACTAACTGATAATACTACTGCCATGGCATATATTCGTAACATGGGTGGAACCAAATCAAAGTCTTGCAATCAGTTATCTGAACTGATTTGGAACTGGGCAGAGGCTCAACAAGTCTGGCTGACTGTAGCGCATATTCCAGGGTCACAAAATACACTTGCAGATTATAAAAGTAGAAATTTCCATGACCATTTAGAGTGGTCTCTCTCTACACCTTTGTTTAACTTCGTTTGTGAAAAATGGGGTACACCTGAAGTTGACTTATTTGCATCACGAAATAATAACAAGTTACCCTGTTATGTTTCTTGGCATCCTGAACCGGATGCTTGGAAAGTAGATGCGTTTGCTATTACCTGGGAAAATAATTATTTTTATATTTTCCCACCATTTAGCATTATCAGCCGAGTAGTGAGAAAAATCGGCTTGGAAGGGACACATGCGATACTGGTGGTGCCCGATTGGGACACGCAACCTTGGCTGCCAGCAGTTTCACAACTGGCAAAAGATCGTATACGATTCCCAAGAAAACTCGGGAATCTGACGCACCACGGACCGCTAGTGGTTCACGGCGACGTGTCAACGACGCCCCTATTGGCATTCCTTTTCTAAGGAAGCAGCTACAGCAATTTGGATTGGACAGAATTACTGAGGATAGGATAGTATCGGATGCCTGGAGGCCAGGAACTGTCAAAATGTATACAACCTATTTAAAGAAATGGGGTGTACATTGTTTGTTAATGAAAGTTAAGCCAACAAATCCAAAGATTTCACAAGTAGCTCGGTTTCTTCGTTCTCTAGAGGATGAAGGACTTTCCTTTGGATCGATTAATGCGGCGATGTGTGCGTTATCAATTATATTACCTAGAATTGATGGCGAAACAGTTGGAAAACATTATGTTATTTGTTATTTACTTCGTTCAATTTATCAAAGGAATCCTCCAAAACCAAAGTATAGTCGGTTTTGGGATGTTTCTATAGTATTTAAGTTGTTTCAGGCTTGGCCTCACAACTCGTGGTTAGATATAAAACAGTTAGGTTTTATGGTCGCGGTCCTGTTATTGTTAGTAACCGGACACAGAGGACAGACGATTGTTGCTTTATCCTTAACGGGATTAGAAATAGACAAGCAACAAGCTACGTTTGATTTAGAAAAATTGCTTAAATCGAACACGTTAGGTGACCCTTTATCAACGGTTCACTTAGACTGTTTTCCGAATGATCGGAAATTATGTGTTGTGTCGGCCATACGGGCTTATATATACAAGACAAAGGATTTACGTGCATCACAACAACTATTAGTGAGCTTTATAAAGCCACATAAGGCGATTTCACGAGACACACTTGCCAGATGGACAATTACGGTGTTGAAATTGGCTGGAGTGGATACGAGTAAATACTCTTCCCACTCAACTAGAGGAGCCATGGTCTCCAAGGCACGGGTGCTTGGTATTTCTGTGAAAAGAATACTAGCGCATGCAGGCTGGAAGACGGCTAAGTCGTTTGCAAAACATTATAATAAACGACTAGAAAAGCCTACCGGCGTTGCAAAGCGTCTTCTCGCCAACTAACAAGAATAGGTGAGAACAAAAATTTAGAATGTTATAATAATAAGAAAGAATGATATTAAGGATAAAAATGAATTATGTAACGGTCTCCCTAGCCTGAGGCTAGCCTGAGGCTGTTTACCGAGGTAAAATAGTATAGTTATACGAGTCTTACCTTGGTACAGATGATGGATAACTGTTGTTTTACCGAGGTATAAGCCTCGGATAGATGTGGGCTAGGGCCCTCCCGCCACACCCTGCCACATCTATTCCGTTGGTGTACCTTTTCGGTAAAGTAATAGTATCCATTGTTTGAAAGTCATTTTTATCCTCAATAAGTAGGTTAAGATTGCTGGTACCGGACGTGCTTACCTCTCCCTAGCCCACATCTATCCGAGGCTTATACCTCGGTAAAACAACAGTTATCCATCATCTGTACCAAGGTAAGACTCGTATAACTATACTATATATATATATATATATATATATACCTTGTATACACGTTGTATATATATATGACATATAAAATGTATTTACTGCATGTGCATTGTAAGATGCCCTCGCGACATACATTTTATATACACGTTTGGGTGCACCACCCCCTTCTGCTGGGGGGGAGGGGGGCAGTCTCATACCCGTAGCCCGCCACATTCAGCAATGAACCCGAATGAGTGCCCCTGCTCATTCGACCCTTTAAAAAGATTTCTTTTTTTCATTCGTTGCATTACAGTGTGATGGTGTTGACCTTCTGCCATCGGGATGATGTCATATACTAATGTATATGTGATATTTGATACCCAATGCTAATTTCTATAGACATAATTAATCAAATTGTGTAATTTCAAATAATTTCTTAAGCATTTGTCGGTTAAAATTGCATAGTTTGATGTTTTGAATTTTCTGCCATTGGGACGATGTCAATCATATACTGATGTGTATGTGATGTTGGATATTCAATGCTACTTGGTCAATTCGATAGATATAAATCAAATTAACCTTTCTACAAAATAATATTTTGTTAAAAACCGTAGTGCCACAGGCCTATGGCACCAATCCATTCCCAGAATGTTCAGTTCTTAAACAGAAATACCTACCTACAGCCCTGTCAGGTTCCAGGATTAGTAGGTCATCTCACATTACGTGGTCATCACGAGATGACCATCTGGGTCATAGTCACAGGACTTTTGGCAAGCTTGTTGTAATTATTTTCATCTCAAATTGCTCCAAAACTAGCTATTTGTCATCAAAGTTACTCGGGACTAATGAATATTAGGATATAATGCTCAATCTGAGCTATTTATCTCAAATATAACTAACAAATTCAAACGCCATCGAACCTTGCAACTTTAAATTACCTCAGTATTTCCGTCTATGTGGTGAAAAATATTTAATACGGTCACCAGTATCTAAGTTAGATATGTAGAATGAAATCTAGATACTCGTTTTGGTTTGGAAAATTTAATGTAGCTTTGAAATGGGCTGCAGACCAACAAGGGTCGAGGCGGGTGACCGTGAGATTTATTATAGTTTCTCGGTGTTTTAGGTCACAGCAACGTCTTATGCTATATCAAGACGGGTACCAACCTCTGACCGAGCATACTCATAGTGACTTTATAGTGCTGTCCCACTAGGTGATCACGCTGCCGGCACCATGACCCGATATCCCGTTCGGTCATATTAGCCTGATACTGAGCAAACCAGTCCTTGCCCATATCCTGTTGATGCCAAGCGACATGCTAGGGAGTTAATGACCTTTGTTTTTACTCGGCTGGGGTTCGATCACACGACCGGAAGGGAAACCAGCTACTGTTCTTTTATATTACCTGACTGGTTGTTGTAGTTTTACATCTTGGCAATATCTATGGTCATATCAGAACGGGTACCGACTTGTGACAGTGTGCACTCCTGGTGGTTTTATAATGTTGCCCCACTGAAAGACCTGGCTATCAGCACCATGACCTGATATCCCACTCAGTCACATTACCCTAACACTGAGCCAACCCATCTTTGCCCTGGTAAGAGAAAATATTTTTAATTGATATCGCTTTTGTTTAGTCCTATTTCGTACAAGTTGAACCAGCGTCACCGTCACATGTTTAATCATGGGACTGCACTGCACCTTCGTTCGAACCATCCCCAGAACCAGACAGGATGGCCTGGTTGGTAAGAGCACTGGCAGGCCTCCCATGGGCTTGAACCCCGGCCGCGCCAAACCACTGTCTTACCAAATTTCAGTTCAGTTCATAGACGAAACATTGATCTGTGTCAGTGTTCAGTGTTCCATGGTCTAAGAGAAATATTGACTACATTTATTCATTGGGGCGCTTTGTTAGGATAGGGAAAGGACTGATTGGCTCAGTGTCAGGATAATGTGACTTAATGGGATGTCAGGACACGGTGCTGGTGGCCTGGTATCCCAGTGGGGCAGTACTATAAAGTCGCCATGAGTGCGCACTGTCACAAGTCGGTACCTGTCCTGATATGACCTTAGGTGTTGCCTGGACGTAAACTTCCAACAACTAGCCAACCATTGTGGCATGTGTGCCAAGTGCGCTGCATCCAGTTTGTAATTAAAACTCGACACTGAACGCAGCTGTGCTGTCACTGCGACCCCGGCCCTCAGAGGTCAGGAGGACGCTCTGTCGAGGTGGGAGCAGCCCACCTAGTCAGGTACCGGACGCGGTGGCCGAACCGGTAGAGCGCAGGCTTCTCGTGCGGACGGTCAGGATTTCGAATCTCAGCCGAGTCAAACCAATGACATATCAAATTAATATGTGTTGCCACCTAACCTGGCACTGCGCATTAATAGGATAGGATATGGGCTGGTTAGCATAGTGTCAGGATAGTGTGAGTGTGCGGGATATTGGGTCATGGTCTCACAGTGGGGCAGCACTATAAAGTCACCATAAGTTCGCACTGTCACAAATCGGTGCCCCTTCTGATAGGACCTTGGATGTTGCTAGGGTATAAAATAAATAAAACATACATACATACATACATACATACATACATACATACATACATACATACATACATACATACATACATACATACATACATACATACATACATACATACATACATACATACATACTATGGGGGCAAATGATGTTGCCAATCAGTAACTTAAATACATGTCTTTATTATAATTTATTTGATAATAAACAGGTTTAATTTATGGTATTTAATTAGTAAAATGACCATTTTAATTGATAATTGATAACTCGAAATCCTACTAAATAGTGATGTAGTATATACTCAGTTTTTTTTTGGTCGGGGTTGGGGGTTTCCGGGGAACTACCCTGCCTTTATTTCCCTTTAATGACATTTAGAGGGAAAGTAGAAGTAAGTATAAGTACAAGTATAATTATTTTAGTGATACTAATTATAGGTAAAATAATCTCGGCAAGCACACCAAAACTGCGGCGGTTCAAAGCAACGTGTGACCCAGATTGCCATCTGATCGTGATACACTTATCGACCAATCGGGGCATACTGGAACCTGGCTACACGTGGTACTTGCAATGAGGGCAAGGCAAACTAGAGTATCTTCCATGCCCTTCCTAAGCAAAAGATATGTTCTCATAAATTCGCTTACTGTGAGCCAGTATCTTTAAATAAAACCAGCTTCTTTTTTATTAAGCCTCTAGAGCGCATTGATTTATATCAACGGCTGTTGGATGTCAAACATATGGTCATTCTGACCTATTTCTTCGGAGGAAAATACTCGCTGCCGACACTTAGGGTCTTCTTTCCAATAAGCAGCAAGGGGTCTTTTATATGCACTTTCCCACAGACAGGACAGCACCTACCACAGCCTTTGATGAGCCAGTTATGGACGAATGGTTGGAATGGAAAATAGCTCAAACTGCAAATGGATCCACTGAGTCTGAGAAGGATCGATTCGATGACCGACCGCTTCACAGGTGGACACTCTACCGCCTGAGCTACCTCCAGCTCCTCGCCAGTATCTAAGTGTCATATATATATATATATATATGTATGATTAAATCTAGGTCAGTGATTTGGTTTTGGAGATATAATGCTTTGGTCGAACTAGGTAACCACAACCAAAGAGTCAGTCAGCGTCTGATTTAGTTGTGTAATCGGGTTGTTGGTTGGGGTTAGGGTAGATAAAACATTAAGCAACCTATTAGAACAAGTGGCGAAAGACTAGATACATTAAATCAGCACATAAATTATTAATTTAAGAAGCAAAATATATTCTTCATATACACCTTCACATTTACTTGCTACTTCTGAATTGAAAAATATAATGAAACCTGTAGTTTAATCAACTTTAAAAGTGAAATCAATAGCATGCTGTGGCCGCCATCCTTTGTTTTTGCATTCTCTCCCATTTCCACAACTCGGTATAAGTAACCATTTGATACTGGAAGCAGTAATTGCACTTCCTGTTCCATACTAAAGCTATTTTCTCCCGTATTTAGACTACCTTGTCATTCGCCCATCTACTGCAAGGACGGGGTTAGTCATTTATCCATCAAGGAGGAACGGGATGTAGCTCAGGCGGTAGAGCATCCACCTGTGAAGGTATGGGTCATCCGGTCAATCGTGCTCAGTGAACAAATTTGCAGTTTGGGCTATTTTCTGTTCCAACCAGTGGTCCACAACTGGTTCATCAAAGGCTGTGGTATGTGCTGTGACCTATCTGTGGGAAAGTCCATATAAAAGACCCCTTACTGCTTATCGGAAAGAGTAGCCTATGTGCCGGCAGCGCGTTTCCTCCAAAGAAATATGTCAGAATGACCATATGTTTGACATCCAATAGCCAATGATAAAAATCAATGTGCTTTTGAGGTGTCGTTAAATAAAACATACTTTCATTTATCCATCACGAAACATGAATTATGGTGGATAATGTATGGCTATACACCCCTACATGAATTCACTGTCCTATTTTATCTGAACGTTGTATTCCTGGTCTAGTTCGAACTAAATATCTACGGCAGTCATTATGGCCGGAGTGTCATAAGTTTCGGTTGGACAGGATGGCCGAATGAGGTGAGCGTCCGTCTCTAGTTTTGGTATGTCGTTGGATTCTAACCCGTGGGTATACATAAGGATAGGGCAAGGAGCAGTGGAACGAGGACAACCAATTGGCAATTGTCTGCCATTGAAATTTCCCCAGTTTCAAGTTTCATGGTCCAATGAAACATATCTTTTTTTTTCAACACCAAAAACACTTACCTATATTTGATTATATATACCCAACTTAATGACTTGGGACAGCATATATAATTAATATCAGTGGATTTATGACCCCATCCCATTGGACCTCTACTTTCAGTCAGCCATTAGGCAGGGAGGCCTCAAACCAATAAAGTCAACCTCGTCGTGACCTCATTGGTCCTGCCCTCAAGTACCACGTGTAGCTTAAGCCGTGGTCACACGTACAACGCTAGACCGACTTAGATAAGGCGAACTAGCGGCGCGTTCACACATACCAATGTTTGTAAGTGTGGCGCGTTCAGACACACGCGTTACACCAGCTCAGATCGATGTTTGTTTGTGGTTGTTTTAGGTCCTAGCAACATCTAAGGTCATATCAGGATGGATACCGACTTGTGACAGTGTGCACTCATGGCCACTGTATAGTGCTGCCTCACTGGGATACCATACATACAAACATGCATACATACATGCATCCATCCATACACACATACATGCACACATACATACATCTACACATACATATATACACACATACATACACATGTGTACACATGCATACACACATATATACACAAATACATCCATACATACATACATGCATACATACATACCCACACATACATACATCCATATACTTACACACATACATACATCCACACATACATACACATGTATACACATACATACACACATGTATACACACATATATCAACACAATCAAAACATACATACACATACAAACATACATACACACATGCATATACATATAGTTACACACATACATCGATACATACAAACATACATGCATACATACACACATACATCCACCCATACATCAACACATACATAAACAATTGCATGCACACATACATGCGCATACACACATACATACACACACATACATACATCAACCGTGATGTGCTTAAACCACCTCAACTAAATCACTTGCGTTCACACACGCACCTTAGGCCGACTCAGGCTAATTCGCCTCAGTTAATCTACCTCGCGAGGCGGTTTACTTGAGGCAAACTAGTTGAGTCGACTCAGCCCTAATTCGCCTCAGTGTTGGGGTCACACGCCCAATGTGAGTCCAAGAGGTCGCGTGGAGGTTTAATGGCACCATAGCATAGTTAGTTCCCTTGCACCCCCCACCCCTCACAGATCTCTCCACTGTGGTAGTTTCTAAGTCTAGGCATTACGATCATTTAGGATCAGAATTGTAATTTTTAATATTTAATCCCAGTAGGGAAGCACTATGAAGCAAGGATGAAAGATCTCCGCGATTTCGCGGATTTCCGCGATTTTTCCTGTATGCCCTCCTTGAAATACCGCAGCACTATCACTGTATAGGCCTACTAAATACACTAATATGTGCTTCAAATGTCGCAGCACTATCGGCCTATCCCCAATATGTATAATACCTGACTTCCGGAAATTGTCTTTGATTTCCTGACAATGGTAAGAAGACTATCAGAGAATTTCTGAATTTCCGCTTTTTTTTGCCGGAGACCACTTTCATCCCTAATATATAGGATCGAATCTAAGTGTCTTGGGTTTAACATGCAGCTTTAAAGTTGCATAGTCCAATGGTTTTGCGTTTCTGTCATTTTTCCGAGATAAATATATTGAATTGATTGTTCAGAGATGAAAGACCTCCGCGGTTTCGCGGATTTCTGGGATTTCTTATATCCACCGATCAATGTTAAGCAAAATTCCAAAAGATGGGATGTATATAGAACAACAGTTCGGTGGTTCGAATCCCGTTCTTATATGACCTTAGATGTAGTTAGAACATAAAACCTAAGCAAGAAATTGTTAGATATGGGCGATAATTCAGTCACAACAAGGCTTAGTTCAGACCTTACTTCCTGTATTTTTCCGCGATCCCCTGACAATGCTAAACCTATGGGAGAATATCACTTTCCGCTTTTTTTCCCGGAGACCACTTTCATCCCTGACATTGAAGTGAACATGAGTGCACTGTCACAAGTCGGTACCCGTCCTACTACCTTAGGTGTTGCCAGGACGTAAAATTCCAACAAACAAACATGACCCTACAGTGGCATCTTTATTTGAACTAACTGTTTTATTTGTTGGGGTTTTACATCCTGGTAAAATAGCATGACGGGTACCGACTTGTGACAGGCAGACTCATGATGACTTTATACTACTGCCCCACTGGGAGACCAGGCCACTGGCACCATGACCCAATATCTCACTCAGTCACATTGTCCGGATACTGAGCTAACCAATCGTTGCCCTATCCTAGTAATGGTGATTGCCAGGCTAAGTATCAATTGTGTGCATCATTGCTTTTACTCAGCTGGGATTCGAACTCCCTACTTCCCGTACAGTAAGTCTGTGCTCTTGTCGATTTGGCTACCACTTCTGATCTGAAATAAGTAAATGTGATGCTCTCTATACGTTTCGAAATGGCAATAGTTAAGCGAATGGGGCTCTTTTTTTTTCTCCCTCTTGTCTTTTTAAATGCAACTTATGTTACATTTACTAAGCCAATTATGTTGTTTTCACTTGAAATCATTTCCCCATAGTAAAATAAAACTAACTCGGCTGATGATTTGAGTGTCAATGTAATCATGTTTAGTTGTCGGCAGCAGGACAAGCCATTCGGTTGGTTTGATTGGTGGAGTTTTACTTTACGGCCTAGCAATATCTAAGGTGATATCAGGATGGGTACCGACTTGTGACAGTGTGCACTCATGGCAACTTTTTAATGCTGCCGCACTGGGAAATCAAGCCACCAGCACCATGACCCGATAGTCCTAGCTCCAGGCTAGGAAGCGACAAGTATCAATTTTAATCATTGGTTTGACTCGACCAGGAACATTAATAATTAATAAATATTCAACAAAGGAACCGAACTCACGACCTTCCGCACATGAAGCCCATCCTCTACAGATCCTGCCACAGCGCCCGGTGACAAACCATCCAGTTACCATGGTCCCACGCTATCGTTAGTTGAAGGTGTCCGACTTCAGGAGGTCACGTTGTGCTGCCTCGAGTAAAATTATGGATAGCCCTTACCTGTCCTTATTATGGAACTTACTGAGTGACAGCATGTGGTTTCTGGACAAGTGGTGGCTATTTACCAATTCTGAGGGAAGTATGGCGAGTGACCTGTCCATCAGTAACTCTAATGGTCAGATTGGCCGAGTGGTCTAAGGTGCCAGACTCAAGGTTATCCTTGCCTGTGTACGCAGGTTCACGAGTGTTTTGGTCCACGAATGTGGGCGTGGGTCCGAACCCCACATATGACAAATATCTGTTTGTGGCGGAGTGGTTAGAGTGCCTGACTTTTTTCTAGGTCAGACTCCTAATCTGAGGGCCGGCGGTTCGATTCCCCGTGCCCCCAGCTCTGCCAATTTGGATTTCCACCTCTGTGTATAACTTACAGCGTCATCAAAGGCGGTTGCTCTCATATCATGTCTATGTGGTGTGGGAGGTTAAAAATCCCTTGGGTCGGTAAAAGTGTTGGCTCGGGCTTTCTATCGACCAGCAGTGGAGTGGGGAAGACCAGTCGTCTGTGACTGGGATTTCCCCTGCTTGGGACAACTAATATACCAAACAAAAAAACAAAAAAAAACCGAGACAAATAAGTGTTCACACTTTCTGTCTACCATTCGCTATATTTGCTATATCGCTAATGGTTTTGGCTATTTGGATTGAATTTGTATACAACTGTGATTTTATAGCGATTTAGGCAACATTATTTCGCATCACATTTGTACACGTATGTATTGGATGAATGGCCAGTCAATTCTAAAGGTGATTTTCCCATGTGTACACGTATGTACTGGATGAATGGCCAGTCAATTCTAAAGGTGATTTGCCATATGCAGTGAAACCTCTCTAATTCGACCGACCATCGGATCAACTTTAAGTGGTCCATTTAGGGAGTTGGTCGGTTATGGGAGTTAGAATATCCTTATAATGGTTTTGTTGTGACCCAAATAAAGCGATCGATATAGCGGAGTGGTCAATCTGTGTTAGAGAGGTTTTACTGTACATTGGGAGAGAACAGCTAGGTTTTTAAGATTAAATTGGTAGTTTTCATATAACTGCCGTCAGGTTCCAGGATTAATAGGTTAGTCCACATCACGTGGCCATCGCAAGATGGGGAGGGGAGTGTGGGTTATAGCCACAGGAGTTTCGGCAAGCTTGCTGAAATTATGTTGGTGTTTCTTTTAGCTCAAATTGCTCCAAAATTGCAAAAATTTATATCAAAGTTACTCGGGACTAATGAATATTAGGTTATAATAGTCAACCTGAGCTATTTATCTTCTTTCTTTTTTTTTTAAACACACAAATTTTTAAAATTTTAAAACAAGGCAAAAATTCAAAAGCCATCGGACTATTCAACTTTAGATTTCCAGGCATTTCGTCATTTACTATAAAATGTCCAGTTTTGTCAGTTGTTATTGAAGTAGGCGAACATGAACTATACTATAAAATTCTCCTATTATCATGCAGCAGCCCCCATGGGGAACCGGGGTAGAATAGTTCCCTTGCACCCCCTTGCAGATCATAAAATGTGACAAATGGGGTGACCCGTTTGCCGTGAGTCGCGGCTCGTGTCAGTGGAGGAAGAGATCCTGGTGCATGAGGTCTTCAGGGAGCTGTGGCTTCCTGTCGACCAATACTGCACTTTGGCCCCGACTTCACCTAGACGAGAGGTTGGACTGGCCCGGTCCAATCAATCGGCCGGTCACGCCAAGCCCTAGGAGTCGTGATATGAAGAATATATTTATTTACACACATGTGTGCATCTGCCGGTTACCGCAGCTCTGCACATCCCATTTTTAGGGCTCCATGGTGGGTGGATAACGAATCAACAAAAAACTAAACATGGATAATTTTTGTTAAACACCCCAAACTGGCCAGTTTGAAGACTACTTCTCCATGTATACTGATGGTTCAAAAGACCTAAGCCGGGCAGCTGCTGCGTGAGTCTGCCAGGGCAAGAAATTTGGCATTTGCATGCCCGATTAGAGCTCGATTTTTACGGCGGAAGCCCGAGCACTCCTCGCGTTGGAAGTCATTTGTGGCTAACACATGTTTTCCTGCTCAAGGGGGACCCTCCCCCTGAATGTATTGGATGTCAGTCCCCACTGACAGTCAAGCACATTTTACTAAACTGTGTCGATTTCATGGCACTGCGCCAACAATTTTACACTGTAAACAGCATGCATGACCTTTTTACTAAAGTAAAACAAGAAGATATTTTAGCCTTTTTGAGGGCAGCTGGTGGGTACCACCTGATATAATTCATTAAAACAATTTTTATCAATTTATTCATCTATTTATGGCACTGCGCCAACAATTTTACACTGCAAATCGCATGCATGACCTTTTTACTAAAGTAAAACAAGAAAACATTATAGCCTTTTTGAGGGCAGCTGGACAGTACCACCTCATATAGTTTACTAAATAAATTCTATCAATTATTAATAAAAAATTTCCTTTTCTATGGGAATTTGTTTCCCTTGGCCACAAATATATGATTGTGAGCTTTTTAATTTAGTGAGGTTCTATTGGCACATAATTGATTGTCTGCTTTTACATGTAGAAGCGATGGTTTGAACAAAATACAAACATTTCTTCCCGTGAATATGGCCTATGCTGCCGACACGGCGTAAAGCAACCACCAATCAATCAATCATCTATTTAATTTAATTATATGATTCTGAGCTTTTAAGTTTTTATAATTGTCTATTGACACATAATTGATTGTATGCTTTTACATTATATGTAAAGGCGATGGTTGAATTTTTGTTAAAACAATTCTCGCCGTGAATATGGCCTATACTGCAGACATCACACAAAGAAACCAATCAAATCAAATCAAATCAAACAATTGTCTCAGTGAATTTATGGTACTATCCCTTTGGACAACTATTTGAAAAAGCCATTAAACAGGGATGACATTAACAAATTAGGTCAATCTTGTGACCTCATTAGTATTGCCCTCATTCCCAGTACCATCTGAAGCTTAGTCATTAATAGCTCAGCCCATCACGTGACCTTTGTGTGACGGGAATCTAGGTCACAACTACAGGAGTTTTTGGCGTGCTTGCCGAAATTATTTTGGATGCTTTCATTTCAAATTGCTCCAAAGTTAGTTATTGGGGGTCATGCGGGGCGTAATCAATTAATCAACTCGGGTCACCTGCACCACTTTTTGGCGCATGTGCACATCCTAGAGACTCGGGTTGAATAAACGAATACGCTTGGGGTGGACAAAATGGTGGCTTAATCTAAAACTTAATATTTTTTTTAAATAACCGATATATGTACAGCAAAATAGGATTTAAAGTATTTTATGATTGTAGAAGCTGACAATCTGGGTTATTTTTTTTAAAAAGCATTAAAACAACACGTAGGAGTTGTACTGGTAGCGGTTATCCTACAGGTACCAGCACAGATGTGATGTCATCGCTCCTAGCAAACCCCAGCCAAGAGGTGGGTTACTGTGGTCGGGTCATTTTGCACATGGCACGTGTATTTCTCGACTCCACTCGCGGTGTTCTATTTGAAATTCTGACGACTTGGGTGAGCCGAGTCGCCCGGGCCATGTTAATCGATTACGGCCGCAGTGATTAAGCACATCTGACTAAAAAAAATTACATTACAAACCGTTAAATAGAGCAATGTATGCCAAAAGAGCATACAACGGTGGTAAAATCACAAGTGGTATATGATAAATAAAACAGTAAAAGACTTCAAGTTAAAAATGGAAGTTAATCCAGATTAATGAAGTGTATGTTATAACGGTCAAGCTGATGTATCTTTTAAATACGGCAAAAATTCAAAAAGACACCGGATTATGCAACTTTAATCGGTTACTCTCGAGTATGTTTAAATCCAATCTAGTCTCAATAGCCGGGGGGAGGGGGGGGGTGGTCCCAGACCCCGAAAACTGCAAACGATAATTAATTACCACTGTTCCTTTAGCTATGGATGTTGATTGGTTGACTGTTGGAGTTTTACATCCTGTCAACATTCTAAGGTCATAGGACAGGAATCGACTTGTGACAGTGCGCACTCATGGCGACTTTATAGTGCTGCCGCACTGGGAGACCAGGCCGCCTGACACTGAGAACGTCATTGGTTTGACTCGACCAGGGTTCGAACCCATGGGTTTGAATCCCACGATCTACCAAAACGGCCATGGATGTAAAAGATGTAGAATCCTGGGGTACGGGTGGGGGTGGACTACTGTCATTTTAAAGTTAAACAGGCATATCTGCTCATAGCGAGTCAATATGTGGTGTTTTTTTTTTACGAGACTCAGTTTAGAACATCCTCACTATAGACCTATTTCAATGTTTACAAACATTGTGTATGCGCGCGCAGCTCGGCTGCAGAACGAAGGCACACTGCCACGGGGTTTGCCGGTACGCGCAGTGTAAAACGTCAGTTTTAGTCAAAATTAATAGAAATCCAGAACCCTAACCTTATAAATTTTATATAATCTTGTTGTTAAACATGTTTTCTATGTGTATTCCAATCGGTTTGTTTCTAGGTTGTGTGGTTTTAGAGATATTTAACTTTTACTGCATGAAGATTGCTCACAGCCATTGACAATGCATTGACAGATTGAGTTTGCCATACGCGCAGTGCAAAACGTCAGTTTTATTCAAAATTAATAGAAATCCAGAACCCTAACCATATCAATTTAATATAATATTTTTGGTAAACATGTTTTCTATGTGTATTTCAATCAGTTTGTTTCTAGGTTGTGTGGTTTTAGAGATATTTCACTTTTTCTGTAAGAAGATTGCTTACGACCATTGACAATGCACTGAGTTTGCTGGCTAGCCCGCGAAGGGTAAACACTGCATTGATTTGTGCTGCAGCAATGCTATGTCTATGCAGAGCATTTATTTTAGCAAAATTAATTTAAAAGCTTTCACTGAGTCGATTAAAAATATATTAATGCGCGATTGAAGAGGAAGATCTGAAGTATTTAATTTAACTTAAGGGCAATTTTCTCTGAAAGTATTAAAAACAGAGATAATAGTGAAAGTTGGGATATTCTGAACTCATAGCCATTGAGTTTGCAGTGACCGGATGTTGTCCTGCAGCCAAGCAGCGTGCGCACTGACCTAAATACACGTACTGACGTCATATGAAATTGGTCAATAGAACCCACCAGTGTATTTTCTTGCACAATGGCAGGACCACCAAATAGGAGTTCATTAAAAAGATCACAGTCATTATACATAATTTTTATTTATGTTGTACAGTGGCAGGAACACCAAATCGGAATTCCTTAAAGTGGCCCGGTATACCTCCGACAAATGCTCCGACAAATGCTCCGACAAATGCTCTCCAAGCACAACACCGCTTAGTTTTTATGCTTATATAACCATATAGTTGTAGTCTCACTGCGTCTGAACTGGGCCAGGGAGAGTGCTGAGGTTAGTGGGGGGAGGTGCTGAGGCTAGTTGAGAAGTGGGTCAGGGTGGGGGTGGGATGGGGGCGGGGCGGGTCTGATGCTGGGCCTGTAGCTGGCAGCTGTTGTTTTAAAAATGGATGGGTGAGTGGAGAGAAGGGAGAGTAAAACTGGGGTATTTTCAATTTTATTCAGAGTAGTTCAAACAGGAAATATATTTGCTTTAATGTAAAATATATGTTAGTACAATTACATTGCATTATTAAATCAGAAACACGTATAGAAAGAAAACATGTTTTTGTTGTTGAATGTAAAAAGGTTTTGGACTGTATGGGGTTTGAACCCACAACACCAAACAATTTCAGATTACAAGTTCAACACCCTAACCACTAGGCCACATGTAATTAGCTATTTGTATATACGACGTCCTGTATACAAGATGTATGTATGTTTGTTTATGTATGTATTTATGTATATTGCATAATTCAATCAGAAACACATATAGAAGGGAAAACGTTCTTTTGTTTTATATACGCCGTCATATATACAAGGTGTGTGTATATATACCATGTGTATATCATATGTATAGCCCTTAGTGTGCTGGTATGCCGTTAAGCATTTATTCATTCATTATGTATAATGTATATACTAGTCATTTAAAAATGTATGCATTGCGAGGGCATCATGTGATGCCCACACAGTAAATACATTTTATATATGCGCTAGTAATAGTATATATGTCATATATATATGACGTATATACAAGGTATGTATATATATATTTTACCTCGGTACTACGTGTCTGGCTACTCATAGTCCAGGGAGAATGCAGCGCATCCATGGCCAGCATTTAGCAATTAGCATAATCAACTCACAACGGGAGGACGTTTGTTGAGTAGCTCCGGCAGTTTTTCTACATTAACTACAAAACCAACCAGGTTGGTATTATTTTAACTGGATATGTTGGTACAGTTCATGTTAGCATTCATATACATAAAGTTTTAAAACTTTTCCTTAAAGTTTGTTTTAAAGCTTAATTCCCTCCAAAGCGCAGGCTACCAGAACCAAGAGAAGATTCCGATTGGGAGGATCTTTCAGAGGATCAGGACTCTTCTGACGATGAGTGGCAGGAGGAAGTCGTTGTGGCTGCGCGCAAACTCAAACACAAAAGGAAGGTACAGTCTTCCGATGGAGATGAGTTCACCAGGGCACGCAAGAAGAAGCTGCTGGTGAAAAACAGTAAGAAGAAATCCAAGAAGAGGAAGAAGAAGAAATCCAAGAAGAGGAAGAAGAACAAATCCTCTTCTTCGGATTCTTCGTCAGACTCGTCCTCAACGAACTCCGACTCGGACACCAAACGGGCGGGTAAATACGCCAAGTTGAGTGGGAAGGTGGTCAAGAAGTGTAAGACACTTAGAAGGAAAAAGATCCAGACCACCACCATGATGAGAAAGACCATCCAGGGCCACTTCCATACCTTCAATCCGGCGGAAGTCATCTTTGGCAAACTGCCTCCTTTTCGTGGATGAGTTTGTCTTATTACAGTGGTGCTAACATGAATGTCATAGAGAGACGGCTACAATTACGCATAAATAGGTCAGTTCTGAATGGATTCAAATTTTCCAAGACCAAAACAGTCTGCATGCACTGCTGAGTAGAATGCATGCGGAACCGGAGCTGACCCTTGATGGGGATCCCATTAAAGTCGTTGAGGAAATCAAATTTTTGGGCCTCATTTTCGCCGTAAAACAAGATGCCTGAAAGCGCTAGATATTCTCAGGGTGCTGTCCAGCTCAGAGTGGGGAGCGGACAGAGATGTTCTGCTCTCCGTGTACCGAACCTTGGTTCGGTCAGGAGTGGATTACAGCAGCATAGTATACAGTTCCGCAAGGAAATCGTATATTGGGCTGCTAGATATGGTCCACCACCAGGGACTGCCTGGTCCTTGGGGCCTTCTGCACCTCACCAGTTCAGAGCCTCTACATCGAAGCCAACGAACCATCACTTAACAACAGGAGAATCAAATATGTAGTCAAGATAAAAACTAATGCATTGAAACCTGCACACAATTGTCTATTCGAGCAGCATGATGAATCCAGGTATGAAGCCAGGCCGAATTACATCCCGCCATGGAGGCTCCGAATGAAACCTCATTTGGAGGCCTTAGGTGTGGATTTGGATGTGTAGGAGGATGCCAAAGTCCCAGAGCATCCCCCTTGGTCGTTGAGGAAGCCGTCCGTTATCCTCTGACTCACGGAACTTAGGAAGTCTGGGACACATCCACTCGAATACCAAGGACTGCGTGCAGAGATTCAAGGCCAGTTTGCCGACCACCTCTCCCTATACACTGATGGTTCAAAAGACCAAAGCCGGGCAGTCTACCGACAGATAAAACTTTGTGTACGCTTGCCCGATCACAGCTCGATTTTCACTGCGGAAGCCCAAGCACTCCTTCTCGCGTTGGAGGGTATCGAGGTATCCAACCACACTAACTATGTTATATACAGTGATTCGTTCTCCTGCCTCCTGGCTGTTGCTGGACTGAAAACGAATCACCCTATTCTAGCAGCGGTCATTTTTAAAATGAGCCAACTGGCAATGGATGGGTATGACATCCACCTGTGTTGGGTGCCTGGCCATGCCGGCATACAGGGAAAGGAACGAGTTGATTGGGCTGCGAAGACGGCCCTGAACTGTGATCTTAAACCGTGTCTGATCCCTCACTCTGATCTGAAACCACTAATAGCCAACCACATAAAATCCAAATGTCAACCTGAGTGGGATGAAAACATTAATGAACTTAAAGAAATTGAACCATCTGTGGGAAAACCACACATGCGGGAGGTCGCCGGGACCAAGTGGTCCTTAGCCGCTGCCGTATTGGCCACTTGTGGCTTACACATGCTTTTCTGCTCAAGGGGGAACCTCCCCCTGACTGTATTGGGTGTCAGTCCACGCTGACACTCAAACACATTTGACTCAGTTGCGTTGATTTTTTGGCCCTGCGCTAACAATTCCACACTGCAGACAGTATGCATGACCTTTTTACTAAAGTAAAACAAGAAAACATTTGAGCCTTTTTGAGGGCAGCTGGTCTGTACTACCTCATATAGTTTGCTAAATAAATGCTAACAATTATTAATAACCTTTTCTTTTTTTACGGGAATTTGTTTCCCTCGGCCACAACTATATAATTGTGAGCTTTTTAACTTAACGAGTGTCTATTGGCAAACATTAGTGATATAATTGTCTGCTTTTACATGTAAAAGCAATGGTTTGAACAAAAAACAAACATTTCTCACTATGAATATGGCCTATGCTGTCTGCCAATACTAATATATATATATATAGGCCTGTGGTAGTAGAACCATATCAGTTTCTACACTCACCTATGATGAACTGCACATTATATAATTCAGCTGGTCCTGAGCATTAATGGTTTCACGGGATCCATCGCAATGGTGCAGGTTTCTGGGTTTAATGCTATGATGGCAGCAGCCATTCTGGTCATGGCTATGTGTTATCGTTTGGACGGGATCCATCGCAAATGTGCCGTTCCACAGCGTATGCGTCGAAGGCCTGGGGTTGTAGCACCATATCAGTTTCTACACTCACCTATGATGAACTGCACATTCTGCAATCCTGAGTCGTCCGCCGGCGCATACACTGCGGAAAGGCTGCTGCCATCATAACGTTACGCCCAGAACCCGGCGCATTTGCGATGGATCCTGTCCAACCAGTAACGCATGACCAGAACAGTTGCTGCCAGCATAGCATTAAACCTGGAAATCTGCGCATTTGCGGCAGATCCCGTCAAGCCATTAACGCTCATGTCCAGCTGTATCATAGAATATGGCTGCTGCCATCATATCATTAAGCACAGAACCCGGTGCATTTGCGATGGATCCCATCCAAACGATAACACATAGCCACAACCAAACGCCTGCTGCCTTCATAGCCTTAAAACTGGAAACCTGAAACCTGTGTATTTGTGGCGGATCCCATCAAACTATTAATGCTCAAGCCTGGCTGATCTGGCCCTTCCGTACAAAAGATCTGAAAGTCGAAAAACATTCAAATGCACATATCTCACTCCATATGGTTCACTCCTTTTTACATTCAATAACAAAGAAATAAAATTTTCCTTTTATAGACAGTGTAACTGACAAATTTCAAGCGGATGCGCGCAAAACACATGCGTACGCATCCTCACATATGGTTAGACCACCAAGGATATGTGTACTGCTCACATGGTATGCGTAGACACTATGTATATGGGTCGTTCTCAGAAGTTGTGTACCAATACTGTGACATCAGCACCACAAAATCAAAATGTTGTCAAAGTCCTATATCCAAGCTTCCTCAATGTGCATGTCCTTTTGCATCTGAATAATTGAAAATAAACATATTCTGACATTTTTAAGTAGGTCAAATGATGCTCACCCCAATAAATAGCAGTATAGCATGGAAACCAATCTGACTCCAAAATCAAATATTTTCCACACAAAGCTTGACATTTTTAGGAAATTTCACATGCCACTTGCTTTTATAAACAGTAGTAATAATAATTTGAAACCTCATTGCTATGGTTTTGTGTTATTTGTGATGAAGAAAAGCAGAAACATATTAACAACATAACAGTCCAAGTGGAACAATTTTACACAAATGTTCAGCTCAAATTTCAATGTTTAGGGGCAATTTCAGGATTTATCTTTTACTATACCATAACTGGGTCCATGCATAGAGTGTCAAATTGTGAAAATAGTTCTGGTACTGTATCTGTACTCAGTGTTTGATATAGAGTTTCGTACTTGCAAGTGGAAATGAAATGTTACGATGTTACTGACTCCAGAAAAGGTTAACTATTTCAGAATTTTTAGAATTTTTTAAAGAGATAAATGTCTTCAACTTAATGAAGACATTGTATATGACCATTTGGAGTGAAATGTGCTGTTGTTCAGAGGTTTTCATTAAGTTTGTGACACTTTATTTTCAATGCTGTTGACAATGTCAAAAATTAGTGATATAATTTTCTATTTATTTAGCTACATCCATCCCAATAAGATACATAATACACAATATTAACATTTACTTTCATGGCCCTGCGCCAACAATTTTACACTGCATACAGCATGCATGACCTTTTTACTAAAGTAAAACAAGAAAACATTTTAGCCTTTTTGAGGGCAGCTGGTTTATACCACCTCATATAGCTTTTTAAACAAATTTCATCAGTGAATAATACTATTATTTAGAATTTTATTTAGCTTGACCAGAAACTATATAATTGTGAGTTTACAAAATTCATGAGTGTCCATTGACACAAAATTGATTATATGCTTGTACATGTAAAAGCGATGGTTTGAACAAAAACAAACATTTCTCGCCGTGAATATGGCCTATGCTGCCGACATGCCCTAAAGCAAACACCAATCAATTAATCATTTACTTTGGATCAAAAATATCTCCCACATTATTTGACTAAATGATGAAATCTAAATATTGACACTCCAATAATGGGTTTCTTTGAAATATGCATTTCAAGTAGATTACCTCAAGTGGTACACAGTTAATGAGAATAACCCATATGGCAATGGCCTGAACTGAGACCAGTAATTATATGTGGCCTCTGTAGTCTAGTGGTTAGGGGTGTTGAAATTGTACTCTGAAGTTGTTGGTCTTGTGGGTTCAAACCCCATACAGTCCACTACTTTTTACATTCAACAACAAAAAGAAGTTTTCCTTCTATATGTGTTTCTAATTGAATTATGCAATGTAAGTGTACTAAGATATATATGTAACACGCTAACCACTAGACTACAGAGGCCACATGAGCTGGTTGTCTCAGTTAGGCTATTTGTATATATACAACGTCATATATACAAGGTGTATGAATACATCCATGCATGTATATACCTTGTATATACCTTGTATATATATACACAACTGAAAGTGATAAAAGAGAAGGGGAGTCACAAGACTATTACTGTCTAGTGGCAAAAACAAGTCATTAGACTTAACCCTTATGGGCAGCAGAAATACACCCATTTATATATTTGATGTATATATACTAGTGCATATATAAAATTTCTAAATATTGTGTGGTGGCCATGCAGTGACTTTAGGGTTGCCGTATGATGGCCCCACAGCGCATACATTTGATATATGCACTAGTTACTATATATATATAGATATATATAGATATATATCTTATATGATACATACATACATACATACATACATACATACATACATACATACATACATACATACATACATACATACATACATACATACATACATACATACATACACCTTGTATATATGACGTCATGTACACAAATAGCCGGAACTGAGACAACCAGCTACATGTGCCCTCTGTAGTCTAGTGGTTAATGTGTTGAACTTGTAATCTGAAGTTGTTTGGTGTTGTGGGTTCAAACCCCAAACACTCCAAAACCTATTTACATTCAACAACAAAAAAAAAGTTTTCCTTCTATGTGTTTCTAATTGAATTATGCAATGTAATTAATTGTACTGACATATTTTACTTTAAAACAAATATAAAATCCTTCTCTAAAGAACTACTCTAAAGAAAATTGAAAATACCTCAGTTTTACTCTCCCTTCTCTCGACTCACCCAGCCATCTTCACAACAAGTGCTGTCACATGACCAATCTAGGTCACTCAACACCACCAAGTGGAAAAGTTCAGTACTAAGCATGTACCACCCTGTGGCACAAATTAGAACTATTCTGAATTTGTTTGTTTTCCCGACCGCCTATACCTTTTCCCTTTGAAAGGTTTTATCATTATATATAGTGTTTATTTATGTTCTACAGGAACACTAAATCTGAGCTCCTATTATTACAGCCATTAATATACATTTATATTTTTTATTATTAATCGTTGTCGTGTGTTTTAAACAAAAAATGGTTTAAAAAAGAAAAAGTTGGTGAATTGGGGGATTTTATTGTGCGGGGAAATAGGACACTGGGCGGCGTCCCTGTCCTATCTGGAAGGAAGGCCTCCCCGGGCGGCAAACACTCGCTAAGGCCTAAGCCGAGCTTGGGTTTCTAACTCTTGCCAAACCGCTGGCCCGCTGGACGCCCGAAGTAGGTCACAGTTGTCCCGCTGACCGGGAAACGCTTGTGTATTGACCCACTTTCGGTGGGGTGGCGCGGTGACCAACTTCTTCAGGGTCTGTGTGGCCTACTTTTGGGGCTCGGTGGCCCGGTGGTGACCCTAACATCTTTTAACCTCAACTGAGAGTTAGGTTGTGCAGTATCTTCTTCTCCACGACCCAAAAGAGGGCCCGGGACATTGTCAGTGCACAAGAGTTGGCCGGGACACGTCGGTGAGTGGCGGCCCGTGTGGTTTGCGTGGTTTCTCGGCGTCTCGCCCATCACGTGGGCTGTGGGCGCAGTTTGCAGCTAACTGTAACTACAGTAACATCTTTTTGGGTCACGGCCTCCCTATCATGGCCCCTCGATGCACTTTACTCTCGGATACATTCATATTCTAGGTCGGGCCGGCTGACGCATTGTGTTATACTGCTTACTGGTTTGCGGGGATTGGTCTTACCATACCATAATAATCCTTATAATGGTGCATGTTAATAATATAATTATATATTGGTAGTTAATTAATTAGTGGGAGTTTTACACATACACATTTTGTTGCGTCGACAAATGATTCATTTACCAACTTAGATTCATTACTTGTTGTTCTTTAAAAAAATATATATTATGATTTTTAGATCATAGCGTTTATATCCTGGTTCAATAACGATAGCTTTCCATCTTTTTTAAATAGGAATTTCACATTGCAGGCGCTTTGAAACAAAAACAAAAATCCCTGGTTAAGCTGTACTCATAAATAAGTATGAAAATCAGTATAAGTATTTTTGTTTAGGTTTTTAAGAATCATTTAGATGTTATGACTGGAATACAAACATTTGTATGTTTTGCTACGCATAAATAAGACATCCTTTTATATATAGTTTAAACATATTTATTTATCAATTTTAAATTGAAGAAAAAGACTAATATGCTACTGATGGGGCCTCGATTGGATTTAGTCATGCCCGCCGCTGTAACCAGTCCATCAGTGTGTCATCATACTAAGTCATATTGATTAAGGCCCTTCGGTTATTAGCTGCTCGCATATTGTATTGTGACTGATCATGGCCTGATTTCCCAGTGGGGCAGCAAGTCACAAGTCGGTACCCGTCCTGATATAACTTGGATGTTGCTAGGACGTAAGACAACAACAAACAAACATCGAATATCAGAGCCCTTGGACTGGATCGGTCTTTGTCCATCGGGTGAAAGGAACAGTACGCCCCCTGGCGTCATCTATCGGAACTACGTGTCCGAAAGGTGGCGCTTCGGCTGAGCGGTGCATTAAGCCATCATAAGGTCACGTATCCTGCTCTTGGTTGTCCAAAGAAATGCCTAGTTAAAAACCAATCGTCGTTTTGTAATTAGACCTGAATGGAATTTACATCATAGATTGTGAAGTAACTCTATGGTGAATCACATACCCTGTGTGTAAAGTATTTTATGATTGCATAATTTAGTTATATGTCCATTTTAATCTGGATGGTCTTTTACATTAAAAAAAATAGTAGCTCTGCAGTACATGATCTCACTACAACTACACACAGGTACCAGCACAAATGCTCCTGATGCCCGCAGACAAGACCTGGGCCCATATGCATGACGCGGTGTTAGCGAGCCAAAATGGGTTTTGGCCGGGATTTCCAGTTTAGCGGCGAAAAGTCACATGCAAGAGTCAGTGATAGGCCTAACACCACAAGCTTAAACTAGGTTACGCTAAACCAGATACATAGCAGGTTTACAGCGGTGTTAGTGTTAGGTTAGGGCCAAATCTATTCAATGCTATCATATTTAACATAATTACATACGCAATAAGTGAAATTTAATGAAATTAACCCTAAATTCGAAGCGATATTAACGTAGCAGCTACATCGCCAGCGATATTAATATTGTCGAATCGACGAATGTACACAAAACAAATAGCGGTGCTCGACGGGAACAGGCTCAGCAATAAGAAGGCTAGCCGGTGCCCGGCGGTCGTAGCTACCGATTAGGCCCAAATCTATTCAATGCTATCATATTTAACAAAATTACATACTGTGAAAGTGAGATTTCATTAAATTAACCCTAAATTCGAAGCGATATTAACGTAGCAGCTACATCGGCGGCGATATTAATATTGCCGAATCGATGAATGCAAACAAAACAAATTGCCACCGCCGCCAAATCGGCGGCGATATATTAGAGCCAAATCTATTCAATGCTATCATATTTAACAGAATTACATACCCAATAAGTGAAATTTCAGGAAATTAACCATAAATTACAAGCGATATTAACGCCGCCGTCGAATTTTGGTCAAATTAAACCAATAATGGAACCGATATTAATGCCGACGCCGGTTCGGCGGTGATATTGTCAAGTAGCTGTGCTCGCCGGCAACAGGCTCACCTGTAACAAGGCTGCTGGTTCCCGGCCGCCGAATCGGTGGCGATATTGTGAAATAGCAGTGCTCGCCGGCAACAGCCTGAGAGGGTTTTCCCAAATCTATAAATAAATTCACGTTTAGCTATAATGAAAGTGTTATGCGCATCTACATACCGCTTGACAAAATTCCCGACCTCGGTGATAGCTAAACGGTGTCAGGCTTTAACACCAAACGTCGCTAACACCATGTCATGCATATGGCCCCAGGGGTGTTAAAGTCACATCATTGTGCACACGGCCCGTGTATTTCTAGGTTAACCTCTGGGTGTTCTATTTGAAATTCGGATGACTCGGTTGACCCGAATAGTCCGGAACAGTATAATTGAATAAAGCCTTAGTGATTGCCACATGACTCTGATATGCCAGCCTGAAATAAATGTCTCAAAATGGGTTGTCAGCTAGCTTCAAAATGGAGGAACAATGATAAACATATAGTAGGACAGAAAATATCCTTTAAAATTATTCCCATTATATTATTTGCACCTGTATTCAATATCAGCGATGTATTGCAACAAGCCCCGAAAACCAGGTCTATTAAAATGTTGCCCTTTTTTTCAGTTTCATTCAGTACCTCCAAGTCGTTGGTCTTTTAGTATGTCAGGCCAATATCAGTCTGAAACCTGCTTTGTCCTCCACTCCCTTAAGACTCTTATTACTGATAGGGATTATATTAAGCATAGGTGATGATTTGTGAACATTGTACGTTGCTCAGTAATGTTCTTCCCTCTCTGACCAACAGATGGCCACACTCATGATGCGGTGATGCCGGAGCCCGCTGAGGTAGTCCTGCAGGTTGAAGTCATTGGCGCGCCGGAACACAACCACGTCCAAAACGTCCAAATGAGCGAGTCACCGAGTACGTCTGCAGTCTCCTCTGCATTGGAAACACTTGTCTCCATGGGTTCCATGTCCCATTACCAGGGAGTTGTTAACACCTCCATAGCTTCCGCAGAGGCTGACAGCCAGCACATGATGCCTGTTGATGCAGTTGTGACACACGAAGAGACAGTTGGCGCATCCGCTATGATGACAGAGGCAGAGGTGGTTTCGATAGCCGCAAACACTGCTGGAGTAGGAATGACACCGCCACGCCACGCAAACCCTGTGGTTCAGTCACTGCTGCAGTCGCCAGTCCATACAACGACAATGTCACCAATAATTAAGCAAGCGCTACTGCAAGGGCCCGCGCCATTGGTTATTCAGCCTTCGATATCTGAGGCGCAGTCAACGGTGCTGCCGACAACATTAATTGGACAGCCTCGTGTGTGCCAGTCCTACATAAGCACTACGCATCACTCTCTCCTCACACAGGCCATTGCCAGTCGGTCACCACAGTCGGCAGTCACGATGACTGCGCCTGCCACCTTCCCAAGCTTTTCGAAGACGTCGGCGTCAACAATGGCAGCGGGTGTGTCCACTGGACATTCAATGGCGCCATCTCATCCGATCCTGGTGCAGTCGATTGTCCAGCCGTCGCCACAACTATCACCCCGCAAGATGAGCAGCACACCGAGCCAGGTGGTCCAGAGCCACCCAGTCGTCGCTCAGTCAGTGCTCAGCCCCCCAGGAGTCACTCACAGCATCATTACCCATCAGGGGTCAGCTGGACAGACAATCTTAGCGCAGCCACTGCTAACGCAGTCTGTCAGTGGGAAGCCAATCCTCAACCAGCCAACGCTCGTCCATGCAGTCACCACCAATGATAGCCCCAAGAAGGTAGTCTTTCATCAGGTCTCCGCCCCCAATATTAACAGTCTGGACAAGGCGACCCCCAAGCTGGTTGGCTTTCATCAGGTGTCGTCACCGACTGTGCAAACACAGCATTCGACAGCTGCTGCAACGACTGCGGCCGATACACCAACAAGCACATTGGTTCCACGATGCTTGGTGTGCGGTGACAAGTCATCCGGAGTCCACTATGGAGTGCTTGCATGCGAAGGCTGCAAGGTAACATTTACTCATCTGCCTTTGATAATAATAATTTAATTGGCTAACATTTATTTGTTCAACCCTTTCATCTGGTCTGTACCCCGAAGGAAATATATGGATTTTGGAATGTTTGCAATCTACAAAGTTACAAGCCATAAACAAGGAGCAACAAAACCCAAATTATTACTTTACAAAAATAAAATTCAGAAAACTTAAATCAAATTGGATTAATGCTGCTCAGCGGTGAAAACAAGTGTTAGCACACTTATCTGTTATGAGTAGAGTAAATAAATTCATCACTTTAAAAAAAAGTTCTACAAGTCAAGATTTTCATATAATCTTTGTATATATATGGTTAAAAACACCTTTAAAAAACCCTGTTAGATACATAATGTATTTTAAAATTCAAATCCTGGTGGGTGTGTGTGTTCTAGTAACGCACAGTAGAATTGAATTAACCAGTTGTCATTATTTATCTAAAGATCTATAGTCAGTTCTACTTCAGTAAACTGACGGTGTTCTCATAATGTAAATGTCTGAATTTATGCTTGCAGGGTTTCTTTCGACGTGCTTTACAGGACATTGGTGACCCGAGCCGTAAGAAGTGCTACTATAACAAGAATTGTGATATCACGATCCAGACGCGCAATCGCTGCCAATACTGCCGCCTACAAAAGTGTCTTGCTCTAGGAATGTCACGGTCAGGTAAAGTGGAATCAAATAGCTCTGGTATTCCAGCCATTCAAAGTTGTTCAACATTAATCAGGGATGAAAGATCTCCACGATGAAAGATCTCGCATGATTTTTTATATTCACTTGAACTTCACAAAATGCCAATATATATGACATTAATTCGAATCCCCTTCTTATATGACCTTAGATGTTGCTAGAAGATAAAACCCAAACAAAGAGTTCGTCATGGTTGATAATAGTCCCAAGGACAGTTGAGTGCTCTTCAAGGATAATCTGTACTGACTGATCAATATATAATGATGCTAGGATAGTGCTGACTTCCGGGGATTTTCCGCGATTCCCTGACAGTGCTAATCCTCTGCTGGAAAATCCGCATCTTCATGGAAATTCAGACACTGAGTACTTGATAAAAACTAGATACACCACAACCGCTTAGTTGGCTAAGTTAGCATTTTACCTAAACCCAAACTGTACAATACTGAGGCACATACTAAGGACTTGATACAAACTAGATACACCACAAGTTCTTAGATGAGCTAAATTAGCATTGTACCTCAACCCAAACTGTACAATGCTATAGCACACATGAGGACTTGATACAAACTAGATATGCCGCAAGCGCTTAGATAAGCTAAATTAGCATTGTACCTAAACCCAAACTGTACAATACTATAGCACACACTGGGGACTTGATACAAACTAGATACACCACAGGTGATTAGTTGGCTAAATTAGCATTGTACCTAAAACCAGACTGTACCGACACACTCCTTCATAAGAAATTACCTAAAATACCACCTACTTATTTTTTATTTTTTGGTACATTAGTTGTTTACACAGGGGAAATTTCAATCGCGGACAATTGGTCTTCCTCATTCCACTGCTCCTTGCCCTATCCTAATAATGCTGAGCACCTGGCTAGGAAGCAACAAGTATCAATTTTTAAGTCATTGGTTTGACTCGACCAGGGTTCAACCCCACGGTCTACCAACACGGGAGACGGACGCTCTAACTCATTCGGCCATCCCGTCTGGTTAATAATATATATATATACACTGAATGCTTGATCCCAACTAGATACACCAGAACTACTACATTATCCTTAAAATTCTTGTAATTAAATAATGTAAGTGACTGAAGACCAATGTCTCGGCGTTGAAGAAAAATTATATTCAGATGAATAAAACAAAAAGTTTACCCTCCAACAATAAAAATGTGTATCATTGGTTATTGTGTAGCAATTTTGATCTAACCCTACTTTTTGTAAGGTAATTTATCCAAGTGAGAGATCCTATCTGGACTAATATTTGCTTTTAGGTCTACTAATATATGACTGTATATGTTTTCCAGCCGCAAAGCTTGGCCGAAGGTCTCGGAAGATGAGAGAAATGATCAGTGAGGCTACTCGAACAATTGAAGACTCACAGACGGCCACTGCACTACACGGACTATTAAGTTTGAAGTCAGAATCGGGTCCATCCAATTTCCCTGCCTTGCTTAAGGCTGTCGGACAGCAGATGCTGCCACAGGGTTCACTGAGTGCAGGTGGCGGGGAGGTGCAGATGGTCCAGGTGAGTGACGGTGGCCATGTTGAGACGACTGAAGTCCCACCGACAGTGACAACAGTCGTGGTAGGTAGCGAAGCCGGGAATCAGCTGCAGAATATTGCTCTGCAACAGGGCTCGGTGGCTTACAAACCGAAAGCCGGCTCCGTTATGGACTTGCTAATGCAGATGCAGTCGCAGGCACAGCGCAGTGGAGCTGTGACCAGCACAACATCGGGCATGACAGAATCTTTGCAAGCAGGTGGTAACATCAACACGCTTGTGTCAATTGCGAACTCTGTTAACTCAGTACAACCAACACAGGTTGTGCAAACGACAGTGAGCACAGCTGGGAATAAACAGGCGCAAGCACAGCCAACTTCTCGACAGCTCACCATAGCGAGCCCAAGTGCGGTGCAGCAATCCCCACACGGAGTTCAGATGCTGCAGGCCATGCCCCGGGTGCAGGCACAGGCCTTGACCCAGCTTATTCAGGCACAGTTACCGCAACAGACAGTCCAGTGTCGCCCCTCACAGTTGACCCCGACCAATCAAACTTTCCAGACAGCCATATCTGGCAGCCAGCCTGCGCTGACAACCATCTACCACGGTGGTAAGGCGATGCAGGTCCCTCTGCAGTTAATCTCTACGCCACAGGGCTCCCAGACCATCCAGCTTGTGCAGACAGAGAAGGGCGGAGAACTCAGTCTCACTCCCGTGCCTGTCTCGCACTCTGGCCAGCAGTACATTATCCACCCTTCCTTTGTCATAGCGACAGCTTCTAACACAATGACCACCACTTCGCTAGGCAATGCAGTGCCACGTGGTGCCACGGTGATGGTGCGGGCACCAGGAACTCCTACCATGACCGCAGCTGTAGCTGCTGACGACTCGCAGGCGCATAACAAGAGTCCCTTAAAGAAGCGACCATATCCATTCTCAGTTTCTACAGTTGATACAACAACGCACACATCCACAGTGTCACCACAGGTTGTGTTTTCCCCAACACATGCGAAGGTTGTTCGCAACGAGGTGCCGCAGGGTATGCCTCAGTTCATCTTGCAAGGGAACCAGCTGGTACCAGCGAACACGGCTGGTGATGCTAACCAGTCCAAGACTGTCACCGTGGTGGTACAACAAGTGGAGGGCGCTCAACAGCCTATCACTATATCCCCTCATCTTGTGGACGCCGCGGTTGCCTCAGTGCCCAACAGTACAACACAGTCCGTCACAAATTCTGTTCCCACCCATAACATGCGGCCAGGTGAAGTAGTGACAGTTATGGCACCAGTGGTAAAAGGTGAGGATGAAACTGATTCAATCAGCTTGCAGCAGCACCGACAGTTCCAAGCACAACCAGTACAAATCCAACAACAACAACCTCAGCACCAAGTCCATCAAGTCCAGCAACAAGTCCATCAAGTCCAACAACAACAGGTTGAGCAGCAACAAGTGCCCGCAGAGGATAGTGTTGTCAACATGACTGCGATGGCTGTTAGTATCTCAGAGGGCTTCGACGACATCTTTCGCTACACCAGAAATCATGCGGAGAAGATGAAAAATGAAGTAGAATTGCATAAAAATGGAACCAATGGAAACCAGGTATTCATTAATTGTATTATCATTATCATTTCTTATGCAAAATATGAATAAATAACTAAATGCCCTGTACAATTTTTATTTAGGAAAATTCACTTCAGCAGTCAATGTGGAGGAGAAGAAGAAGAATAAAACCACATTGACATCATGATGTTGTACAGATACCGGATCAAATATCCGGCAAGCTTGGGACCGGATAGTGTTCCGGATTTCTGGATTTTCTGGAGGCAGTCTAATATAAAATAAACAATCAAAAGTAAAGACCTAAATTGTATTTAACAGATACAAATTAATGCACTCCTAAAGCAGGGTCTGCTTGATCTTTATTAAACCACTTAAAGTAGTACTGTGATGTAAAACTAGGCAGTTTCAAAAAGAGCTGCTTTTCGGGCAATTCCGTATTTCTGGAAGCCGGATAAGAGGTGTGGTGGTACCTGTACTAATTATTTGAGAGCAGATATTTGTTTGTAACAAATTTTACTAAGAATATCCTGACTATATTATAATGAATTTAATCTTGACAGGACCCGTCAACTTCACAGGATACAGAGAGCAACAACCACTGCTGGCAGCGGTTTAAGACTCGCTTTAATGAGGTTGTTCGGGATGTCATCCGCTTTGCAAAAAAGATACCTGGCTTTGTGACACTGGACCTCGAAGATCAAGTCAGTCTAATCAAAGGTGGATGTTTTGAGGTTGGTGGTTTTATTTAGTTATTTACTGTACCTAAAGTAATCTTAGCAAACGAAACTGATCTTGCCGAAATGATGCATTTCAGATGTTCAGTAGATTTCCGATATTTTTTTTTAAATGCCATAGGGGGTCATTTCTTCTCATCTGACAAATATAGCCTTATTTCGGGTAATTAGTCTTGAAAAGCCTTAAATTCCATTAAACAGTCCCCATTGATCTAAATTAGTCCAAAATCACCATTCCAAATGGTGATTTCAGACTTAATCCAAATGAAAATAGTCTTGAATTCCTATCTAAAATAGCCTTGAGAAGCCTTTGAAATAGTCTTGAATTCCTATCTAAAATAGCCTTGAGAAGCCTTTGAAATAGCCTTGAATTCCATATTTTCACATGTGTACGGACCCTGTGTGTGTCTTTTTAGGTGGCTCTTATCCCTGTTAAATCTATCCTAGGTTGCTTGCGTTGTGCACTCTGCATTTGTGGATGGAGACCGGAACTGCGTTCTGTTAGAAACGCCAAGCGGGTGTTCAGTCAGCCGGGACCAACTCAAGGCGAGCTTCCTACTTGGCGAAAGCTTCATCGAACTCATGTTCAACTTCTCGGTTCGCTTCAACGCCTTCCAGCTCACCCAGGGTGAGGTGGCCCTGTTTAGTGCGCTGATGCTGATAACCCCGGGTATGTTAAGGATACCATCTTCTTAACTTCCCCCATACCCCCAGCTTTTTTTATTATTTATAATTTTTCTTTATTTACTCTGCCCATAATGGATAAGTGTGTTAACACTTGTATTCACTGCTGGGCAACACTAGTACAATTTTATTTAAGACTTTAATTTTGTTTTAGGAATAATTTCGGTTTTGTTCTTTCTTGTTTACTGGTTGTAACTGTAAGCAAGATTGCAAGCAGTAAAAATCTGGCTTTCACCATACTTTATGTTAGTCCATTTACCTATATTTGTGTGTGTGTGTGTGCATTTCTATCATAACTTGTTCATTGCATTAGTTGCTAGTAAGGCCTTAATCTAATCATGTAAGCATATAGATTTCGACAGGTTTATATATTTACTTGTTTGCATTGTACTAAGGAAATATACATCGTCAGCCAGCATTTTGTCTGAAAATTGGAGTCATGCCGTGTACCTACTCCTATAGGATCACGCTGGTCATGACTTTGTAGCTAACCTGTTGTACTCCCATGAGTTATTTTTCTAGGTTACATTATTTTTTAGTAGTTTCTTAAACAAGGCTTATTGCAGCTGGCAACCAGATAGGATGGCTGAATGAGTTAGAGCGTCCGTCTCCCATGTTGGTAGATTGTGGGTTCGAACCCTGATCGAGTCAAACCAATGACTTAAAAATTGATACTTCTCGCTTCCTAGCCTAGCACTCGGCATTATTAGGATAGGAGAAGGACTGGTTGGCTCAGTGTCAGGATAATGTGACTGAGTGGGATATCAGGTCATGGTGCTGGCGGCCTGGTTTTCCAGTGGGGCAGCACTATAAAGTCGCCATGAGTGCACACTGTTACAAGTCGGTACCCGTCCTGATGTTGCTAGGATGTAAAACAACAACAAACAAACAAACTATTGCAGCTGGCAGTTTATTCGAGATATTTGCATCATATTTCTGCATAGAAGAATACCAAATCACGAATAGGACCTGAATATTTTAAAATCCAAAACGGGTTCCAAGATTTAATCATGCATTCTTAATCATTTATTGCAATTTGGTGATTCTATGCTCGAAAGTGAGTTAAGCAAGGCTTATTGCATTTCGGTGTGCACACATTTTAAATATATATATCTAAGCTTTAAAATAAAAGTTACTGCAAAGCAGAGTAAAGTAGATTACAATGATCAATCATACATGTTTTTCTAAAGGAAGTATGGCACAGACTGAATAATACAGTCAGGTATTCACTACAGCCTCTCTAAATCGACCGACCAAGGGACTGACTTTAAATGGTCCATTTAGGGATGTGGTCGGTTTAGGGAATTAGAACACCGCTACAATGGTATTTATATGGACGATCGTTTGGGACCCAAATAAAGCGATCAATATAGGGGAGTCGTCAATGTGTGGAGGTGATCGGTTAGAGAGGTTTTACTACATTTGGCTCATGCAAATTGAATACTGGCTTTATTCTGCAGATCGGCCTGGCCTCAAGTCACGTGACAAAGTGAGCAAGCTTCAAGAGGTGCTCATCCAGAGCCTGCAAAACCAGATCTGCACCAACCACCCCAATGAGATCGGCCTCTTTCCGCGTCTCCTCATGATCATCTCGAACCTTCGCGAATTGTCTGTTGAGCACCGACGCATGCTCTCCACGATTAAAGGAATGCCAGAGTTCTCACAGGAGCTCCTGTCGGAGGTGTTTGGCCTCATTGAGTGAACAATTCGGAGACTTGTTTGTTGTAACTGTGCTCCTTATACTTTCTAAAGTACAGTAAGCCTCTCTAAATCGACCGACCATGGGACCGACTTTAAATGGTCCATTTAGGGAGGTTGTCGGTTTATGGTATTTTATGGGTGATCGTTTGGGACCCAAATAAAGTGATCAATATATGGGAGTGGGCGATCTGTGGAGGTGGTCTGTTAGAGAAGTTTTTTTTACTGTACTCTTGTTGATACCGCTTGTTCTAACTAACTAAGATCATGTGAAGTCAGTCTGCGAAAACTGAAGCAGTTCCCGTCTTATTCTGCCTTCTCAGAAGCCGCCCGATTGGTTTTGTGCATTCTGTGTTGTAGTTCAGGCTGGATATTCTCATTTTCATGGCCCAGTTGCCCTGGGAGCTTGGAAAACAGGAGCTGACATATTATTTCGTTGAGGCAAGAGAAACTAAGTATTTGTTGACATTTCTGTTCTTTGCTGACAGGATTGGCCATAGGTTATGTGAGTTCTACAGTTGACTGAACTTGTGTGTAATATATATATATAGAACTAAAGTCACAGCAAAGTTTTAGTTTGCTTCACATAGAGCACATACAGAAATACACATATTGTAGATACTGGTAAAGCCAGCAGTTTTGTCTTTTGAATATCAAGAGATTAATGAGATGGGGGGGGGGGGGCATTGAGATCACCGCGTAATCATGCAACGGTAACTGCCTTTTGGGCCTGTTATTTTTTGCGGTGAAATCTGCGAAAAGAAATGTGTGCATGACGTAGTTATTGCCAAGCATAGGAGGATGCTTATTACATATATTGCAATAAACCGAAGATTCTCAGTTTTGGGCACATGTCCATTGGATGGTGTATTTAGGTAGTTACAAAAAATGACAGCACCATGTGCTTATGAGCAGATTCTTTGTACATAGTTGGTATTTATTTTCATGCAAGTTTAGACATGTTATTCTTGTAAACAAACAAACATAATGTGGCTTCGGCCAAGGGTTTACGTGTTCGAGTGTGGGACCGCAATGTTCGGCTGTATTTGATGTGTCTATGAATAGGCTGAATAGTCAGGTTGATGCAAAGATGAAAGCTGCGGGTATTCTCGATGTCGGACATCCGGGCATGTTTACACCGACCGCGTCCCTCAGCAACCACCACGATGGGTAAAACAAACAGAATAAGTGGCAAAGTTCACTGTCGCCGTGGTAAACCTGCACGAGCAAACGTTGAATAAAACAAAAACGACCAACAAAAACTACAATGTTAATGAATATTCCACTGCTTCAGATCAAATTCTGTTATTTAGGAGCGTGACTTAATAACAAAATAAAAGTAGTGTTGAACTTGAAAAGAACAAGCGAGCGCCAAAAGCTGCAGCACGAATGCTGCGTTCATTTTACCCTCCGCGAGTGGTTGTCAAAGGGAGTCACGTGATTGTGACGTCACGCCGACATGGAGAATTCCGATGGCCTCGTTTTACGGGAAGTAGTCCCAGTCTATACGCACCGTTAATGTGAAATGTGAAATAATTAACAAAGGAGCAGTTTTTATGATGTTGCAACTGAGGGGTTGTGACGGTTGTTTGCAGATAAGAGTTCTTATCTGACGTATACAGAACAAACCATGGTTATGGTCATGGTCATGGTCATGGTCATGGCGCCAGAGTTGGGACGCGCTGACTTGTTTGTTCTCGCACACAAATATGGTCGTTCCTTATTTCACTTCCGGCCTTAACTTAGTTTGTGCAGTTATAACAGTTTTAGCCCTGGATGAATGCAAGTTACAATAAATCCAGCCACGTCATAGGTAGAACACTGAGCTACGTCGTCTGTTTGGGGCTTTTGCAAGATTCAGCTAATAGAATTGATTCAACAAATATAATAGATTCAGCAAATAAAATGGCCTTGATCAGCAAGTACAATCTAAAACCTGCCCCCCCCCCCCCGCCAACAACCACCACAGGTTGGCTTCGCATTACTTAGCGACGTATGGCGTTAAAAAATATATATTTAATTTCAATATATATATATATTTGCTTGCATGTCTGGTGCATTGTGGGATTGAATCCATGGTGGAGATACAGTGCATTGTGATCAGGATGGCTTGAATTGTCATAGCTGGACAGGTGTTGTTTACTCCTAATTGGGTGTCATAATATATCAATGTCCATCACTCTTAAAAGCCCATGCATACAATTTAACATTTATATATATCTTAAGCAATAACGTTCATCATTTTTGTAATAATAAATCATATTTAAAAAACAAGTTTTAATCAAATAAAAATTACACCAGCCATAAAATCGCCGTTTTTTTAAATAGTTTTTTTGATGCGCTGGGTTGCACAGGGAGCAATTGAACTACTGATTTGAATAATGCATTCATCCATGTCTACAAGAGATGCGTATTTTTTAAGTGAATAATCTATAACTGATGCGTGGATTTAGACGCCACATACTCTTTTGAAGCAAAGCTGCATCAAAATTCCTGACCTGCCGGCTAGAGTCATAACTGGCGTCCATTTGAAGAAGAACAAATGAAAAAAGATCCGTACAGAAAATATGAGCTGCCATGAATCTTAAACTTAGCACCACCATACGCCTTAGGAGTGTGTAAGACCCTTTGTTTGGGACCATGCATTTATTTTCTTCAAATTTTACCAAGCCCTTACGCGCGTCCCTATTTTGATGGCTATTGCTTCCTGTTCTACCTTAGCAGTTAGCTACATTATTAATTACATTGCCTGCGTGATGTATATAGGTATTTAGATTTCTGTTTTAATTGCTGCGTGCTTGTTGCCTTTGGCCACGAGTGTGTAAGCCACTCTGCTGCCTGATCTGTATGTTTGGCTGTAATGTGAATTATTACAGCCTTCTCCTGGTTACCAGAGAGCGTGTATATAAACAGATGAGAGGGACAACTCCCATACTAGACCGTGTAACAACTGCCGACTGTGGCGCTCCAAGTGGTGGTTGTTGAACAGTTTACGCATATGGGCAAACTCAAGGCATTGTCAATGGTCGTGTGCAATCTTGCTACAGAAAAAGAGAAATATCTCTAAAACTACACCACCTAGAAGCAAATCGCATGGTACACATATAGAAAACATGTTTACCGAAAGGATTATATTAAATTTATACGGTTACAGTTCTGGATTTCTATTAATTTTGAATAAAATACACGTTTTGCACTACACGTATGGCAAACTCAAGGCATTGTCAATGGCGGCGAGCAATCTTCATACAGAAAAGTGAAATATCTCTAAAACCACATGACCTAGACACAAACCGCTTGGAACACATATAGAAAACATGTTTACCAAAAGGATTATATTAAATTGATAAGGTTAGGCTTCTGCATTTCTATTAATTTTGAATAAAAACAAATGTTTAGCACTGCACGTACCGGCAAACTCAAAACTTGTTCAACACTAACCGCCAGGAACGCCACTGTAGCCTGTGTTACCGATTTTCGCGGGAGTTGTCCCTCTCATCTGTTTATATACACGCTCTCTGTGGTTACCTCCACTTTACATAAGCCCCATTACCTGCAGACTGTCACAGCTAACTATTGTTGGTGTATCTCCATTGTTCCTTGTCTCAGCAGATTCTTGCACGTAAAGTGGGGTCAAATTCCACAAACAACATCATTTCATTGGATACTTCTCAACGCAATGAACTGAATATGGGAAATGATATTTATTGTTCCGATGTGTATGCTTTATTGTCAAAGTTGCATAGTCTGATGTAAGTGTAAAATTTTCGAAACCAAGACGGTTATCTAGATTTGATTATATATATATGACCTAGATACTACTGCACATTGCCGAGACGGCGTAAAGAAACCAATCAATCAATATTAATTAAGCATTTGTTGCTGCATTGAAAGGAATTTCGAAGTCAATTTAATAGAACCTGTTACTGCTGTATTCTATGGTGTCAGATTTTTTTCTGTGCAGACCAAAAATAATTTTGCACATTTGAAATATCTCCAAAGTTATTCATTTAAAATAAGTTATTAAAAACTAAAGTAAGGTAGATTATAAGATCAGCCTAATATATTTATCTTTTTTTTTTTAAACTCACTATCATCGGACTATGCAATTTTATGTCAGCTGATATTTTCTTTAACAAAATAATGTGGGTTTTTTTCCAGAGGAGAAACCTGCAATGACCTTAAACACATGATGTGGGTAGTCCTGATTTAAGATTGTTAGTTGTTTTATGTCCTAGCAACATCTAAGGTTATATTAGTACAGGCCTGATTTAAGAGAGACCGCTGCAAGGTAATCGCTTCGTGAAAACATTTCATCGCAAAGTGGTTAAATGAAAATTGTTCCTTTTGTCCAACACAACGATTATTGTCAGCTCATGTGGAGACTTGGATCTGTTTTACTTGCCATGTGCGTGTTAAGACTGGTACTTGCTGTGTGCTATTGAAGGTGGACTGCAGGTTGACTGGGGTTTTAACCCAGTCATTGGCCGAAGTTGGTGCAGTGTGAGTTGTTTGTTTGTTTGTTGTTGTTTTAAGTCCTAGCAACATCTAAGGTCATATCAGGACGGGTACCGACTTGTGACAGTGCACACTAATTGTGACTTTATAGTGCTGCCCCACTGGAAGACCAGGCTGCCACCACCATGAACTGATATCCCACTCACTCACATTATCATGACACTGAGCCAACCAGTCCTTGTCCTATCTTAATAATGCCGACCGCCAGGCTAGGAAGTGACCGGTATCAATTTTTAAGTCATTGGTTTGATTCGATCAGGGTTCGAACCCACGATCTACCTACACGGGAGACGGACGCTCTAACTCATTCGGCCATCCCATCTGGTTGGTGCAGTGTGATGGGCGACCGGATACTACATCTGATCATTATCTGAACTGATGGGTCATCATTCAGTTGTCAATGTGACCATCGGTTAAAATCGCAATAGTCTGCCGTCGAGTTAAAGGGTCCAGAGAATATTCAGCAGTTTGGTATTTTTCGTGGGTTTTAGTTTTCGTATTATTAATTTTTTTAAATAAGAATTGAAATTATTCATCGGAACATTTCTTTTTTTTAAATTTCGATTTGTTTTAGGTGCGTTATGGAAGTTTTATTTATATATGGAAACGCATATTTCCCTGCAACCAAAAAATCATGTTTGATTTCTTCATTTATATATATATATTTTTTTTTTTTTAATTACTATATTACCTAGTTTGCATTGCATGCAATATAATGCTTGTATTTGGCAGAAACCTGTCTTCGGATTTTGTTGGGGGTATTTTAATGAGGTGGGGTAGGCAATTCAAATAGATTAAATGCAGTTTGTTTATTTGAAATCAAGTCATGGAGGTTTACCGGGAGATCAGCTTCAAGAATATAGCTGAGGACTTGTCACTTCTGATGTCACATATTGTGAAAACTTAGTTGTGGGAATATTGCACGCTGTCTCAATACTGTATATCTTCAATGTTTTGTTTGTATAACAGTTGGGAGCCTGTAGTGTGTATACGCAGATATTTTGTTTTATCTATCACCAAATACCGATTACTCTTAATGTTTATGTTATAACTTATATGATATAGTTCACACGGTAGAGACCCACACTAAACGTTTCAACGCTAGATGATCTCCATATAAGTGAAAAGTTGTATACCATGATAATATTTAATTTTTTCCCCTCATTTCTTTCACTTTTTTTTTCAGTCCGGCAGCAATTTTTATTATAACTGAAAAGCATAATTTTTTTAAAGGGGGAAATTACTGGATTTAAATCCAGTCTGAGAAATCTATAATATAATAGGAAAGAAATTAATACTGCCTTGAGTTTTGATGGGTCGGTTGGTTCGATGACAATTGTATGATCTATGGATGTACGCATGTTGGGGTTTGCAGTATGCATGTGCAGATTACAATTTTGTTAAGTGCCATTTCTGCAGCATTATTATGTTGAAAATACTAGAAATACTTTCATCTTATCCATGGGGCTTGTACTATACAGGTATATATTTTATTTCATAGGTCATTATAATAGTACTTCTTATATAGCAAGTTGCTCTCTCATATTTGTGTAGGGGAATCCGTATTTATGCAATTAAAAACGATGTTACATATGTACGGTAGCAGATTATTATTGGTGTTCTTGGGGGTCTTAACTAGAACGAAGAAGTACATATATGCACTGATTTATTAAGAAATATGATAATATGGTGCAGCACACTTAAAATTTATAACGGAATATGAAATGAAATATAACTCAACCCACTATTTAATATATAAAGCACAGATGTGTTCGATTAGCCATAGAAGGGGCTGTGTTTCCATAGTGACTGACACACGATGTTCATAGACCAGATTCCGCTGTCTGGTCACGGAGGGTGGGATACCCCACATATGGTTATTGATATGTCTTTGCTGGTTTAATTTGGGCACGATTGTTGCAAGTTCAGGCACAGATTATTTTTCATATCAGTTAATTCGGCGACGTGTTCATGTGAGGCACCGCCTGCTGGCACCACAGAATCAAGGTGCATGGGAAGCAGCATGGTTTACACCGCAGCATGGTTTACACCGCAGCATTTGTGTAATAACTGATGGTACGAGCTGAAAATGCACGCGTAATTATTTAAAGCTGCTTAGTCCGATGAAGCATCACATTTTCAAAGCCAAAACATTCAGCTAGATTTTATTCTACATATAAAATTTAAATACTGATAAACCTATTAAGCATTTGTTACCACGTAGATGTGCATACTGAGTCAATTTAATCAAAACCTGTTACTGCATAAGCCTATGGTGTAGAGTTTTTGGCATGCATGCCAAAATTAATATTGCATGGTTGCACTTGAAATATCTCAAAAGTTAGCCATTCAGAATAAAATATACTTCAAATTGCAGTAAGATAGAGTATAATACGCAATTTAATATATTTATCTCAGAAAAATTTTAGTAACTCCAAACCATCGGACTGTGCAATTTTAAACATGGTGATGCATTACACCATAATCTATTTGTCATTTGGCAGACAATCGTGTTTACTGTCATCACACCACTAAATATCTATTCCTAAACTGCCTAAATGCGTTTTATTATTATATTATATTTTTGAATATGCACAATTAACTCATTGTGTATTTTGTAATGTTAAATGTTCAAATAATTATATTAAATTGAAATCCCAGCATGTGCATTTTTGTGTTTGTAGTCATGCCCATCCCCTCACCCCATTCAGCACACCCCATTCAGCACACCGCGCCTAAATATGACGTGGGTTGAGAACCTTGTACATGGTATTTTAAGCATACACCTGTTATGACTGAAATGTTAAGTTTTCACCATGTGTTGTGTACTCAATAAAGAGTAAAATTTTCATCTTCAGCTGGCCGTGTCCTTCTTGAATGTTAATTATAGTAGGCTGAAATAGCTGAGGTTTGTTGGTTATTGATTTTTGTGGGTTTTTAACATTTTATTTCCTATAGTAGGTATTAGTTAGCAGGCACATATATCTTATATGCAATAACTTATTCCAGAATATTACATCTATGTAAACAAGCTATTAGATCCAAATAGTTGGAAATTATAAGTATATACCGTCGTCATCAAAATGAAACCAGACGGGATGGCCAAATGAGTTAGAGCATCCATCTCCCGTGTTGGTAGACCATGGGATTGTGGGTTCAAACCCTGGTCGAGTCAAACCAATGACTTTAAAAATTGATACTTGTCGCTTCCTAGCCAGGTTTTCTGCATTATTAGGAAAGTGCAAGGATCGGTTGGCTCAGTGTCAGGATAATGTGACTGAATGGGATATCAGGTCATGGTGCTGGTGGCCTGGTCTTCCAGTGGGGCAGTACTATAAAGTCATCATTAGTGTGCACTGTCACAAGTCGGTACCCGTCCTGATATGACCATAGATGTTGATAGGGTGTAAAACAACAACAAACAAACATAATCGAAATGAAGAAAGAGCACACGGGTCGGTTTAGGGAGTTAGAATATGCTTACAATGATATTGTTGGGACCCAAATAAAGCGATCGATATTGGGGAGTGGTCGATCTGTGGATGTGGTCGGTTAGAGAGGTTTTACTGTAGTATTCATTGTTTTTTTTTTAGATGTTTGGAAGGGAATCAAACCTAATCCTATATAACGTAGCTGCTTTGCTCTGCGAATTAGCACAAGAATGATTAAACTTCTAGTTAAAAGATCTGATAACCCATATGAACATTTTATCTACATGATACAACAGATGGCTTGTTAATATCCCTAAAAGTCTTCCCACAGCAAAGGAAAGACTAACACATGCGTTATTTTAAATGGTGATAATTCTACGTGTGTATAATATTAGTGACAGTTGTTTTTCATAAGTGTGTCCCGTTAATTGAAAAAAGGACTATCGACCTTTTAGGGTTCAGCGTTTCCAGAAGGATACGTTCTATTACTATTAACTTTACAAACACATAGACGTCTGTCTTAGTCGCCTCTTTGTGTATTAATTCACATTTGCCTGTAATTCTCTCTTCTGATAACCAAAGTAAAAATAAAAAATAAATGCGGACTATGACTATGTGGATAATTTTTTTTTAAAGAATAGGAAGACTCCTCCCATCCTCACCCAACCCGTTCCTATTGGGGCTGTCACATTACGACGCTTCTCTCCAACGCGCGTCACTTTTTCGGCGATACGTCGGGAGACGTCTGGAAGCGTTCACTGGACGCGTATCTCGCGCGTGCGTCAAGCGTCGCGCGTGCGTAAAAAATCAAAACGTATGTAATAAAGAGAACCCGAACACACTGGCGCGTGCGTTTGTCGCGCGTGCGTCAGGCGTGCGTCACGGATCGCTTTTGGAGCGATTATTTACGCTTGACGCGTGGTAACGCTTGGCTTTTGACCGAATTTGCCCGACTTTGCCCGACTTTGCCTGACTTTGGCTGACTTTGCCCGACTTTGCCCAACTTTGCCCGACTTTGCCCGACTTTGCCTGACTTTGCCCGACTTTGCCCTCTTTCATTCCCTCCTCTTCCATTCCCTCCCCTTCCATTCCCTCCTCTTCCATTCCCCCTCTTCCAATCTCCTCTCTTTCATTCCCCCTCTTTCATTCCCCCTCTTTCATTCCCCCTCTTTCATTCCTCCTCTTCCATTCCCCCCTCTTCCAATCTCCTCTCTTTCATTCCCCCTCTTTCATTCCCCCTCTTTCATTCCCCCTCTTTCATTCCCCCTCTTTCATTCCCTCCTCTTCCATTCCTTCCTCTCCCATGCCCCCTCTTCCATTCCCCCTCTTTCATTCCCCCTCTTTCATTCCCCCTCTTTCATTCCCCCCTCTTCCATTCCCTCCTCTCCCATGCCCCCTCTTCCATTCCCTCCTCTTCCATTCCCTCCTCTTCCATTCCCTCCTCTCCCGTTCCCCCTCTCCCGTTCCCCCTCTTCCGTTCCCCCTCTTCCGTTCCCCCTCTTTCGTTCCCCCTCTTTCGTTCCCCCTCTTTCGTTCCCCCTCTTTCGTTCACCCTCTTTCGTTCCCCCTCTTTCGTTCCCCCTCTTTTGTTCCCCCTCTTTCGTTCCCCCTCTTTCGTTCCCCCTCTTTCGTTCCCCCTCTTGCATTCCCCCTGTTGTGTTCCTCCCTGTTGCTTTCCCCCTTCTTGCGTTCCCCCCTCTTGTGTTCCCCCATCTTCCGTTCCCCGTCTTGCATTCCCCATCTTCCATTCCCCCATTTTCTGTTCCCCCCTCTTGCTTTCCCCCTCTTTCATTCCCCCTTCTTGCATTCCCTTCCTCTTGCATTCCGCCTCTTTCATTCCCCAAGAGGGGGAACGAAAGAGGGGGAACGAAAGAGGGGGGACGAAAGAGGGGGAACGAAAGAGGGGGAACGAAAGAGGGGGAACGAAAGAGGGGGAACGAAAGAGGGGAACACAAGAGGAGGGAATGGAAAGGGAGGGAATGGAAGAGAGGGGAATGGAAGAGGGGGAATGGGAGAGGGGGGAATGGAAGAGGAGGAATGGAAGAAGGGGAATTGAAGAGGGGGAATGGAAGAGGGAGGAATGGGGGGGGGGATGGAAGAGGGGGGAATGGGGGGAATGGAAGAGGGGGGAATGGGGGTTTTATATGGGAGGTGTGTTCCGGCCTTTAGACACGTGGCAGACGCGTCCAGTGTGTTCGCTATTTACGCGTGAGAACCGCATGACGCACGCTTGTACTTGACGCACGCGCGACGCACGCGTCCAGTGTGTTCGCAGCTTTACGTGCGCGTTAGCGCGTAGGTACACCTTGATGGACGTTGACGGTCGGCGCGCGTCGAAAGTTTTGTGCTTGCACAAAACTTTCGACGACCGATTGTTTTGTTTGCTTGTTGTTTTACGTCCTAGCAACATCTAAGGTCATATCAGGACGGGGTTCGACGACCGACAACGCGCGTCAACACACGGGTGCCAATATAATGGCGACGTCAGAAGCACGTCGACTGCGCTGGAATAACGTTATGCGAACGCTAGGCACACGCCGCGCGCGCGTGAGGGTCGTTCCCACACGTTGCGCCAAACTGGTGCGTTGTTGTTTTACGTCCTACCAACATCTATGGTCATGAGGACGTCGCGCCAAACTTCTTTTTTTTCCCCCGCACGCATCGACACACGTTGGCCGCGCGCTACTAACACGTTGCGCTGACGCCGAACTTTTCCCCAACACCGCCGAAAAGTTTGACGTTTCTCGACGATTAAAAGTGATTTTGCGCGTTGGCGGCGCGCCGGCAAGAAGCTTCGTAATGCGACAGCACCATAAGGGATATAGGCCTACTTACCAAGCCACCGCAACCACTTTTTTTTTTTAATTACAAAAAAATTAATATCGATGTTAAATAATATAATTTTAAATCCCTCCAATTCGCTTGCAAAACAAAAGGTAGGCAGCAGAGCTGACTAGCAAAATAACCGCCATTTCCCAAAGAATCGTTTTAGGGGGTGGGGGGGTTTCCTTACAAAAAAAAATTACACATAATTTTCATCAGGATGCACCATTTTCTATCACTGTTTTCAAAAATTTCCGGAGGAGGCCCTCAGGATCTAGTAGTAATGCCAAGCGCCAGGCTATGTAGCAACCCGTATCAATGTTTAAGTCATGGCTTTTACTTGGCCAAGATTCGAACCCGGGGCGGGGGTTCGAATCCACGACCTATCAGTCGACTAGCCTCAGTAGGTAGGCAGACGCTCAAGCCTCAACCCATTCGGCCATTGCGTCAGGTTGCAAACTTTTGATTTAAATGGATCGTGAAAATACATGAATTTACTAGTATATGTAGGATGTATGTTAATCTAGGTATAACGCGTTCTTAAATACACACATACCCGATACAGAACTCAGACCAGCTGATCGACTAGTCTCAAGTGACAGAAAATTACCAACAACACCGGTCAGAAATTGCCCGGATGCTTACCCCATTCCATGTTACTCGCTATTGTGGCGCCGTCTTTCCTTTTAAGAGCACACTTCATGTTCTAGCCTAGATAAAGGTTTCACCCTGTACTCGCAGTACTACACAAGTACAGGGTGAATTTTTGATCCAGTTCTAGCCCAGCTGTTAGATCAGATTTCACATGTGATATTGGACTTCAGCTACTCTAATTTGTAAGGTTGTGAACACTTTACCCACCATTTTAAAAGGTAGTTCCAAATATGTGTTTCTTCTATATGACAATGCATGATTTTCATGAATTCTTCCATAGAAATTAAAAATTGCGTTACAAAGTAATCAATTTCCACCTCAGTAGGCATATAGGTCCCTATAATTGTATTATGTTCCAATCACTGTATATTTGTTTATTTAACAACCCTCCAGCACAAAAAGTAAACATCGGCTATTGGGGGAGGGTGGGAGTCCTATTACTGTCTAAGGCAAGTAAAGAAAATATAGCAGATGTTACACTTCAATCGCCGGACTTACATAGTTAGTGTCCCATTAGCTAGTTCTACATGTCCCATTAATACAAATATTTTAGAATTCATGTTACCTCTCATCTTATTTCAAATATTTATAATTCTATTCAGGAATATTACATCAAAATAAATAATTAGAAACTAATTGCTTGAAGAGTTATGGTAGCGGTATATATCTGGAAGGGATTCCAATCCTACCAGTAAAGATTAAAATGTTGATTTCTAGTATTCTACAAGTACAAATCAAAATTTGAATTTATACTGGTACAGTTGCCAATCCTATACCAGTAGAAATCAAAATGTTAATATCTATACCGGTAGAATTGCCAATCCTATCAGTAGAATTGCTAATCCTATCAGTGGAAATTACAATCCTACCAGTAGATGCCAAAGTTTTAATATATACCAGTAGAATTGCCAATCCACAGAGTGCATACAATTTAAAAAGAAATTAAACACAGTGTTTATATATATAGGCCTATGCATATATATATATATATATATATATATATATATATATATATATATATATATATATATATAAACCCCATGTTTAAATATATAGTTAACCCAAGCTGAAGGCCTAAATACACAGAAGTATATTATGGGTCAAATGATTATACATCTTCATCATCATCATCATCATCATGCTGTCGGTCGCGATGCGACAAAGACTGCTTTCATTACTTGACTGCCGCTCTCCATTTAGCTCTCTGCTGTGAGAGTTGCGTCCATGAGTCGGTCTTAATGTCTCTCAGCTTCAGGTTTCTCTTGATGGTGATTTCATGAAAGCTGCCTGCAAAATTGTTGAAATGCTGCTGGCTTTTGCAAGTTACCAGCGGCACTCTCTCGGGGAGCAAATAGAGGTTTCACACCGGCAAGAACATGTCAAGACAGGCGCAAAACTATTTGTCCCTGCAGTGGCTGGTCGGGAGATGTTGGGAGTTCCATACATCAACCGCCCCTAATGCTGCCACAGTGACATGGTTTTCTGTTTAGGGTTTGCTCCCTTAGCCTTTGGTTCTGTCAATAACCTGTACCACAAGGCAGTGGTTTACAACTCTGCAAGGCAGGGGCGTCAAACTCCCTGAGGTATTGCTATACCTGCAATACCTGCATACTTACATTAGTCTATTTAACAGCCCTAAATAAGGCACTTGGCTAATATGTGTGTAAATAGATACAACAAGGGGAGGAATAATAACCACACGGTGTTGCTAAGGACAAAGAGGTAGCACTGGAGGCATCATCCTGTGGTCTGCCCAAGTAGGTTACTTCTCCTAATTAACGTGTGAGGGATTTTTTTTTTTTTTTTGGGGTCCATTAGTTGTTTAAGCAGGGGAAATTTCAGTCATAGACGACTGGTCTTCCTCATTCCACTGCTGGTCGATAGAAAGCCCGAGCCTACACTTTTACCGACCCAAGGGATTTTTAACCTCCCACACCACATAGACATGGTATGAGAGCAACCGGCCTTTGATGACGCTGTAAGTTATACAAAGTGGTGGAAATCCAAATTGGCAGAGCTGGGGGCACGGGGAATCGAACTGCCGACCCTTAGGTTAGGAGTCTGACCTAGAAAAAAGTCAGACACTCTAACCACTCCGCCACAGAGAACGCCACATGTTTATTAAAATTGTTATTAACTCTATGGGAACTTGATAAATAATGTGACTTTGGCAAATACTAAAAAGGCATTTGAATCAAACCAATCATCACCTAACTGTATCGTTCAGATAAAGTGTTTAGATATTTGAAAACTTTACATATTGAAAGTAAATGTTAGACCGGCTATCCAAAGGAGTTGAGCATAGTATGTGCTTTCCATGTTGCATGTCATGAGATGTGACCCTGGTCACAATTGAAGCTATCTTATATATATTAATGTAATTTTTTAAAGTCACAGATGAAATTTATTCCTGGCTTGGCACTCGCAGTACTAGGATAGGACAATGAACAGTAGATGAAGGATGGTTGAAATGAATGTAAAAGAATGGGAAGAAAAGCCTTCAAAAACAAGTAATACATCCAATTTCATGTTTTGTGCTAAATGATTAAATTTGATATATAAACAAACACACTATATAAACATCTATTTATTACAAATAAATAAATTTCCCATGCCATGGGTATAACACCTCCCTACTTGTTAGATAGTGGTACATGAAATACTATAGCCTCTGACTGCCCAAATACACATGTTATTTGGGTATGGTTGGCAATCTAGAAACAAGGGTAGTATGACAGCAACGTGTACTTTCACATCTTGCCGCTAGGGGGGCGTCACTGGGAATGGGGTAAACGGGCAGCCATTTTTATTTCTGCCATCTGAATGAAGACTAACCATGGATCTAGACCAAGGTCTAGCGCACTGAACGCACTAATAGATCCACGAAAGAAGGATTCTTTCTAGAGTGGCCAAGGCGATTGCTTTGACGTGCTGGGGAGAAACAGAGGTAAGCCTATGCCCATTTTAAATAGAGTGATTCTCATGCAACACCATAACTGTTGTGACCTGACTGCTGGCTGTAATACCCACCCATGCTAAGCCAGGTTATTATACTCAGCCTAGGGGACTGCAGGGTGGCTATGCTAATGAGGTCATGCGGGACATGATGGAGTTTGGCTGCCAAAATAGGCCACATGATGCACGTGGCCCTTGGAGTAAATAAATGATAGATGGATCAAACTAGAATCCAGTTGTTTAACCTGGGATCATGCAATATACGCGAACTGGTTTGAATTCGTGTTCAAGTTTTTTCCCATATAAGATTTGGTCGGTTTGAATATTTTACTATTGACAGTTTATGACCACGCCCCCCTCTGTTTTGGTAGACATTGCTGTGATTGCAACTAGGTCAGCAGTCTGCACAGGCGCGCAACCCATTTAATCCATGGACTGCACTGACACTTTGCAAAGTCACGCTTGTATATTTAGATTCAATGAAAATCGGGATCCAGTTGTTTGATCAGCTGTCACTTCAATAGTGACAATACACTGCATTCTCTATGACTATGTCGGCGTGACGTCACAGCCCGGCCAAACTACTTGCTTACGGTAAAACAACGCAGTAATTTGTCCTGAAGCAATGCTATGATGTCTATGCGGAGCATTTATTTTTGCAAAATAAATTTAAAAGTTTTCATTGGGTCGATTAAAAATATCTTAATGCGCGATTGAAGAGGAAGATCTGAAGTATTTAATTTAACCTAAGAGCAGTTTTCTCTGAAAGGATTAAACACAGATAATATTGAAAGTTGGAATATTCTGAGTGCGAGCCCTACCGGATCACGGCCTCAAAAACTATTTTTACAAAATAAATTCAAGAACTTCCAAATGGCTGATACAAAAAAGCTGAATGTGAAATTGTAGAGAAAGATCTGAATTATTTAATAGAAATGAGAGAAATTTACTTTCAAAGCACAAAAAATCACAAATTACTGTGATAGTTAGGGTAGTTTTAGTGTTGTCTCTATGACAGTGGCATCTGTTTTACCCATCGCGCGTTGTGAGCGCAAAAAGTGCCCGGATGTTCGACATCGAGAATAAATATGTCTAATTATTTTACTGTTGCAAAATATTTTAACATGTTTTGGATCTAAACAACGCTAACTCAAGTAAATGTTACTGTCAAGTGTCATTCTCAGGTTCTGATTAGTGTCAGCAACAGTACTGACAGTCGGTGACGTAGATATATATATATACAAGTGCTCTATCTAACGCTGTGGGCGTAATCGATTAATCAACTCGGGTCACCCGAGCCACTTTTTGGTGCATGCGCACATCCTACAGACTCGGGTTGAATAAAAGAATACGCTCGGGGTGGACAAAATGGTGGCTTAATCTGAAACTTAATATAATTTTTTTCAATAATCGATAGAAGTACAGCAAAATAGGATTTAAAGTATTTTATGATTGTAGAAGCTGAAAATCTGGGTTATTAAAAAAAAAGTATTAAAACAACACGTAGGAGTTGTACCGGTAGCTGTCAGGTCCCAGCACAGATGTCGTGTTAATGGATTACGGCCTGTGTTACTGGTCAGTCTAATATTAGTCAGTGAGTGGTACAGCCTACAGGTGTGAAATCACTGCTATCAGGAATAGCAGGAGATATGAGTACGAGTCGTAGTACTACATATTAAATGTCACTAAAACAGTATTATGTACGCCTATATGTCTAAGGCTAAGGGCTAAGGATATGTGTGAGGTCTATTATATGAGAGAAGGCTGATAGACATAGGGGAAGACAACCACATGGCTTCAATCCTCTGGGCTACATCCACCCCTATCCCTATATCCACCCCTATGCAAAAATAAAATAGTTCTTTTTGCCATAACGATCTGGAATTAGTCTGATTAGAGACCCAATGGGGACTAAATCAGTCAGAAGAGGATCTGTGAGCTAATGATTATCTAACACCAATTTACTATATTTATATAAAATATTTACAATTTATTAGGTTACGGAACTGTCTATAGCCGTGTTCACACGTATAGTGTTAGGCCGACTTAGATGAGACGAACTACATAAGTCGAACTAGCAGCCTGTTCACACATACAGAGGTTTCAAAGTGTGTCTCGTTCAAACAAGTGCGTTAAACCGGCTCAGATCGATGTTTGTTGTTTTACATCCTAGCAACATCTAAGTCATTTCAGGATGGGTATCCACACATACATACATCCACACATACATCCACATGTACATCCACATGCCAGATATACATCCACAAGTACATACATGCAAACAACATACCTAACAAGAGATGGGAAGAGTAGGACGGTCCAAACATGTGCTCCAACCTCTATCAAAAGCAACTACCGGTTAGGAAGCAGTCTCCATATGCTGTATGAAAAAAATGGGACGGTCCAAACATGTAGGACGGTCCAAACATGTGCTCCAACATCTATCAAAAGCAACTACCTGTTAGGAAGCAGTCTCCATCCATGTGCTTAAGCAACCTCAACTAAGCCAGTTACATTCACACATGCCACTTAGGCCGACTCAAGGTAGTTCACCTCATCTAATTTACGTGGCGAAGTGGTTTACTTGAGGCAAACTAGTTGAGTCGACTCAGCTCTAATTCGCACACACGATCTGAGGTGAACTAGTTGAGGCGACTTAAGTCCCATGTGTGAACGGGGCTTATGACTAGAGGGACTGGTCACGAGGACTAGAGACACATAAACAAGCCATATAGAGATTTGAATAATAGCAGTCTAACCCTAGCTTTGACTCAGATTGCAATGTAATTTGTTGTTGGTGTCAGGCGAAGTCTTCTATAATGGTATAAATAGGTAATAGGGTCAGGTGTGTTGTGGTAGACTACAGGTACTGGGGGGGGGGGGGGGTATGCCCAACAACCAACCATATAATCGCCCTAGATTAATTTATCACTATTTGATGATTGAATTAGTGGCTGAATAGCGAGTGGAACAGTTAGTTACCTGTCTTACGGCAATACACACTTATATATTAGTAGGTTGATCCGCATGCAGCAGCAGGCACTTGGATGGATGGCTGGGTGGGGGGTGGGGTGGGGTGGGCTTCTGTTCCACCTGTTTGGTGTAGTAGTACAGTGGAGACAGGATGAGGCCCAATGAGAGTGGTTGACAACGTATGGTGTGCGCACGCACGGGCGGTAAGGAACTGGTTTTAAAAGATGCATGGTGCTGTAAGAGGAAGATGGAGGGGTTGGGGTAAGGTTGGTGGTGGAGGTGCCTACTCGGCATACTTTGCTTCAGGTGATCGATTGCTGTGCCAGAACGAGGCCCAATACTAGGCTAGGGAGCGTAGAGTCATTGCCTACTAACGGAATTGCCCAACTCAGTCACATATGATTGCCATAACTTTCCAGTGGGCAGTGTGAGCATTTTACCAACTAGCATTCATTGAACATTCGTATGGATAAAATAACATTTGAAAAACCCTCTCAGTATTATTGCACACCTGTCTATGACAACACCCCCCTCCCCCCAACTGTCTTGTACTATAGTTGTAGCATTCAACAATTTAACTGTTTCTAAGTTATGTAGTGGTCTGCACTGACCTCAGTGGTTAGCACACTGGCCCCGAATGCAAAGAGATGTGGGTTTGAGTCCCGCTCTAGTCGCAATATTTCCCGTTTTCATCACCCCCACGACACTGGTTGCCATGACAATGATCCTGTACAAGCTATGTGCTGTATAGTTGTTGAACCTACCCTGTGTATGTGTAAGTGCATTGCCTGTATGTATGTAATTGTAAGCATTAAAAGACTTACAATTCCAGGGGGACGACTGTAGTGGTCTGCACTGACCTCTCAGGCAAGGAGCCCGCATAGACAGGTAGGCATGGGTAGTGTGTTGATATCAGGGAGCCTAGGTGGTGTAATGGTTAGCACACTGGCATGGAATTCAAAGAGATGTGGGTTCGAGTCCTGCTCTAGGCGCAATATTTCCCCTTTTCATCACCCCCATGACAGTTATAATATGACTGGATGCGGTGTCTGAATTGGTGGAGCCCAGGCTTTCCGTGTGGAAAGTCCGGAGTTCGAAAACTGGCCGAGTCCAACCAATGACTGACCAAATTGATTCTTGTCATTACCTAGCGTTCCGCTCGGCATTACTGTGGTAAGGACTTGTTAGCTCGGTATCAGGATAATGTGACTGAGTCGGGAAATCAGGTCATGTTGCCAGCGGCCTGGTCTACCGGTGGGGAAGCACTATAAATTCACCATGAGTGTACACTGTCACAAGTCGGTACCCGTCCTGATATGACCTTGGATGTTGTGAGGACGTAATAACCCAAACAAACCAAATTTATTTTGTATTGTCTAAATTTGTCTTTGGCTCGACCCCACATGCCCATACTCCAGTTAAGTATGATTGCCACTACCAAGTGTCAATTGCCTCTTACCGCGGACCATGAGTCAGGACTAAATTACAGGTTATCTGCAAACCAATAGGGACTCATGTACCCTGCTTAATTATAGCTGAAACCTTTATGTATGTTTTATGGCCACCAATCACCACTTCATGATTCCCTGATACCACTTTTTACCAGTATATCAGATGGGTAGTTTTAGTATAGGGCTGTACGTTTTAATCTGGAGTCAAACCAATGACTTAAAAATTGATACTTGATACTTCCTAGCCAGGTGCTCGCCATTATTAGGACAGGGCAAGGACTGGTTGGCTCAGTGTCAGGATAATTAATGTGACTGAGTGGGATATCAGGTCATGGTGCTGATGGCCTGGTCTCCCAGTGGGGCAGCACTATAAAGCCACCATGAGTGGGGACTGTCACAAGTCGGTGCCCATCCTGATATGACCTTCAATGTTGTTAGGTCGTAAAACAACAAACAAACATTTTAATCTAGTGTATTCCGTTTCATACTCCGATGGTTTTGAGTTTCTTCCATTTTTAATATATATATATTTTTAATGATAAATATTTTAGGTTGATCATTACAGGGTAGGACCGTAACTTTTTCCCACTTGCCCGAAAGGGCCAGTGACTGAATTTCTACTTGCCCGAGTGGCAAAACTACTTGCCCAAGCCAAAGTCAGCCAATTGCAACTGAAATCTGCTTCTGCAGATCAGAAAAATAATGACTTGCCCATTCGGTCAGGTCACCGAGAGCTTCACCTGGCTGACCTAGTAAACTAGGTGCCCTGGGGCAGTCCTTATTTTCCTACCATGCTTTATAATCTTCTTCACTTTAATTTGAAGTGCGGCCGGACGCGCTGGCCCAATCGGTAAGAGTGCTGGCTTCCCGTGTAGAAGATGGTGGTTCAAACCCTGTCCAAGTCAACCCAATGACGTATAAAATTGATACTTGTCGCTACCTAGCCTGGTGCTCGGCAGTACTAGGGCAGGGCAAGGACTGGTTAGCACAGTATCGAGATAATGTGACTGAGTTGGATATCTGGCCCAAATGCTGATTTTACCGTGCGTATGTACAAAATATTATCTCCAAGTGAATGAGTTGGGTGTGATGTTTTTACGAAATTGCGGTATATGCAGTACACAAAGACAGATTTCTGCACATCGTTTAAATTTAGCCGTACACATGTGATCCATAAACTAGATGTGATGGAACACATATCCCCCCCCCCACGTCCTTTTCTTTTGCGTGTGAAACCAAAATGACAATAAATTCTGCTAACATTTTTGCGGTAAAAATGGCCTTTGTTCCGGACTCGAAGTAAAACCATCACCATTCAATAACTTGTGCGATATTGAGGATTTGTTCTCGTAGAAACTACATGGAACGCTGATGTTATCAGAATCTATCTAATCTCTGATGCCATACAGTACGGTCTTCGGATTTATACTACTACTACTAGGCAAGTGTATGTATGCCTTGAAAAGGAGGTCAGGATTCTCCCCTCCCCCATCCCCATAAATACCGGTTGTTATTTTCACGGCATATTGAGTGGCATAGATAAACTACTGGCGGTCTAGTTTTGGTGTGAACCTGGCGCCTTTCACAGTTTCAATATACTAAAGTCTTTATTTTATACACCCGACAACATTCCAGAAGCAACTTTACATTGACAACAATAGACACATTTAATGATCACTAAACATATAGGCCCTGCGCCAACAATTTTATACTGCAAACAACATGCATGACCTTTTTACTAAAGTAAAACAAGAAAACATTTTAGGCTTTTTGAGGGCAGCTGGTTTGTATCATCTCATATAGTTTTTTAAACAAATTTCATCAGTGAATATTACTATCATTTAGAATATTATTTAGCTTGACCAGAAAATATATGATTGTGAGTTTACAAAATTCATGAGTGTTCATTGACAAAAAATTGATATTATGCTTTTACATGTAAAAGCGATGGTTTGAACAAAAACAAACATTTCTCGCCGTGAATATGGCCTATGCTGCCGACACGGCATAAAGCAACCACCAATCAATCAAAAACTAAACATATATAAACGTTAAGAAAGGAGCTGAAGGTAAGGAAATAAACTGAGGGGAAAGAAGAAATCGAAGGGGGAAAAACCGAATGTAAGGATAGACCCCCCCCCCTCCCACACTTAAAAAAAAAAGCACCCAACAATCCACAAAACGATGGAAAACTTGTTTTTGACATTTTATTCATGGTTTCTGTGATTTGTGACATCGAGTAGCTCGCTGCTTGGTCCCCAAGACGATTCTCAATCTCCACCACTAATCGCCGTGATTCGGGCAATCTCCACCACTAATTGCCATGATTCGGGCAATCTCCACCTCTAATTGCCATGATTCGGGCAATCTCCACCTCTAATTGCCGTGATTCGGGCAATCTCCACCACTAATCACCATGATTTGCGCAATCTCCACCACTAATCGCCATGATTCGCGCAATCTCCACCACTAATCGCCGTGATTCGCGCAATCTCCACCACTAATCGCCGTGATTCGCGCAATCTCCACCACTAATCGCCGTGATTCGCGCAATCTCCACCACTAATCGCCGTGATTCGCGCAATCTCCACCACTAATCGCCACCTCGAGGATCCGCGCTGAGGTTGGGGGTGGGGGCAGGTGGATGGGTGCGTCTGGCAGCCCGCCAGGTGGCGCGCCCTGTCATGTAGGTCAGGATGGTCGGTTTGTACTGTGCAACAGTATATAATGCCGAGTGTTAACTAGAAAATTAGTTAGCATACCACCAGTGGTCGGCGAACAACATCTCTTTGAGTAATATCAATCTAACTCTTCCTGGTTTATAGAGCAGTTTTGTTGGGTTTTTACTGTTTAATTTCTTATTTGCAATCTTATGCGCAATGTTAGCCTAGCAAGTTAATGGTTTGGTCTGGTTCTGGTCTGGTCTGGCCTGCCCTGCCCTGCCCTGCCCTGCCCTGCCCTGCCCTGCCCTGCCCTGCCCTGCCCAGTTTGTGCAGGAGCATGTTATTAGGTATGCCCACTCCCTCTATAACCGTATAGGACAAGGCCAAAGCACACCCATTTTGCTCAAGTATCCACTTTGACGCTTAATACAATTTTAGGCTGTGATCAGTTCTGAAAGAACTCTATACCATTAAAAAGAGGAGAAATAACTCTTTACAATTATATATTACATGACCCGGAAATATTGTCCTCGGAAAGCCTGTTTTCTTTTTGTTTAGTTTAAATTAATTTTTTTTTATAATGAATTTATTTACCCTGACCATAACATTTTAGGCTGTCATCACTTTTCAAAAGACCTGTATACCATTAAAAAGAGGATAAAACTGTCTTTAAAATTATATATACAGTGGCACAGCATCTGGCATACAACACATGCCTATATAATCCCAGGCTATTATGCTATGACACAGCATCCAGGATACAACACATGCCTATACACTCCCAGGAAATATCAGCTGAGGAAAGTCCAGTTTCTTTTTAGTTTTGTTGGTGTTATAAAAAAAAGAATTTATTTACCCTGCCCAAAGAATTATAGGTTGTGATCAGTTCTAAAAAGCTCTATACCATTAAAAAGAGAACTCGCTCTTTAAAATGATGTATAACATGACCCAGAAATATCGCTCTCGGAAAGTCAGTTTGTTTTCGTGTTTTTTTTCTTGAAATGAATTTATTTACACTGCCATAGCACATGTATGTCCCTTTATGTTCTAAATTCCATTATATTTATGATATCTATCACATGTTTTACCTGTATATTGTTAACTGATGGCAGAATATATACAAAAATGTCAACAAAAGTCCAAATTTGAAAAAGAAATTTGATTTCATTTGTGCAAATCACACAAAATGTCATTTTTTATGCATCATCTTCTTTTTTCCTCTATTGTATGACCAGACAAAAATCACAATTGATAATTGTCCTATAGATATGGTGCATACCAAATATGAGCTGTGTATTATCAATAGTTTTAATTTGATGAGTTTTGAAAAATGGCAGTTTGAATTATTTGTGCAAACAGCCAAAATATAAGGTTTTTTTCAACCTGTCATGTCTCAGTTTCGAATGCAGCTAGAGCCTTGTAATTTTGCATGTGACCATACTTTGGTCATCATCATCATCATCATCATCATCATCATCATCATCATCATCATCATCATCATCATCATCATCATGCTGTCAGTCGCAATGCGACAAAGACTGCTTTCATTACTTAACTGTCGCTTTGTGCGGTTGTACATTTCATAAAAGCTGCTTGCAATGTGTTGAAGTGCTGCTGGCTTTTGCATGGTACTAGCGGCACTCTCTCAGGAAGCAAATAGAGGTCTCACGCCGGCAAGAACATACTTTGGTAGCATGTATGTTTCCTGCGAGTTTCATGTGATTTGATCAATTTAAAAAAAAAAAAAGAGTGGGTATACCTAATCTTATGCTCAGGGATTTAAAACCCACAAAATAAAACCCACAACCCCCCTACACACACGAACGCACACACACACAAAACACACACCAATAATTAGCTGTAGCTCATCATTGAACCCCCGGGCGTGGTGGCCAAATCGGTAGTAACTTGTGTGCTCATTCTTCATTTCTTTTGGGGGATTCCCCCATATGAACATTAAACTTCATTGCTTCAACATGACCTAGTTGACGTATAATATCCTAGCTAGGCGCTCAGCATTATTATGATAGGGCAAGGACTGGTTGGCTCAGTGTCAGGATAATGTGACTGAGTGGGATATCAGGTCCTGGTGGCCTGGTCTCCCAATGGGGCAGCACTATAAAGTCATCATGAGTGCACACTGTCACAAGTCGCTACCCGTCCTGATATGACCTTAGATGTTGCTAGGACATACAACAACAAACTTAGCATCAACTGGCTGACTTTGGCTCTCACTCACTCTGTTTGTTTCTCTGTTGTACGCGCACACAATTTTGTATGATTTGAGTAACCTATTATTTAATTATCATAAGAATTACTCTGGACTAAAGTGGAATAGGTTATAACTGTCAACCCCCTCTACTTAATTTTTTTTTAAACATGGTGATTTAAAAGACACATAGACACGCACGCACAAAAGATTATGTGACTGTCGTGGATTGATAACTTATTCAATCGACAAATGTGTCAACTTGGGAGTGAATTTACAATTGCCTCTTCTGCAGACCAGATGCGATGGCTGAATGAGTTGGGCGTTCGTCTCCCCATTTGGTAGATCGTGGGATTCCAACACATGGGTTGAGTCAAAACAATGAGTTAAAAATTGCTTTTTACCCAGGTGCTCGCCATTATAAGGATAGAACAAGGATTGATTAGCTCAGTGTCAGGATAATGGGTCTGAGTGGGATATCAGGTCTCCAGTGGTGCAGCACTATAAAGTCGCCATCAGTGCACAATCACAAGTCGGTACCTGTCCTGATATGTTGCCAGGACGTAAAACTCCCACCAATCATGGAGACCAGCTAGATAAGCATCGCGTTTCTGGGATCATTTCTGTCTGTAAGGAATTTGTATGCATTATTGTATCGCCTCAGTTTATTGTAAACATGCCTTGCAGAGAGTTAAAATAAAAGAATTGAATTGAATCAACCAGCCAAGCCTATTCTACAGACACAATACACTGTACTGTGTGGTCGTGGGTTCGGGCCCTGGTCGAGTCAAACCAATGACTTAAAAATTGGTGCTTGTCGCTTCCTGGCCAGGCGCTCGGCATTATTAGGACAGTGCAAGGACTGGTGTGCTCAGTGTCAGGATAATGTGGGATGCCAGGTTATGGTGCCGGCAGCCTGGTTTCCCAGTAGGACAGCACTGTGGGGTCGCCGTGAGTGCGCACTGGCACAAGTCGGTACCCATCCTGATATGACCTTAGATGTTGCTAGGATATAAACGACAACAAACAACAACAACAACAACAACAACAACTGTACTATGTTTCATCTGTACTGATACCATTGACACAGTCCGCCCTATATTGCGTGTACATCCGTCTCTGCTTCTGTAATTAATTACTGACACTCAGACAGGTTCTGGGCATGATACTGGAATGAATACATAACAACACTAAAGGATCCCAGCCTTTGATGCTTCAAACTTTCAAAAAGAAGAAAAGGTATGAAATTATCTAGAATCAGCGGCCATTAATCACAGTTCAAAGCAGTCGGCTTTGCTAAAAATCGCCTCCCACCCAACAACAACTGATATTTTATCAACTGCAAGTTATTTTTTAACAGTACAGATCATAAATACGATTATGGTATTGGCGTTTTAAAACAATATATTTTCATAGAAGCATTGAGTTATGCGCTTAAAAATTTTAAAACAATTGACTTAATGATATAGTTAAAATGGTTATTGATCTGTTAGTAAAGTATATTCTGGGGTAGGCAATTAGGGAAAGGTTAAAGGTTATCTAAGCCAAAGCGCGTACTGATGTTAGAATAATTTTTGTTTGTTTGTTTTTGTTTACAAAGATATTCGGGCCCCTATACTGTGGATATGTTATCACCAGGAATGCAATGCAGTGGAACCGTTTTGCGTGTTAATTGCCATATAAACGCTAATAATTACGTAATGTAGTTTTTACCCAGCTGTTGTTTTTAATGGTGCTTCGAGTTCACGTGTAGAAAGCATGTAAGCAGTGCATTGTTTATTTTCTATGTTTGACCAAGGGATCCAAAATCTAATGACCACATAAGCCCCGTTCACACTGGTGAGTTAAAACAATTCATTTAAATCGACTTGCCTAGTTCGACTCACATTCGCCGTGTGGACGCTACGCTAAAGCAATTTAGGGCTGAATCGATTCATCTAGTTCACTTCAAGTAAACCACCTCCCGAGGTAGTATAGATGAAGTGATTTAGCTGGTTCCCGGGCGGTGATAGTGTAAAATAGCGGTGCTCGCCGGATACAGGCTCAGGTGTAACTATTGCTGGTGCCCGGCAGTGTTAGGGACCGATTAGGCCGAAATCTATTGAATGCGATCATATTTAACAGAATTACATACTCAAATAATGAAATTTAATTAAATTAACCCTAAATTCCAAGCGATCTTAACATAGCAGCTACATCGGCATCGTTATTCATATTGTCGAATCGACTAGTGTAAACTAAACAAATAGCAGTGCTCGCCGGATACAGGGGGGGGACTTGCTCATGCGCAGATATCGATTTCCGGCTAAAAGTACTGCATGTGTGGACACAACACTAATTCGCTTCATGTATTTCGCTTCATCTAAATCGGCATAAATTTGTGCCGTGTGAACGGGGCTCTACACAACAAGGTGAAGGCAGTCAGGGAAAATAACTATAGGTAACCAAACATCTAACCAATTGTAGAACTAACAGAATCATACAAGGTAGGGAGATGTGGCAGAATACTTACAAAGAAAGAAAGAATGCATGCAGTAGATAGCCACACAGCAAGTTAATGTAACAAAATAAGGAGAACCATGAAGACTATAGACGACATCGCCATTCCAGCGGCGCGGTGCCTTGTGGGATACGTCAAAGCAAAATAAACCCGTGAGAAACACATGGCACATGCTAACACACTGGGTGCAGTTATGAAATGTGCTAGTTTCAGCTCATCTCAGCTCTTGTTTGAAACATAGAACACTAACTCAAAAAATATATATAATAAATTAAGATATTAGTCTTTTATCTAGCATTGCATTTACATCAATATAATCAGCACATCTTATGCCATGTGCATTTAGGTTTAGACATATCTGGGCACTCAGACTAGTGTTAGAGCCATAGCCAGAGTCAGTTTTACTTATTTTATTCATGTTTTTATTTATATCCTATGGTTAATGACATATGTAGAAATAGAAAATGAGTAGGGTTAATCAGATATTGGTTATATATTTCTTTGAAACAAGTTTTTGTTGACAATTTAATATTTAGAACAAGAAGTACTTATGTCTAATCAATGGTGATGTAAACATTAGCCTGTAAACATCAGCCTTGTATGTTTCTTAGCTCAAAATGCTTAATTATGGAGAGTTGTGTCTTAAACATATTCATTATATTATTATATTGCATCCATCCATCCATGTTTGTGCCAAATTGTTATGTATTTAAAAAAAATTAATTTTGAATTAAATCAAAGTTTTGCCCTACATGTATAGGCAAACTCAATGGCTGTACGCCTTTGCTTTGCTGCCGGTGCCGTTTTCAGCGCATGCGCAGTCGGAACAGTGAATAGTCTATTACTGTCTAGCAGTGAAAACAAGATGGCAGCCACTGGATGGAAAGATTCAAAATCTATTAACCTACATGATTTAATCAATTTAGCACTTCAAGAGTAGCGGGCCATGATAAATGAGTATATGAACAATATATTTAACTGTCTAGATTGTGAAGTCGTGTGCATGCATCCATCACCTAGCCATCTAACACTTTTTCTATAGGATTGTTTAGCAGTCCTGTCACTCACAGAGACAATGCTGCCGGAATAACTAGGCATATATACCAATATAGTTTAAAAGCACAGGGTTGTGTGCACCGTAAGCCCTTTAGTATGTGTCCTAGCATTAATGTTTGTTGCGGTTTATATTCTAGCAACACCCCACTGTGCAACTGGGCCACCACCACCACAGCGCCATAACCTGATATCCCATTCAGTCGCATCCTGATACTGAGTAAACCAGTCATTGCCCTATCCTAGTAATGCCGAATGCCAAGACAAATATCTATTTTGTAAGTCATTAATAACACTTGACAGGGGTTGGAACCCACAACCTCCTGAGTGGCCGAATGAGTTGAGCGTCTGCCTCCTGTTTTGGAAGATCGGCGGATCCGAAGCCGTGGGTTCGAACCCTAGTCGAGTGAAAGCAATGGCTTAAAAATTGCTACTTGTCCCTTCCTAGCCAGGTGATCGGCATTGTTAGGATAGGGCAAGGACTGGTTGGCTCAGTGTCAGGGTAATGTGTCTGAGTGGGATTTCAGGTCATGGTGCTGGTGGCCTGGTCTCCCAGTGGGCAGCACTATAAAGTTGCCATGAGTGCGCACTGTCACAAGTCGGTACGCATCCTGATATGACCTTAGATGTTGATAGGACGTAAACAACAAACAAAGGGAAGCCAGCCAGCAATCTTAGCGATTCGGCCTTCCCGTCTGTTTAATTAAGATGTAATTTGCGTAATACACCCTTAGCAATAAATTATGAGTTGTGCATGTTCTTTTTAAGCATACCCTTCTGAGTTTAGTTTGAGATGACTGTAATAATTGCATAGTGATGAATGCGATATATATATGGAATCTTTTTGTAGTGGGCTACAATAGACGATATTCACCACATATGCGATGCCTAGTAGCCTCGAATGAAACCACGCTTGTGGGCCGTTTTTTGTGGCGAGACCACAACTGCATTTGTTTACAGTACAAAACGGTAAGAGCGTGCTCCTCCCTGATGAATGGCAAATGGCCCCCATATAAAATCAGCACCATCAGATTGGTAAACATGTTGTCTCTTTTTGTGCCAGGCGATTTGATTGTATCTGGTGCAATTTTCGCGATATTTGGATTTTTCTGAGGTCTAAAGTGATCTATTTCACTTGGCAGCTGGGTCACCTGACCAAAATCCAGCATTCTGATTGGTTTGTCATGTGCTGTTGTTTACATTTACATGATGCAGGCCATGTGCTTTTGTTGTTTTGTGTATTTATAACTAATAATTGTCAGTCATTTATCATAGATAGTGCACATACATCTAAAAGACAGTTTTTCTATATGACTTTGGGACTTTTCATTAATAATTTGTGTTGTTTATTTACTATTTTACTCAGGTCAAAAATCTGCAACTGAAAACCCAAGAGAGTAACTGTGAGAAAATTAGCCTGTATTTCTGATACATAAACTGTAATAACTTTGCTTCTGCTAGGCCTATAAAGTCCATCTATATATTAAATTAAAGGGTTTGATGCATTTTAACAGAATACATTTGTTTTGGAGAGCTATCTGGTATTTGAATTGTTTCTGCAAGTGTCTAACCATGTAGGTTTCTTTCACTCGCTATGTAAATATGTTAGCTTCTGCAAGGCTTTCAGAATGACGACACGCAACCTCAAATCTAGCTCTAACGTGCATGTGTGTGACTATCGTGTATTGTCCTCCCATGAGGAATATGTGTGATCTGGCTGAATGTATTTAATCATTGTTCCGGAATGGCATTTAGATGACCTTTAATTACGATTTAGATGACATTTAATAATTTGGAGACTCAAATGATCATAGGTTGGTATTAATTGTCTAAAGCAGAGAGCTACCTAATAGTAGACAATATTGGAAAGTAACCAGAACTGTCAGCTGGCAGTAGTGTTTTTGAGGACAGCAGGTTTGTACCACCTCATATCGTATATTAAACCAATTTTATCAATTTAAGAATGAAAGTGTTGACTTTTATCTAGAATTCTATTTTCCCTGACCACAATTAGTAAAATTATTAGCTTTTAAAGTCATGTTTTTTTTTTACACATAATTGATTTTATGCTTAACATCTTTTTTTTTGTAGAAGCAAGAGGTGAATAAAAAGATTCTCGCCGTGAATATGGCCTATGCTGGCGACACGGCGTAAAGAGACTGCTAATCAATCAGTCAGCTAAAGACTTATGATTACCAACATTTCGACGTGCATGCTAAAGTTAATTTTGAATTATTCAATAATTTTGAATTATTCAATAATTTTGAATTATTTCATGTCAGATATCTCCAAAAGTTCAACACTTTAAAATGAAAAGTTACTTCAAACAAACTATTAAAGTAAATTGGTCGTAATGCTTGCATTATGGTTTATTCGCTGCGGGAGAAGAGGCACCCCCCCCCCCCTGCCGCTAACACCTCACCACTCCCTCACCGCCACTGGTGCCTGACCACTGCTGCTTGCCCCTGGCCTCGCCTCCTAACACCTCACTGCTGGTTTCCCCCCTCCCCCTGGGGCTTTCTCCCCTCCTCTCTCTCTCCCCCTTATAACCTTGGCCACCGCTGCTTCCAACCATACCGCCTCCAGCCGCCTTCTGCTCCACGTCTCTTCGTTCTTGGTCTTCACCTCCCTGACCTCTCCACGCCACCTCCGCGATCATCATGCCTCTCGCCGCCCATGGTCGAGGCCGTGCCGTTGGCCACAGAAGCAGCAGAAAGGTGCCCGGGAGTACAGCTGACACCGCCTCCACGATGCCTGACACCGCCTCGCCCCGGCTGAAGCCACGGAGCGATGGGCTGCCTCCACCTCAGCGTCACTCGACTCCCACGACCGCATGCTCGACCGGCTCGGGAGCCTTATGGAGAACCTCATCATCGCCCAGGCGCTGGCCGCCCCGCCTCCACCTCCCACGCTGGCCCCCACTGCACCATCTGGGGCCTAAGCCTACCTCCAACCGCCCACGGCGGCATACCCTCCACAGACGGCCGCTACCCTTCACCCCGAGTATCGCCGCCACATCAGAAACTGACTCCCCACACCGGCTGCCCACACGCACGCCTCCGCTGCCCACACCATCCAAGGATCCTCGCTTTGGCCGAGGGCCACCACAGTGTCTCTCGGAAAGGCATTCCTACCAATTATATATTTCCCCACGATCTCGTAGAACGAGGGCCCGAGGGTAAGCCGACACCCAAGTGACGACCCAAGCACAGGCCCGTGATCGGGCCCATCCCCGGAAGACCGCCAGTAGACATCCTGGCATCCGGCGCTCCCCGCATCTCCCGCACCACAGACAGCCATCAGGCCCGTTTGAGCCCACTGCACCCCCCCCCCCCCCCCCCACCCCCCCCAGTGACATCAGCAGCGGCTCTCTCTGCCAGGGCCCCCCCTCCGAGACACTAGCATGCACCCCGTCACCGGTCCGCCTCACCGCCGCATTTCCCTTGCCACGACTCACCCGCCCCCAAAGACACTGCCTACCTCACCCACTTCCCCGATCTCAGCTCCTCTACCATCAGTGACGATCACCACCACCCAGCAGCCGTCGGGCCCCCCCCCCCCCCCAGACCTCCTCACCCACCCACAGCCACACTCTGGCTTCCTGAACACATACAAGATCCTCCCTGATGGGGGGGCCTCCCTAATTCTTTGGCTGTATGCATCCCCCTCCACTTCCGCCTCCACATTCCTGAGTGGCGAAATCGCCTCCGCAACTACCCGGATCATGAGCTCGCCGACTTCTTCGACTTCGGTTAATCATCGCCTTGCCCCAGCTGGGGCCCTTCGAGCCCTCTCCTCTCTTTTGGTGGAGGGCTCTTCAGGGCTCTCTTACTTAACTTCTCACATCGGACAGTCACTATCTCACTTCACCTCGATTATATACCCTGTTTGTATCCTCATGTGACTCATACCCTGATCTTGTTTGTCCTCTTTGTTTTGTTCTTCCCTCATTTCTCTCGATTCCTGTAAACATTTCGTTCTTCCTGTAATAAAGTGTTTTTTCTTCCACCCCCGCCTCATCTTCTTCTTCCGTTGTATATCATTTTATAATGATAAACCTTATATATTAATTTAAAAATAAATATGTTAGAAACTCAAAACAATCAAGATCATGCAACTTAAATAAACACACAGACGCACGCACACACACACACACACACACACACACACACACACACACACACACACACACACACACACACACACACACAAAACTCCGCCAATTAAAAAAAACAATTTTAAAGGGAAAAAGACATAGCCATTTGCTCTGCTGTTTTGTTATGATGCTATGGGTACATGGGGATGGCCAAGGGGGGTGAGATGGGGTGCCGGGCGAAGGGTTCTTGGGGGGGGGGGGGTGCACCTGTACAGGCATGCGCACTTAATTGCATTGTGGGTAACCCCTCCATATGGCGTGATGTCATTATTGGCAATATGGGGGAACCTCTGGCGCATCCTGTGCGTGTGTTCAGACCACGGCGCCACAACCTTTGACGTAGCGTGCCTGGTGACATTAAGCCACAGGCTGCGCTAAATGAGGAGTTAAATGCAATGGGGTGGGGGGTGTGGGGCGGGGGTGTGTGTGTGTAAAAGACAACACATATCACATATATTACAGGGGGTGGTTGAGTGGGTGGAGACTTCTTCACGAAAGAAATACTATGGTGAAGGAGAGGGATTGTCATTCCCGCCCCGCCATGGCAGATTTTGTTTGTTTGGGTTTTACGTCCTAGCAATATTTATGGTCATATCCAGACGGGTACCAACTGCTGACAGTGCGCCCTCATGATGACTTTATATTCCTGCCCCATTGGGAAATCAGGCCGCCGACACCATGACCCGATATCCCACTCAGTCACATTTTCCTGATAATGAGCTAACCAGTCCTTGCCTTATCCTAGCATGGCCAAGCGCCAGGCTAGTTAGCGATAAGTATCAATTTTTGTAGGTCATTTGGTTTGACTCGGCTAGGACTAAAGCTCCCAAACTTCCATATGGGAAAACCTGCGCTCTACCGATAGTGCCATCGCGTCAGGTGACGACAGATGTTAATTAGCTAATCCTGTGGTGTTTTGATGTGTGTTGGCTTGTATTTTATGTTTTGCCTGGTGCTGTGGTGAGAGCAAGGCAGCGTGATTATTTCAATAGGAGTTTCTGCGATTACTGTTACACAGTTTGTCACGCAGAAGATAACCAGTGGTTTCATGCAGGGCGTCGACTGACGAGGTTGTGTCCGACTAGTCTGGCTCAGTCAGCATGGCGAAGTACAGTTAGTCGGCACTAATTGATTTTTTTTTTAAAGAAGAAGAATAGATAATTCTATTTGGCCGGCAACTGAAAGGGGGTAATGGTAAACACAGAACATAGCCCTATAACATGTCCAGTTAGTCGGCACTAATTGATTAAAAATATTTTTTTTTAAGTTCCATCGCTATAGGTTGTACTGTTCAATCAATCAATAGTTCCGTCCTCTAGTCGAGGGTTGGATGCAATGATTCTCCACTTGTCCCGATGTTGTGCTGTTCTGATAGACTGTGAATAATTCAAGCCTGTCCACTGTGAAATATTTGTAAACCATGATGTTCTTGGTCTCCCTCTCCCTCTGCTGCCATTCACCTTCTAGTGTACTGTTAGTCGGCACTAATTGAATTTAAAAAAAAAGGAAGAATAGTTAATTCTATTTGGCCAGCAACTGAAAGTGGGGGAATGGTATACACAGAACATAGCCCTATAACATGTCCAGTTAATCGGCACTAATTGATTAAAAAATAAATTTGTAAAGTTCCATCGCTTGATTAAACAATTATAATTTTTTTTTATTTAGCTAGCAACTGCAAGCGGGGTATAGGTTATACAGTTAGTCGTAACTAATTGATTTTTTTTTAAAGTAGGAAAAGTTAATTTTATTTGGCTAGCAACTGCAAGCGGGATGTACTATTATTATAGGTTGCACAGTTGGTCGGCACTAATTGATTTGAAACAAATTAATTAATTCCATATGATTCAGCACTAACACTAGTAACAGGTTCTATTAAATTGACTCAGTATTCCCTTCTATGCAGCAACCAATGCTTAATAAGTGAACCAGTATCTGAATTAGCTAATATCTGGGATCAAATCTGGGTATGTGACATTTTGTTATTTAAATATGAGGCTTCTGCTACGGGAGTTCGGTTCCCGGTCGAGTCAAACCAATGACTTAGAAAATTGTTACTTGTCGCTACCCAGCCTGGCACTAGGCATTACTAGGATAGGACAATGACTGGTTAGCTCAATATCTGGATAATGTGACTGAGTGGGATATTGGGTCATGGTGCCAGCAGCCTGATCTCCCAGTGGGGCAGCACTAAAATGTCGCCACGAGTGCACTGTCACAAGTCAGTGCGCGTCCTGATGTGACCGTAGATGTGTCCAGGACGTAAAACACCAGCACACAAGCCCACCTCGACGCCTCTATTATATACTCGGCTGACTCAAGTTGTGTGTGTACACACCTATATATTCACACACATGCTCGGTCTGCAGTAGGCTGATATGGGTATCGTAATTATCGGCCTGTAATATAATAGGGCATCTGATAATAATAATAATAATAATAATAATAATAATACTCCTCCTCCTCCTCCTCCTCCTCCTCCTCCTCCTCCTCCTCCTCCTCCTCCTCCTCCTCCTCCTCCTCCTCCTCCTCCTCCTCCTCCTCCTCCTCCTCCTCCCTCCTCCTCCTCCTCCTCCTCCTCCTCCTCCTCCTCCTCCTCCTCCTCCTCCTCCTCCTCCTCCTCCTCCTCCTCCTCCTCCTCCTCCTCCTCCTCCTCCTCCTCCTCCTCCTCCTCCTCCTCCTCCTCCTCCTCCTCCTCCTCCTCCTCCTCCTCCTCCTCCTCCTCCTCCTCCCTCCCCCCCCCCCCTCCCCCTCCCCCTCCTCCTCCCCCCCCCTCCCCCTCCCCCTCCCCCTCTCCCCCCCCCCTCCCCTCCTCCTCCTCCTCCTCCTCCGCCTCCTCCTCCTCCTCCTCCTCCTCCTCCTCCTCCTCGTCCTCCCCTCCTAGTCCTACTCTTACTCTTACTCTTACTCTTACTCCTACTCTTACTACTACTACTCCTCACTCCTCATTCCTCCCCCTCCCCACTTTAAATTGTTATCCTGAGATAGCAAAGGAAGAGAACAAGCCAATCTGGTACCTCTAGATAATAACACCTTTGTGTATGTATGGGGGTGGTGGATTCTGTTTTACGTGGATTATTCAAGAATGATGCCGATATATATAGGAGGCCTGGTCGAGTTATGAGAGTGAGCCAACCTCTCAGGTGCAAGTCAAGCGGACGAGGCTGTCTTACCGCAGGGCCTGGTTAACCAACAAATTGGCAACCGGAGAAAACACACAAAAAACACCACACACACACACCGACATTACACATGTGGTTGAATAATGATGTAATTTTGTATGGGTGTATTTTTATATGTTTAAATCTTTATTTATTGTCGCAGGAATCCTTAGAATTTCGCTATGACGGTGTATTACGCAATGATGAACACTGCTCTACCGCATCAGTGTCTGTGTTAAACCACATCGGGGGTAGCGGGGAGGGGCACATGTACAACAAAAACCACACACAAAATGTACACAAAGGAGTGTCGGTTCTTACAGTCGTTGTGTGCAACTGTCTTTGATCGTATTAACAGTAAGAAGTTCAGAAGGAACACTCGGCGTCTGTGCCTACTTTTTTGTTGTTAAACATGTTTTGATATTATCATGAATATTACATTTCATTGGTATCGATTGCGAGGTTGTCTCTGTAACTAATGATTAAGTTTAGAAGATCTTCACTATAGTTAATGTGAGTTTTTTAGGTTTTACCTATATCTAACGAGTGAGTTTGCTAGGTGTTCACTCTACCTAATGAGTGGGTTTACTAGCTTTTCAGTATAGCTAATACAATTTGCTAGGCTTTCACTATAGCCAGTGACTGCGTTTGCTATGGTTTCACTATAGGTAGTAAAGTTTGCTATATTTTCACTATAGCCTGTGAGTGAGTTTGCTAAGTCTTTACTACAGCTAATAAGAAAGTTTGATAGGTTTTTACTGTAGCTAATGACTGAGTTTTATAGGTTTTCATTGTAGTGCCATTCCTTCTCTACAGCTAAAGAGTGGGTTTGCTGGGTTTTCGCTATAGCTAATGACCGTATTTGCTCTCTTTTCTCTGTAGTGCTATTTCTTTTCACAGCTAACGACTGAGTTTGCTAGGTTTTCGCTATAGCTAATGACCGTATTTGCTCTCTTTTCTCTGTAGTGCTATTTCTTTTCACAGCTAACGACTGAGTTTGCTAGGTTTTCGCTATAGCTAATGACCGTATTTGCTCTCTTTTCTCTGTAGTGCTATTTCTTTTCACAGCTAACGACTGAGTTTGCTAGGTTTTCGCTATAGCTAATGGCCTTATTTGCTCTCTTTTCTCTGTAGTGCTATTCCTTCTCTACAGCTAAAGAGTGAGTTCGCTAGGTTTTCGCTATAGCTAATGGCCTTATTTGCTCCCTTTTCTCTGTAGTGTTATTCCTTTTCCCAGCTAACATGGGAGTTTGCTATGTGTTTACTATACCTAATGACTTAATTTGCTAGGGCTTCTCTACAGCTAAAGAGTGGGTTTGCTACGATTTCACTATAGCCAATGAGTGAATTTGCTATTCCTTCTCTCAAGCTAAAGAGTGAGTTTGCTAGGTTTGGCTGAACATGCTTGGTGAATGAGGGCGCGTCCTACCTGTGTTGGGAGAAGCCTTAGAGT